>JASKMD010000026.1:1411921-1584655 GCA_030144725.1 Haematococcus lacustris | reverse complement strand
CACTGGCCGCTGCCGGGTGCGTCTGCAGGTGTACAACCCCAAGATGGGCATGGACGCGCTCCAGGTGTTCCCAGTCAGCCAGGCGGCAGCGGGGCAGCGGGCCGGGCGAGCTGGGCGCACTGGGCCGGGCACCAGCTACAGGCTGTACACTGAGTCTGCCTTCAGGTGAGGGGCTGGGGGGTGGGGCGCTGCAGCAACGGGTGGGAGGGAGAAGTGAATAAGGGTGGGAGGTAGGCGAGGAGGTTGAGAGCTGGGTAGGAGGGGAAGGGGTGGGTGAGGAGGGCTAGGGGTGAGGTGGTGGTGGTGGTGGTGGTGGTGGTGGTGTGTCTGCTGCCGCTGCTGATTAGGTGCCTGCTGTGTGTGTGAGTGTGTCAGGCACGAGATGCTGGCCATGAGCGTCCCTGAGATCCAGCGCACCAACCTGGCCAACGTGGTGCTGCTGCTCAAGAGCCTGAATGTGGACAACCTGCTGGACTTTGGGTTCATGGACCCGCCACCCAAGGAGAACATCCTGAACTCCATGTACCAGCTGTGGATCCTGGGGGCGCTGGACAACACGGGTGGGGGAGGGGAGGGGAGGGGTGGGGGAGGGAGCGGGGGGAGAGGGAGGGGCGGGGGAGAGGGAGAGGGAGGGGCGGGGGAGAGGGAGGGGCGGGGGAGAGGGAGGGGCGGGGGAGAGGGAGAGGGAGGGGCGGGGGAGAGGGAGAGGTGGGAGGGGGAGGTAGGGGAGGGGGCACCCCACAGGTCAGAGGAAAGGGGAGTTCAGAGGCAGGAAACTCCATTTCTTTTACTATGCTATACTTTAAATACGTAATGGATAACTGGCGGGCCGAGTACATTATGCGAATAATATGGACGAGTTCGAGTCGACGCGGACATATGTCATGGCTGGAGTGCGACTAAGATCCGTAGCATAGTGGCTTCGTCCACCCCATGGGAGTTTATTTTGATCCTATATTTTGCATACACCTCAGATATCATCTACTATATACTGTACTTATGTGGTATGTATCACCCCTAACTTGAGCCCCTGGTCCTGCCCTACAGCCCTGCTCTCCAGCCCTGGCTGCTCCCCGCCCCCTCCCCCCCTCACCCCCAGGTGCCCTGACCAAGCGTGGCCGTCACATGGTGGAGTTTCCCCTGGAGCCCTCGCTGGCCCGCCTGCTGCTGGCGGGGTCAGAGATGGGCTGCGGCCATGAAGTGCTGACCGTGGTGTCCATGCTGTCGGTGCCCCCGGTGTTTTTCAGGTCAGCGCGGGGCCTGGACCCCAGCCCCGGTCACACTGTCACACTGCACAGCCCCCTTGCTCCCCCCCCTCCTCCCCCCCCTCCTCCCCCCCCTCCCCTCCCCTCCTCTCCCTCCCCCTAACCCCCAGCCACTTGCTGCATGTTTGTGATCGGGTCACACGGGTCACACTCCCTGGGCCCCTGCAAGCTTCCACCCCTTGCCCCATGCTCAGCCTCCCCTCCCCTTCCCCTGCCCCATGGCAAACTACCCCTTTCCCGCCCCCACCCCCCTTCCTCTTGCTCCTCAGCCTACGCAACCCTCCACCTCCTGCCTGTTGCCCTGCCCCTCCACCCCCCACCCTCACACCCCTCACATCCTGACCCTTGCACTCTTCCCATTGTGGAGGGCACTTTGGATGGCTGCTACACCACACCCGTAACCCATGCACGGGCACCTCCTTGCCCCCCAAAGCTGCCCCCTCCCTGCCCTACTCCACATGCCCCTGACACGCACCCCTACCCCTGATGCCACCCTCCCCCCTGCTGCTGCCCTCCCCCCCCCCGCCCTCAGACCTAACGACCGGGCTGAGGAGAGCGATGCGGCGCGTGAAAAGTTCTTCATCCCGGAGTCCGACCACCTGACCCTGCTGCACGTGTACCAGCAGTGGAAGAACAACGGCTACAGGTGAGGGGGGAGGGGGAGGGGGAGGGGGTGCGCCGCTGGCAGGCCCAGGCCCTTTGAGTTGCTGCTGCCCCTCTCACCTGAAACTGACTGGGCTAGGGGTAGGGGTAGGGGTAGGGGTAGGGGTAGGGGTAGGGGTAGGGTAGGGGTAGGGGTAGGGGTAGGGGTAGGGGTAGGGGTAGGGGTAGGGGTAGGGGTAGGGGTAGGGGTAGGGGTAGGGGTAGGGGTAGGGGTAGGGGTAGGGGTAGGGTAGGGGTAGGGGTAGGGGTAGGGGTAGGGGTAGGGGTAGGGTAGGGGTAGGGGTAGGGGTAGGGGTAGGGGTAGGGGTAGGGGTAGGGGTAGGGGTAGGGGTAGGGGTAGGGGTAGGGGTAGGGGTAGGGGTAGGGGTAGGGTAGGGGTAGGGGTAGGGGTAGGGGTAGGGGTAGGGTGACCCCACAGCCTTGCACTAACCCCCCTCAACTCTTCTTAACATTGCTCAGCGCTGACGACAGGCTGTGACCCGCCCCCCATACATGTACCACCCCCCTGCTGCCTGGCCACTGCGCAGCCCTGCCCATGAGGCCCTGCTGAGCACTGATTGTGCCACCCACCTGCCGTGGGTTCCTCTGTGGCCAGTGCTGCAGAGCTTTGTGGCAGTGATGCCCTGTCTCATGGCTATGGAGTGCGGCAGGCAGGGGTTGTTGGAGCCAGTGTGTTGAGGCAGGGTCGGCAGCAGCGGGCAGTTGTCGGCGGCTGAAGTGTGATGCCCTGGAGAGTGATGCCCTTGATGGTTGTGGAGTCTGCTACCCCTCTCATGCTGATGGTGCAGGTTAGGCTGGTTAGGATGAGAGGGTCAACCCTACGGCTGCTCCATGGCTGCATGGCGGTTGCATGGCGGCTGCATGGCGGCTGCATGGCTGGTCCCTGCAGGACGGACTGGTGTGACCGTCACTTCCTCCATGGCAAGGGCTTGCGCAAGGCCAAGGAGGTTCGGGGCCAGCTGCTGGACATCATGACGCAGCAGAAGCTGCCCATGACCAGCTGCGGCCATGACTGGGACATCGTGCGCAAGGCTATCTGCTCCGCTTACTTTCAAAACGCTGCAAAGTTTAAGAGCATCGGCGAGTACGTCAACTGCAGGTGAGTGAGGGCAGCAAGGGGCTGAGGGCAGGGGCAGTGGGGCAGCAGGATGTGCGGATGACACATCACAGGTCAGGGAGTGGGGTAGGCGTCAGGGGCAGCAGGGGGAGCAGCAGCAGCGCCTCGTCAAGTCAGGCAACAGGGGTGAGTCAGTCCCGGTACGGCAGCTGACTGCAGCAGGTTGGACGCTGCAGCAGCTCAGGATGTGAGGACTCGCCGGGCTCAGGTCAGGGTCGACAGGGGGGGCACAGCAGCAGCAGGACAGGGGTCAGCCTGCCCTAGATCCTGACCTTGGCCCCCCCTGCCTGCAGCCACCCGTGCACCCGACCCACAGGCCCTCCCCCCCGGCAGCCTACTGTGCCCTACTGTGCCTTACCTCATGGCCTTGGCTGCAGGAGCGGGATGCCTGCCCACCTTCACCCCAGCAGCGCCCTGTACGGCCTGGGCTACACGCCGGACTATGCAGTCTACCACGAGCTGGTGAGCCGCAGCCTCGCCTGACGCCTGGTGCAACCTCTCCCCCGCGGCCACCCTCCCACCCCTGCCCCTCTCCACCCCCCTCGCCCCCTGCCCCTGTCATCCACCTCAATATACAAAGACCTAAGGCCACTTTACCCTCCTCCCCCACTTCCTCACAGCCTTCCTCACAGCCTCTCACACACACACGCCCTACTGAAAGCCCAGCAGCCGCCCCCCTCCCCCCTCTCCTGGCCCCTGTGTGCAGGTGATGACCAGTAAGGAGTACATGCAGTGCGTGACGGCAGTGGAGCCGGAGTGGCTGGCTGAGCTGGGGCCCATGTTCTTCAGCGTCAAGGACATGCACACCTCGCGGCTGGATGCGCGCAAGCGGCAGCGCGAACAGAAGGACGCCATGGCGCAGGAGTTTGCGGCGGTGCAGGCAATCAAGGTGGGCTGGGGCTTTGGGATGTGAGGCGAATAGGGCGAGGGCTGCAGGCGATGAAGGTGGGGGAGTCTAGAGGAGCAGGGGGACTGGGGGAGGAGGGGGAGGAGGGGGAGAGATGTATAGGGGAAGAACGGGAGCAAGAGTGGGGGGTGGAGGTCAGGGAAAAGGTAAGGCACTAATCCACCATGCTCCCTGACATGGGAATGCCGCTCAGAATATCACATATCATTAGGGTGCGTCAATCTATATTAGATCTATATTAGACGACCTAATATATTACGCGTCTAATACGTAGTAGATAATTGCGCCAAGCTGTGTCTTTCGCCTTTGAGGCTCGCACAACCCCCTAAACAACGGTTGTTGACATTGCACGTGCATCTGAAGGCCATGCTGGCATTGGATGGGTGGGTGGCAGTGATTATTTTCGTAGGTTAGGCCCCATGCTGACCAATTGCGCTCTGCCGCAGCTGTCGTTACTTAACTATCGGGCTATGAAGTTCCAGAGATCTCGGCGTGCGCTGATGTCCGCTGTGACAGTCTTCATAAAGTTGTTAAAGTGGTTAAAGTTGTCCTCATCAATGGCCGCTTGCCAACGAGTGCCGTATATATTGTGCATCGCAACAGATGCTGCCTCTCAGTTTGAGTCATATTTTTTACGTTGGCGCCCTCATTGCTCACTGCACGCGGGCATCGCTTGCAGAGTGCTTTGACGATGCCCTCCACGAACTCAAAGTCCCAAGTTGCGGTGAACTTGCTTTCATGGACTTTCTCCATCACCACAGACGTGTCAGTATTCTTGCCATTGTACTTCTGTTCTCTGGTTGCGGCCATCGCCGCTTGGCTGCCAATGCCGGCTGGAAGTGACAATGTGACGCGCTTGCAATTGCGACCAGTGTGCTAGGGTCGCACGGCTGCATTCACAGCGCCAGGATCAAACATCGCCATCTAATACGCATATTATATCTAATACCGGCCGGGACTAATATAATATAATACCTAATACTAGGCGGGGGGAGCCGCGCCCTACATATCATGGCTCTGTGTTGCATGCATTGCCTGAAGTGACATCATCGTCTCTATGCCAACGGTATACAGGCTAAAGAGGCGGCTGACGCTGCAGCGCGAGAGGAGGCCATTCGCAGCCGCGAGCGCGACGCAATTGCCACCCCGGGCCAAGGGCGGCGACTGACCACACCCGGCATGTCCGCCAAGCGGCGCGTACTCGGGCTTTAGGATGGTACGCGTCAAGGCTCGGCTTTCCTCGGCGCTAACTGCGGAGCTGAGGTTGTTAAGAGGATACACATGCAAGCATGAATTGACCGGAAACACCGTTCACAAGTGCGCGACCAGTGAGGCGCGTTGACTTCCTGTCAACTCGTAAGTCTCTGTTGATGGGAACTGTGTCCATCCTTCCTGTGCACAAGTGCCTCCGAAGATCTGCTGCGGCCAGGGCTACGCTTGAGGCTTGGACTGCAAGTCAAGCTGGCACTGAGGCTGGCTCTGGTGCTGAACGAACATTCTGTCGGTGAAGTCGATGTGTAATGCCACTCGTCGAGGGATGGCCGGGTGCCGGAGCTGGAGGCACCGACATCCGGGCTGTCTCCGCACTGCAGCAGGTGGCTCAGTGTCTCACGCTCTAGGCCCGCGCCGAAGCCGTCTGCATGCACATGCACACCCGCAAGCTCAACGCATCTTGGACACGGCTTCACAGCATTGTCGTGGCGCAGTCCCTCGCCAACGCAGCATTTCTGCAAAGGACTGGGAAGTGTGAGAACGGCCAGGAAGAGGAACTGGACAGTTTGACTACAGCAACTGCTCCGCCACCAGCGGTCTTGCTGCTCACCTGTCTGCTGCAGCCACGCCTTGTATGCGCTCAGGTCCTTGTCGGCCGGCTCCACTTCTCGCCAGCGGCCACGACAGAAGATGGCGTAAGCGTCCGCGCCATATTGCCCGATGCCGTGCAACTCCCGCGGGTCGTGCCACTGCGCACGTATCACCATCGCACCATCGTGCCAAATACTAGACCCGTCCCACCCCGTTACGGAACCAGTCACATTAAAAGCGAGATGGTTTAGAAATACGTGATCAGACCAGCGCCGCTGGCGGCGACTAACGCCACCCAGCTAGCAACCAGCAGCTACGCTGACGTGCCCAGCGCCCGCCAGCACCCGAACATCCCAGGCCAGTGCCACGATGCTGGTGCCGCTCTGCTGTCAGGCTGTCCAGCATGCGGCCCCAGCTCACACCTGCTTGCTCACGTACTCGGAGCTGAACCTCACCAGGCGAGCCGCCCTCATGCGAGCAAGGCCCAGTGGCCGCAACAGCACCTCCAGGTCCTCAAGACTGACCTCCACTGCAGGAGGCTGTGGCCCTGCTTGCTGCCCCTGCCCCTGCCCCTGCCCCTGCCCCTGCCCCTGCCCCTGCCCCTGCCCCTGCCCCTGCCCCTGCCCCAGCCCCAGTTGGCTGCCAGGACTCCACCCACCGACGCTGCCTGGGACTCTGGCCCCTGACCCAGTCATGGCCTCCGTCACGGGCGCTGCAGCTGTCTTCAGCTCAGGAAGCGCTAATGAGTCAGCGTCAGCCTTCAGAGCTGCCTCTCGACCATCAGCACCCAGTGACTGGCCTGAGGCCAGTGGGGGCGGCACTGCTGCTCCAGGGGCTGGGGCTGGGGCTGGGGCTGGGGCTGGGGCTGGGGCTGGGGCTGGGGCTGGGGCTGGGGCTGGGGCTGGGGCTGGGGCTGGGGCTGGGGCTGGGGCTGGGGCTGGGGCTGGGGCTGGGCTCGGAGTTGGGGGCCCTGCAAGCCTGCTGCTGCGCACGGCCGCCATGGCCTGGGCAGTGGGGCACAGCCGCAGCAGCCTGCCCAACACCCGACGCACCTACACACCACGCAAACCCACCATCGTCCACCTGGCACTTGTGCATCATGTTGAGTGGCAGCTGTGTGACATATAGCCTGGGTTTGAAAGCCACACCTGCTTGGCATTGGTCTTGTTTAGCAGGATGCAAGCCAGCAGGAGGCGCCAGGGTTCGCTGTACAACACCTGCATGTGCTCCAAACAGGTCAAATCAATGGCGGGGCAGGTGCAAAAGTTGCTCACTAACGGTACGACAGTGTGACACTGGCTGGCATTTTTTGTTTGTTTTGCCATCCTGCGCCACACCTCCTCGACAAGGGAGAACGGCGAGGCTGGAGGTTGCCACAGGGCGAGCCGCGGGTCTTCATGGCACGGTGGCGGCCCTCGCGGCTCCTCGCCTCGTTGGCGCTTCCGCGCCGGTCGTTGCCCGCGCCCTCTCCCCGTGTCCGGCCGCGCTTGCAGAGGGTCGTTGTTCGGACACGAGACCTGTCGCTTCCCGTGGCGGGTCCCAGGGCGAGTTCGGCTACTCCTTCGTCTCCCTATCGCTTGTTCGGTCGCCTGACCCCGCTGCTCCTGTGTTTCACTCGCCAGGGAAAATGTCTGCTGTTGCCGCTTGCTACAGACATCTGCCCTAGTGCTGGTGCTGGCTCCTGCCACCACTGCCGGCTCTGCCACGCACGGTTCTAAGGAGCTCACAAACAGCGCCTTCCTTGCTGGAGGGGTGACGTTGCCTGGCCTGCTGCTGGCAACCAGACCGTGCTGGCAGCTATGACTTGGGCAGGGAGCGGACGAGGAGATGAAAGAGTGGCAGCTTGAGCTGGGGCTGTAGCAGGGGCTGAGGCAGGGCGAGGAGGTGGGGCAGGGGCTGGCAGCCATGCTGGAGCTCCAGCTGGGAACAGGGCTGGGGTGGGTGCCAGGTTTTGGTTGGAAGTAGGGGCTGGTTCGGCCAGAAGCCTTGGTGCCTGAGCTGGGGCAGCAGGTGCTGAGGCTGAGACTGGGACTAGGGCAGGGGCTTGGGGGCAGAGGGCCAGCAGAGATCTGCCTCTGTCCCATACCCCCCTCCCCTCCCTCTCCTGCCCCTGCTGACCCAGCCCTAGAGGCTCGGGCCGAGTCCCGTGCTGACAGCATGTTGGATTTGTTGCTGCCAGGCAGGTGTTCCTGTTGTGCAGGTGGGTCATGTGGTGCCTGGGGCTGGGCTTGCTGTCCTGCCAGGCCCTTATTGTCAGACTTCACCGAGGAGGGGCGCAGCCGGGAAGGGCCTGGCTGGGTGCGCTGCCGTCTCTGCCGCTGTCGTACTTGTCCCTGCCCAGTTTGCTGCCTTGCACTAACCAGGGGGTCTGGCTTGCTCCTGGCAGGGTCAGGTAACTGCCTAGGCACCCGGGGTGTGCCCCGCCCACCGCCAGCTGCCTGCTCCAGTCTCTGTGCTAGAGGGCTGACGTTGCGTGCGGCCCCTGCCTGCCATCCTGCAGGCTGTATACCTCTGCCATCAGCTGCACTGCTGAACCCTGCGCCCCCTGCCCATGCCGTGCTTTGCAAGCTCACAGCTAGCCCGTTTTTGGCCACATGCACTGCAGGGGCAGCCAGCTTGGTACCTGGACCACTGCTGTGTTCAGCTGCAGGGCTGCCAGCTGGGGAGGCAAGGGGGTAAGCCTCATCTGGCACATGACAGGGTGGGCTGCAGCGGGCATCAGAGCTAGTCAGGCTGCAGCCAGGTGCTTTGCTGGGTGGCTCCAGGCACCACTGCTCCTTGTCGTGGTGTGTGGACGGGGTCGGTGCAAGCTGGCACAGGGGCGCGGTTAGTGTTGGGCTGTCCGGGGATGCACTGTTCGCGAGCCCAGCACCTGCGTGGTCGGCCTGCTCGGATGGTAGCTGCTGTTGTCTGCGAGCGTGCATGCGTTGATAGAGCGCATCCAGGAAGCCAACAGAGGCCTCAACTCCACCAGGCATGCAGCCGGGCCACGTGGTCACGTCACCGGTTTCTACTCGCATTGTGTGGTGTGACTTTTGTCTTCAATCCCTGTTTAACAAAGTGGATTAATCCCCAGTTCCATTCAAGTGACGCTTAGCCATGCTCAAGCTATGCAGACCAGGCCAGGAGTGGGTGTACGTGCCCGACATGGCCCTGTTACGGAAGTGGCGGCGCAAATGGCGACAATAGCCAGCTACAGCTAGTCAACCCCTGTATAAGTTGGTGTGCCCTTCCCAAAGGAGATGTGTGTTTGAGCTAGTAATGGAGGCACACACGACAAATAGGCGGAGCTGGAGTGGGCAGTAGCCATAACAAGTGATAGTCAGCCGACCCCAACTAACAGAAAATGGCAGGAAACCGACCCCTGGTAATCAAAACGACGCCGCGTCTCAGCCACGTGGATTCTATTTATGTTTAACTCATCACTGGATAGAGGACTCCGCCAGCTATGCGGTGCAGCTTGTATCATTAAATACTGTGCACTGTGCTGAGTGCTATGGCGGCTCAAATCTTGACATTCAAACTCATGCCAGTTTTGCTCATGCGGGCCTCGTCGCGAGAGACCGCCGCGACCGACGTGGCCCAGGAGCACCTGCACACAGTGAGGAACAATCGCCGCAGTCAAAATGATTCACATGGCACGCCAAACCGATGTAAAGACGCCCCTCCACCCATGCTCGGAAACATGCAAGGCTGCTGCGATGCTTGACCCCGTCGTGAGCAGTACTGTTGGCCTGGCCACTCTGTGATGCATCACAAGGTGTGTAGCCATTGCTATGTTACCTTGCTCGACATGTTGGGTCCGATCCCTCCCGCCTGCCCGCCGCTTGCGTGTCGAGCTCGTGTCCAGCTCCGCTTTGGCCCCCTGCTGCTCAGATGGAGGGGATAGGGAGGCACTAGCACCAGCTGCCACCTGCTGCCGGGGGGGGGCTGCAGGAGGGGTGGGCAGCCCAGGGGCGGCACCAGCACCAGCTGCCAGCTGCTGCCAGGGGGGGGCAGCAGGAGGGGTGGGCAGCCCAGGGGCGGCACCAGCACCAGCTGCCAGCTGCTGCCAGGGGGGGCAGCAGGAGGGGTGGGCAGCCCAGGGGCGGCACCAGCACCAGCACCTGACCCAGCCACCAGCACCAGCACCTGACCCAGCCAAGGATAGCTCACCCCAATGCTGAGCCAAGAGGCTGGCTATGTCCTCAATTGCTGCCTTGATGCCTAGAGCTGTCAACCCTGCCAGGAGGGTGTTGTGAAGGCCATGGCTGTAGCAGGGCTGTGCGCGGATGGCTGTGTTCTGCAAAGACATGTGCACATCACTGAGCTGTGCGATCACTCCGCTGTGACCCCCCATGTTGACAGATGCACTGTCTGCTGTCATGCTAGCAATGTGGACGCCCTGCAGACCATTGCGTTCAAGCTCGCGCATGATGACCTTGACGTGGGCCTCAGCTGTGGCACAAGGGAGGGGGACAAGGGACAAGGGACAAGGGAGGGGGACAAGGGACAAGGGAGGGGGACAAGGGAGGGGGCTGGGAGGGGGTGGGAGGGGGTGGGGCTGGGGCTGGGAGGGGGTGGGGCTGCCAGGGGGTGGTCCGGTTGGGCTAGTCAGCACTGCAAGGCAAAGTTAGGTCACGCCAAAGTATGTTCCCACAAGCCTACTCAATGAAATGACGTGCTTTCTTCTCCAGCAGCTGTGACGTTGAGTAAGGAACAGAGTTACAGATCGAAAGTCTGAAAAGTCGCAGTGGTCAGCTCACAACATACTACTTTGTGGATGGGGGTCCCTTTTCCTGTGTGACTGGCGAGAGAGAGACGCACATTCTCCGCGTTTCTTGCAATGTCGATCAGTAACTTGCCCCTCGACGGTCTTCCGACGCCGCCTGCACCAATGAAAGGCTTGCGGAGTGAGCCTGGCGGGCTAAACATAGATTGTACTTCAGGCTCGATGCCAAGCGCAGTTCGCTCATTGGTGCCGCTACTCACCACTAGAACAATCGATTGTGAGCAGCTGAGGTGTGTCCGCGCTCGCTTGCGCCGGCATGGACTCTGATGCAAGGATTAACGCGCCGCTAGCCAGTAGATGCGGAGTACTTCGCAGGTGCCAATGCAACAAACGCTATCAAAATCGGTGCACTCTGTAGCGAGTACTTGCATGAAGATTACCAACCCCATGTTGGGACATCCTGAGTGATAAACGCGGCGTGTGTTTTATTGCAACATGCTTTAAATATATAGTAAGAGTATTGTGTTCGTAGCTTCATCGATGGTTCGGGTCAGGCACCTGCTGGGGGAAAACATTCCTATAACGCAGGCAGCGGTCCAGACTAATGGCCTTTTAACCGTATGGCCGTGTAAAACTAGCTATACCTTTCTTTGCAAGCACACCGCGAGGCTGGCGGTTACCACAGGGCACGCCGCGGGTCTCCGTCGCTCGTCGCGTTGTCCATCGAGTTGCTCATCGCGTCGTTGGCGCTTGTAGGGCGCTCGCTGCCCGCACTCTATCGTCGTGTCCGGCAGGGCTTGCAGTGTGTCGCTGTTTAATCACGTGACATGTCGCTCCCGGGACCCAGGGCGACCATGGCGCTGAGGCAGCAGCAGCGGGCCAAGGCGCCATTGCAGCCAAGCTGGCACCTCTACTGGGATCAGGCGGAATCCAGCTTCACCAAGGCCTGGTGGGTTGTGAGGTCAGGGGTGAGGCCGGGCTGACCAGACCCTCCTCCCCCACGCGCTCCTCAATGGCCTCCATGTGTGCTGGGGAGCAGCAGGGCCGTGGGCCCACACCCACCCCTGCTGCTACACCAACCCCAGGTTCGGCGGCTGTGGGGGAGTCAGCTACTGCCTGACCTAGTGACAGGAATACACGGGGGGCAGCGCTGGGGAGGGGGAAGCTGGGAGTGGAGGGGACGGAGCAGTGGGCTGCAGGCTGGCGAGGGGCGGTGGGCGGATCAAATCCAGACCAAGCAACTGGTAGCACATGGTTGTCAAGGATGGCCTGGTGAGTGTCGGTGTGCTGATAGACTGGGTTGACAGTTGCCTCGTCATCATCGGCTGGCGCAAGCTCTGCAGTGTCGCAAGGGCTAGACCCTGGCAGGTTGGCTGTCTTGCTGGTGAGCGGCAGCACCACTGGGGAGGCTGCCTCTGTCGCCTGCCCTACCCCGGGCAGCAGACTAGTGCGGTGCAGCTCGTCTGGTTCCAAAAACTGTGGTGGTTGCGAGGGAGGGGGCGTTGGATGTTGGCTGCGAGGCGATGTGACAGGGGTTAGGGCGTGACGGCTGCACAGCGTGGCGGAGGTGCGGGTTTGACTCGTCCGCCCAGCCCCCGCAAGCGCACCGCGCAGACCTGGCAGCAATGTGCTTGTAGGCGGAGTTCCGTCGACGTCGTCGTCGTCGTCCAGCTCCAGCTTCATGAGCGGCGCGGGGACTCTGGCGCTGAAGGCGCCCCCAGCAGGTGCACAAGGTTGGGCGGTGGGCCCAAGGGCCGCTAGCGAGGCACCGTGCTGACAGCGGTTATCTGGGCCGCTGCTGAGGCTGCCCGTATGGTCGGTAGCAGTGGGGGTCATCGAGTTCTTGTCTGCAGGGCATTGCGGGCAAAGCTAGGCACTACAGTCATGAAGGGGCTGAAGCCCATAGGACAGAGTGGAGTTTACATGAAACCGTGGGCAAGGCACACCTCCAGTGGAGGTTAGGGGGACTTGCACAGCAGCACAGGGAGTGGAGCCTTCACGTGATGCAGGGAATAGCAGCCAGGGACCAGGTGGGGCAGGGCAGGGCAGAGCGGGGCAGGACAGGGCAGGGCAGGGCAGGGCAGGGCAGGGCAGGGCAGGACAGGGCAGGGCAGGGCAGGGCAGGGCAGGGCAGGGCAGGGCAGGGCAGGGCAGGGCAGGGCAGGGCAGGGCAGGGCAGGGCAGGGCAGGGCAGGGCAGGGCAGGGCAGGGCAGGGCAGGGCAGGACAGGAGTGGGCAGTGAGGACATGGAAGCATAGGAAAAGCAGTATGTCATGCAACAATGGCGTCAGTACAGGATCCACAGCGGAGCGCATGGCGTTGGTCTGGTCAAGGCTTGGTGCCTCCCTTGTGCTCCCCTAGCTACAGCAGCAGCGCCGGGCTAGGTAGCAGAGCCGTCATGAGGGGTGCGGCTCAAGCCGGTGAGGCAGAGTATGGGCAGGGTGGTGAAAGGTCAGCAGGCCAGGCTGCGACCAGGTGCTAGCACACCTGAGAGGAGTGCCATGCCGGTTTTGCTTTCCAGTGCTACTGCCACGACAGTGACCTCGCCCACGATCCCCTTGAGCCGTACGGGGGCCATAGGGCTGGGCACCACCGCCTGCTCCACCCGGCCATGAACTCTCAGGGCTTGCTCCCGCTCGACCAGCTTGTCGTCTTGCTCTATTGGCTGCAAGGACCTTGCTACTGCGGGCAGCAGGGGGGCGGGTGTGTCTGATGCATGCAGGAAGCGAGTGGGTAGGGCGATGGCAGGCCATGCAGGGGTGGTCAGGCAGCTGTTGCTCACGGTTGGGATGATGACACACACACACACGCACAGGCGGCATGGGGCATGGCCCTTACAGTGTGCCGATTCCCGAAGGCCAAAGCCCACTGCCTCCTCGTTGATGGCCAGCTCTGCAGCAGCCCAGGCTTCTTCACTGGCCCACACCTGACACGACATGTGCGGCAGGGGTCAGGGCAGTGTGGGCGGCAGTGTGTGCGGTGACAGAGCTTGAGTGCCTGAAGTTGAACTGATGCAACCCATTATAGTCACATGATACTGGCACTGTCACAACGCTGGGCCACACCTGCCGCAACACAAGCAGCTTCAGTGATGACTGGCCCAGGAAAAGGTGTGCACTTCATCATAGCAAAAGGATGACATAGACAGAAGGGCTGACATAGAAACAATGCTGACCCACACTGGCTGACAACAGAGAAGGCCAGGGTCACGTGATGTTACCGACACAGAGGCATTCAACATAAGATACAACAGTGATGAAACCCTGGGTTGGTCTGGAATAGGATAGACAGTGAGTCAGGTCAGGTCAGGTCAGGTCAGGTCAGGTCAGGTCAGGTCAGGTCAGGTCAGGTCAGGTCAGGTCAGGTCAGGTCAGGTCAGGTCAGGTCAGGTCAGGTCAGGTCAGGTCAGGTCAGGTCAGGGACAGCACAGGTCAGGTCAGGTCAGGTCAGGTCAGGTCAGGTCAGGTCAGGTCAGGTCAGGTCAGGTCAGGTCAGGTCAGGTCAGGTCAGGTCAGGTCAGGTCAGGTCAGGTCAGGTCAGGTCAGGTCAGGTCAGGGACAGCACAGGTCAGGTCAGGTCAGGTCAGGTCAGGTCAGGTCAGGTCAGGTCAGGTCAGGTCAGGTCAGGTCAGGTCAGGTCAGGTCAGGTCAGGTCAGGTCAGGTCAGGTCAGGTCAGGTCAGGTCAGGTCAGGTCAGGTCAGGTCAGGTCAGGTCAGGTCAGGGACAGCACAGGTCAGGTCAGGTCAGGTCAGGTCAGGTCAGGTCAGGTCAGGTCAGGTCAGGTCAGGTCAGGTCAGGTCAGGTCAGGTCAGGTCAGGTCAGGTCAGGTCAGGTCAGGTCAGGTCAGGTCAGGTCAGGTCAGGTCAGGTCAGGTCAGGTCAGGTCAGGTCAGGTCAGGCTGCGCATCATGGGTGCAGGCACTCTGCAGATCTGCAGCCAGCGTAGGTCAGGCGGAGGGTGTGTGCCCGCAAGGGCCCCCACCTGCCCGCTCTTCGTGATCCCAGCAATGCGCGAGGCACGATTCATACACTTGCCACGGTACCTGCGTCTCAGGCACGGCATGGTGTGCCCATCAGCAGCCACATGCGTGCCAGGCCAACAAGGCTGTGAACTTTTCAAGGGGGAGTGCAGGCAGCCCGCAGGGCAGCATCTAGATGACATATGATGACAGTGCCTGCCTGGGTCTGCCTGCACCACCCTGGCAGCTGCACAGCAGGCTGGATTGGGGCGCTGCACCGCGTCACTCACGTCACTCGCCCGCTGGTGCCATGCAAGTTGCATGAGACGTTGCCATAGTCAATGCCACACCTGACACGCAGCACCCACGTGCAAGCGCAGGTGAGCCACAGCATTGAGAGGCTGCATGACAAGCAAGTGCAAAGCAGGGAGAGCACACAGCGGCTACAGTCATCAGTAGGATGTAATCGTGTAATCTGTAACCTTGCAAGTGCCCCATCATCACTTTTACATATACCCACAATGGAGAGGGATACCAGTAGTATGAGTGCTGTCCCCAACCCTGCAATGTCGCTCAGCATGAGCTTGAGTGCATTGAGGTGCTACCGCTCTCGCCCTCACTTGATGCGCAGCCCTCTGAAGAGAATCTGCCGCATCCTGCGCAGCCCGTCATAGGCGCTGGGCGTGCTGATGTGCTGCTGCTCCAGCCCCGCGCGCTGCCCCGGACTCAGCAAGTGCAGCGACACCTGCGAGGCCTCCAGGATCTCCCGGCAGCTCAACGGTGAGCCCGAATCGCGCACAGCAGTGGGCGCAGCGGGGAGTACGCTGAGGAGGGTGGCGTTGAGCGGATCAGGAATGGTGTTGGCAGCGGCTCCGAAGGTTGAGGTCAATGGCGAGCACAGCAGCTCGTGCGTGCGGCCACGGCGGGCTGAGCTGCTCACAGCGACCTCCTCGCCTGCGCAGGCCGCGTGCAGGGTACTGGGCAGCGGCCGGGAAAGTGTGGAGCGGTGAGAGGCTGCACAAGGTCTGGGAACACCACAGTGCAGTCAAACAGGACAATGCCTGCCTGCTGGAGGGGCTGTGTGCTGCAGCGTGGGAAAAGCATGGCCCTCATGCAATCACCGCCTACTCACCCAGCTCATGGTCCAGGAGGGCAGTGGGCCAGGGTGCCTCCAGGCAGTCAGCGACCACACCCAGTGCCCACCTGGTAGGATAACAACATGGCGGCAGTGCTGGCACCTATTACACTGTGCTGCTGGCCATGCTGAAGACAATTCATCTCTACTTCTACTGCACATGCTCATTGGCAACCCCAATCATAGAAGTGAAGGCATGCCTGCCACTGCACCGCAGGCATATCTATCAACCCAAGCCGCGTGCCGCCTGCCGCCTGCTGCAAGCTGCTGGTAGGCCCCATTCCCTTTGAGGCCCTTTGGGTATGCCCTTTGACCCTTAGGAGGTGCCCCTTGGAGGTGCCCTTTGGAGGTGCAAGAGTGATGTGGCGGAGTGACACACTAGTATGAGCAGGTATGAGCTGGTAGCTGAAATGAGCCTAGTGGTCGCAATGCCTCTGAAGAAGCGGACAAGCACCGCCAAGCAGAAGCCGAGTCCGACAAAACGCTTGCGAAAACGTTCGTCGTGGTGTGGTCCGCTGCAACTGTGCTGTGCGGTGAGCTTCGCGCTGTGTGAGCTCACATCGCGGCTGTTCTTGCCATCGCAGGTCCTCGCACACCTCAAAGCAAGCAATGAGAGGAGCAGAGGGATGGCTGGACGACTCGACGTCGCCAAGTGCGCACGGGGCCAGCTAAAGCCAAGCCAGCACCACAGCCAGGCAGGTGGCTGGACATGGACTGCAATGCAGCGCTGAACATGCAGCGCATTGGGGAGAGCAAGTGGCGGCCGCTGGAGCTGTGCTGGTGGCCAGAGCAGGGGAAGCTGCCAGCCAAGGGCAAGGAGTACCCTGGCCTGGGCTACAAGCGGCTGAGAGACAAGCCACCCAAGGCCAAGCAGCAGCAGCAGCAGCCCGCTGCGGCACAGTAGTGTGTGCCCCTCTTTGAACAGTTCTCAGCTTATCTGTCATGCCAACTGTACATCACAGCCCTCTGAGTCAGGCAATAATGTAGGTGGTAAGCGACCATGCCCATGTGTATGCCATGTGTATGCCATGTGCATGGGAACTCTCCACAGACAACAACACCATTTTGTAGTGGTCCACGCTTAGTGTTCCACGGCAATGAAGGCTCAAGGTTGAGGGTCAAGGTGCTGACGACGATGAATGACACTGGAGAAAGAGGCCAGCAGGGGGTCGATGGCAGCATTGAGCCCAGTGGGCATGCCCAGCACAAGGAGCAGACAGGGTAGGGCATAGGCTGAATCTGGCCTACACAAACAGGGAGCAGGCCGGGTTGGAAGCACAGCGGTTGGATGCAGGCAAGGGCAACCTTCAGTCAGCAGGTGGAGGGGGCCATGCTGCAAAGCCACCTGGGATGCTGTGCAGGGTGAGGGGGAGCAGTAAGAAGACGTGAGCTTGCCTTATGGCAGGGGCGGGGGCAGGGAAGGCCACCAGCAGCATGCCCTCACTCGCCTCCACCAGGTACCCCCCCAGGGCACACAGGCTGCGCTGGGCAATGCCGGTGTACAGCTCCAGGGCCTGCAGGGACGTGCAGTCAGCAGCCTGACGAGGCGGCTGACATAGGACGTGGACTACACATGAGTGAGGGGGCTACCGTAGCGTGCAAGCAAGAAGGAGGAGGAGCAAACAGCCACTGGGGTGAGGGAGCATGGGGGAATTGGGTGACTTCATGCAGCCAGGCTGGTTGGCCTGTGTGGGTGTGTGCGCCCTGCTGTGGGGCTGGCGCAGCACCTGCTGCAGCACCTCCGGGTCCCACTCCCGCAGGGAGGCCACACCCGCCACGTTCATGAAGCAAATGGCGGCGCGGACGGAGGGGGCGGCTAAGTAGCCTGGGGCCAGGCACTCCGAGGACCTGCAGCAGCCAGACGCTGTCCTCAGCCAGCCAGCCAGCCAGCCAGCCAGCCAGCCACGAGGCGATGACCACCTTCCCTAGGCCCAACAGCAGCCAGAGGTCGCAGCATGAGCACCCACGCAGCCAGCCAGCCTCACCCCGCCTCCCTGCTCTCCACTCCCCCTGCGCCCATGTAGGTTGCCTGGTTACAGCCTCATGACAGCTACCGCCACTGACATTGCCACAAGAGAAACATTTGTCACAGTGAACCAAGCCTGCCTCCACTTTATTGAGGTGTGGGATTGCACCAGGTGATGAAACAGCCTACAGCTGATGATGGATAGACAGCTGCTGAAGATGCTGCATCCACCACAGCCCCTGGCAGACGCTGCCTGGCTCAAAGCAGCCATGGCCGCTATGCCACCAGGCTAACCTGCCCCACCTGATCCACCTGACCCTGACCCTGACCCTGACCCTGACCCTGACCCTGACCCACCTGACCCTGACCCTGACCCTGACCCTGACCCTGACCCTGACCCTGACCCACCTGACCCTGACCCTGACCCTAACCCTGACCTGACCCACCTGACCCTGACCTGACTTGACCCTGACCTGACCCACCTAATCTTGCCGCACAGCAGAGGCACGCGGTGCACCAGGCTGTGGGAAACCGCGGAGTACAGGTTGACTGCGCCTGATAAGGAGCAGGCGGACAGCTCCCCAGAGTGCACCTGAGCTGGGCCGGGGTGTGTTGGCATGCCTGGATTGGCGGGCGGCTTAGAGCAGGGCTGCGGCAGGGGTGTTTTGCAGCCTGGGGTAAGGCCGGGGCTAAAGTGGCTGGCAGCATGGAGCAGGGCTGGGGTCACGCCCGGCAGCAGGTGCTCCCCCTCATGAGCAATCGCAAGGCGGGCACGCAGGGCCTCTACGGGCAGCTGCATGGCGGGCAGTGGGGCAGAAGGAGGAGGTGGGGCAGGCAGGCACAGGGCCAGGCATAGACCAGCATAGCAATACTGATGGTTGTGAGAAGTGACAATGATGGTGATGACAAGGAGGAGGAGGAGGAGGAGGAGGAGGAGGAGGAGGAGGAGGAGGAGGAGGAGGAGGAGGAGGAGGAGGAGGAGGAGGGGGAGGGGGAGGTAGAAATGGGAGAGGAACCCACAATCCTGGCGGCATCCTTGCCAGTGTTGCCACCCACCAGCTTTGCTGTGGCCTCACTCAATAGCACCTGGCCGCCACACGCTACCCCCTGCACCGCCCTGGCCAAGGCCAGGCCCGGCCCGCTGTACTGCATGCGGCCCGAGGAGCGGTTGAATGTGATGTCGCTGGCCGCAGGCACCCCTGCGACACCGGGCACTAACAAGTCGATGTAATTGTTGCAGAGACTACCAAGCATATGGCCATGGGCAGCAGGCACCCCTGCGACGCCGAACACCACCGGCGCAAAACTGGCAATGGCAGGCACTGTGGTGATATGTGACCTCAGCACAAAGGAGGCACCGTCAACAGAGGCAGCATCCAGGCAGGCATCATGCACCGCAGTACAAAGCTGGCTGGAGGCAAGGGACGGGCTGACATTAGCTGGAAGAGCTCAGCTCTGCCTTTGCCTTCGTACCCATCGAGTATCTCCTTTGTCATGCCATGTCTGCCGTTCTGCATTCAGAGGGGGACGCTCTGTAAATGCCAGGTGACTAGAGTCCATCGATGGCTTGTGCCAATAAGGTTGCGTCTGTCATAGGCTGGTCCCTGGAGTTCTGGTGCCCCGCCACAGTGAACATCCTGTGAGTCGCGATGCTTGACCAAAAACTAGATTCACACAAGCTCACTGACAATGTGACTGCGCATCACACAGCATTGTGACTATGAATAGCTAGTCTTGTCCTAATGTGCATCCCCTGCGTTGCTGGTGGGCAGCAACAGCGGGGGCAGCAACAGGAACAGGAGCAGCAGGAGGGGCAAGGTGACGAGGAGGTAGCCCATCAACTGCGCCAGGTCATCATAGCAGCTGTGTATGACTTTGTTAAGGCAGTCCAGCCTGAGCTTAGCCTAGAACAAGCTGAGCCCAAGAAGTGTATGGCCATGGGCAGCAAGCAGTGATGCGTGGCTGCACTCCTGTGCCTGTAACTGTTGTTGGAGTCCTTCCTAGACCAGCAAACGTACAGCCTACCAGACCCACAGAGCAAGTGGCGGTTCCCAGTCAACAGTGTGTAAGGGCAGCCCCAGTGGCTGTGAGAGGTAGCCCTGCACTAGAGGTTGCTGGGGTTGAGGGTGGGGGATGAATCAGTGGAGAAGGGGGAGCAGGCAGGCTGCCACTGGAAAAGAGCTGGGCCAACTACAGGCTGGCCAGGACAGGAGCTGGGCCAACTTGGGGCTGACCACCCTGACCGAGGGGCTGTTTTTGGCCAGCAGCCCTTGGGCTGCAGTTTTACAGTCTGCAGGCCTGAGCCTCAACCTCAGCCTCAGCCTGTCGCCTCACCTGAGTGGATGCCAATGCGAACGCGCAGCCCGCTGAACAGCAGCACATGCCTGGGCCCAGGCCCGTCCACCTTGTCTATCATGCTGGACAGCTGCTGCGCCACGTTGGTGCATTGCAGGGACGCGTGCAGGGAGGCCGCTGCTGCCACCTGCAGCTCGCTGCCCTCGGCCCTCAGCCCTGGCTCCAGGTCGGGTGTGTGTGCCAGTGCAAAGGTCGTGCCGTTGGGGCTGTTGCTGGTGCTGAACCTGCGGGGCTTGGCAGCCTCATGGAGCGGGCGCGGGCAGCGCGTCCACCCAGAGCTGGGGCGAGTCTCGATTGCGATTGCGATGCCGTGGAAGCTCATGAGGTCGTCCACGGCCAGGGGCGTCTCCTGACAGTCAGAGCGGACAAACAGGTTATAGACACCCAGTTGCTAATACACCTGCTGCTTCATAACTGCAGGCGGCGGTACCAACCACACAGGTAGAGGGCCCAAGGGTGAGTAGGTAGGTAGGTAGGTAGGGAGGGAGCCCCGGTACAGGGCCCTAGCACAACAGTTGGGCCATTTTAGTGGATTTGCATGTGAATGAGCATAGGTGGGTAGTGGGTGGGGTTGCAGTTAGCATATCGCCGTCTCTACAGCCCCACTCCCCAACCCTAGACTTCCCGTCCTCCCTCACCCTGGGGTCACCACCCCCACCTTTGTCCCTCCATCTGTGCCATTCTGACCCGTGTGCCCCGACCCTTGCCGCCCCCCACCCTCAGCCCACACACCATGGAATTGGACAGAGTGGAACTGTTGGCCTCCAGCAGCCCAGAGCTGCGCACCATGTGGTGGGCTGACCCCAGGCTTAGCCTGGGTGCCAGAGCTGCCCGAGCTGCCCTATGTGGCTGCCCTGATGGCGTCTTGCTGTCATGCTTAAGCTGGCTGTGACTCGTGCTCCTGGCGCCTGGCTTGGGTGCACACGCCAACGACCCAATGCTGCTGCTCCTGTTCACGTTGGGTGTGGAAGTCGAGGGGGAGGTGACGGACAGGGGGTGGGTGTGGCTGCCGGCTGAGTGCACCCACACCGGGGCACAGGCCGCGTGTTGCAGCAGCTCTTGGGGCCAGTCACACTGCAGCAGCTCCTCCTGCAACCACAGCCAAGCAAGGCAGCCAGGCGGTGACCTAGCTGGCCTGGCAGCTTTGCGGTTGCAGTTGGCATAACGCACTGTTAACGCTGCAGGAGGAGCAGCAGCTGTAGCAGGTGCAGCAGCTCTAGCCAGTGACACCCGGCCCCCACATGTTTATATTCTCCTGACCGCAGCTGGCTGACTAATCACTGGCTCTAGCTAGCTCCACCCTTGCAACTGTAATGTACGCTGTTCCCCTCCTTCTGCTGGTGGCATGGTATGATACCCCTACCCCTCCCCCTACCCCTACCCCTAAACTCTCGAGTAGGTAGTAGGTCTAGGTGCTAACCTTAACATTAGCTCTTGGCAGCCACCTGCCTCCCTGGCCCTGCCTCCCTGGCGCTGCCGGTGCCTATGTCCCTGCCTCTGTCCCAGTGCTTGCCCCCCTGCACCTGCAGATCCACTGCGAACAGCAGGGCATCAACTGCGGTGTGGAAGGCTATGAGGAAGGAGTCGCCCTCGGTGCTCCACTCGTACCCGTTGTTGCGCAAGCTCACTGCCCGCACCTGGCCAGGTGACAGCGGCATGAGCCACACAGGGCAAGGAGCTGAGTGCTGTGAAGCACTGGGCCAGGTAAGAACAGCTAGCACACAGGGCAAGGAGCTGAGTGCTCTGCAGCAATTTGGCAGGTGGGAGGAGCTGGGCACAGAGATTAGCACAGGGTAGGCCTACAGTGAGCTCAGCTGTGCCTGGGCAGGTGGGAGCAGTCAAGCACAGAAAGCGAAGGGAGGACAATGGTGTGTGGACAATGGTGTGGACTACAATTGCCTAGTTTTTGCCTCTGACCTCAACCTTAACCATAACCTCACATCTAGCTCTGTGCCTCGCTGCCTGCCTGCATGCAATACCCTGGAAGGATTTCAATGCAGGGTGTGAGAAGGAGTGGTGGTCTGCGTGCCACGCTTACTGTGGTGTGGTGGCACTTCATGACACAGTCCATGAGGCCCTGGGGCATTGTCTCAAACAGAAGTGTGGAAGACTCTATGTCCGTCAGCACCAAGGTGGTCTCTGGACCAGCTCCTGGCGGCTTGACCTGCAGGCCATGGCAGCTTGCGTCATTCAATGCATGTGTTGCTGCAACACAGAATGTTGCAACACCTTGGACATGCATGCCAGACATGCATGTGGACACCTCAATGGTGAGAGGTATCTATAGGCGGTGAGCACACCCAAGAGTAGCGCTGAAGTCTGCGACTGGATGATGTCATGCCACACCTATCTGTGCTGTGTTATGCACTAGGCAGCAGGTCAGCAGCAGCAGCAGCTCCTGGGTGTGAAGTGACCCTGGCAGGCAAGATGAACCCCTGGCACTCAAAACTTCCTGATGCAGCCGGCCAGCCAGACCAAGAAGTGCCCTTTGGAGGTGCCCTTTGGAGGTGCCCTTTGGAGGCTTGCCCTTTGGAGGTGCGAGAGTGAGTGGCATCGCCTCCTGGGTATAAGTAGGTGTGGGCAGATATGAGAAGGTATGCGCCTAGTGGCGCAATGCCTCCGAGGAAGCGGCCCAGTGCCGCAGAGCACGAGCCGAGTCCAATTGAAAGCCCGCGAAAACAAGGTTCGTCGTAGTCGTGGTGTGGTCCGCTGCAACTGTGCAGTCCGGTGAGCTCTGCTCACATCGCTACTGTTCATGCCAGCGCAGGTCCTCGCACCCCTCCAGGCAAACAACGCGAGGAGTGAAGGGCTGAATGGAAGACCCAACGACGACAGGTACGCACCCGCCCCCGCCTTCTATGCCACCGCACTGTTTGTGTCCCCGCATTGTGCCTTGGCCTGTCAATGTTGCCTGTCAAAGTGCGGATTGCGATTGGCCGCAGGTCATCAAAGCCAGGTCATCAAACCCTTTTTTGGTGTAATGTGTATATCACTATAACACCCACCTGCGCATAAAATATACACTGCCGTGCACACCTAAATCTAAACTGCCTGGGAGAACTAAGCGTTGCGCTACAATGGCAGGGGGGTGCACGACATGCTGACCAGGGGTCACCAGAGGCCAGGCAGGCAGGCCAGCTGGCTGGCTACATCTGGCCACATCTGGCTGGCTACATCTGGCTACAACTGGCCACATCTGGAGCTGCTGAAATTGATGGAGGTTGTGAGGTTGTGATGTGATGCCCTGCCACAGGCTGCAGCCAGCTGGCAAGTGGCTGACCCAGGCGGCCGCTGCTCCCCACCTTGCCAGTCAGGGACCTCTTGCGTGCGCGCTGCAGCTGTATCAGCAGGGCCCATGCCACGATGCTAACGGCACACACCACTGCCAGGGGCACAGTGATGGCAGCGATTAGCAGTGGCTTCTGTATGCTGGAGCTGGGTGCTGGCTGCTGTGGACCAGGAGGGGGCGTCAGAGAGGGCAGGCCAAGGGAGGCTCGGTAGTAGGACAGCAGCAGGGGGGTGGGGCCAGTGGCTGCCATCAGCGCGCGGGTCTGCAGGGACCAGGGGCGGCAGGGCAGGCAGGGTGGGGCACAGAGTACATCGCCACAGTACGCAGTGTGTAACATGGGCTTCATGGTGACTGAGGGTGCTGAGGGGCCTCTGCTCATAGCTGCACGGCCACCAGGGTCACCAGAGGCCAGGCAGCCAGGCCCGGTAGCCAGGCCAGCCAGCAACCCACTTGATCACTGTGTGCAACAGTACAACTGGAACCCAGCGGCAATGCCAGGCCATACGGCCCCAGGGTCAGGCGCTTGCTTGGGCTAATCACACACTTGCGTGGGTTCTCATCTTCTAACATAGACATGGAAGGTGTGATGGAGTGGCCGTATGGTTTGTGTGCCAGGTGGTATGCACCTGAGCGTCCAGGGCCTGCAGCACCAGGGTCACGTTGTCGGTCCAGCCTGAGCGGCTCATGTTGGCAGTGGCCCACAAGGAGCTGCAGGCAGCGGGCAGTGGCGCGGCCATACAAAGCAGTTGTCAGGTGCGTGACAGGCAGCTCTGCTCAACACGTCCGCAGCTGCCACCTGCAAGGCATCGCCTCAGGTCTGCAAGGGCTCACGGCAGCTGCAAGCCCTACCCTTTACCCCTACCCCAGCGCACCGCTAGGGTAATGGCGGTGATGCTTGTGCTCATGATGCTGGTGGTGGTGGTGGTGGTGGTGGTGGTGCTCGAAGGTGTTGGTGGTGGTGGTGGTGGTGGTGGTGGTGGTGCTCGAAGGTGTTGGTGGTGGTGCTGCTGCTGCTGCCGCAGAAGCACCTCGTGATGTAGGTGGTGCAGCAGGTGTTTGAATAGTGTGCAGCATGACTGGCAGCATAGCAGCAGCCGATCAGCACAACTAGGCACCGTTAGTCGAGCAGGGTGAGCCCAAGCGGCCTAACCACCTGACCTTACCTGTAGGTGATGTTGTGGGCGGCAGCTTCCATGAAACTCTGGTAGGCGTCAGGGTTGGGCAGGCCTGCGGCGCTGACTGAGTTCCCTCCAGACAAGGTGGCCTTTGTCACGCTCAGCCTGGTCAGTGGCAGTGGTATGTGACAGGCATCCCCAAACCAGGATCATCCCACTAGCAGTGATGGCAATTGATGGCAATTGAGCATGCAGCAGCGGGAAGGGCTGGGCAGCAATGCCCTTACCACGTTTTGCTGGTCAAGCAGCCAAGATTGTACAGAAAGGCTGCTAGTCTGACACAGCTCAGCTAGGCAGCACTACAGCTGCATCAGAGTTGGCAGCATCCGGCTGAAGTACACACCCTTTACTTTGCTGCACATGCTCATTGGCAACCCCTCATGATCCAGCCGGCCAGCCAGACCAAGAAGTGCCCTTTGGAGGTGCCCTTTGGAGGTGCCCTTTGGAGGCTTGCCCTTTGGAGGTGCGAGAGTGAGTGGCATCGCCTCCTGGGTATAAGTAAGTGTGGGCAGATATGAGAAGGTATGCGCCTAGTGGCGCAATGCCTCCGAGGAAGCGGCCCAGTGCCGCAGAGCAAGAGCCGCATCCAATTGAAAGCCCGCGAAAACAAGGTTCGTCGTAGTCATGGTGTGGTCCACTGCAACTGTGCAGTCCGGTGAGCTCTGCTCACATCGCTACTCGCTAATGGGTGAACGACCTGAAGGAGGAGGCTACCAAGCAGCGAAGAAAAGGCATGCTTGCCACCGCCTCGCCGGCATAACTATCAACCCAGGCCGCCTGCCGCCCGCCTGCCGCCTGCCTGCCGCAAGCTGTTGGATACTGTCGCTTGATCTGTACATGAGCTTGGTGTACACTTAGCTTCTTTGGTGGTGGCCATACACACTTACCATTCTTTGGTGGTGGCCAGGTCATAGCCAGCTGCCAGGTAAGGCTGCAGGGCATTGGGTCCGGAGATCATGCTATCCCTCAGAGGAGCCCAGATGGAGGTGGGGTCCAGCACGGTCTGCAACAGCACGCATGAGACACGTGTGAAGAGTGGAAACAGCGCAGGTTGGAAGCAAGCAGCAGCAGGCGGTGGCGGCGGCAGCGGCAGCAGTAGCAGCAGCAGCAGCAGCAGCAGCAGCAGCAGCAGCAGCAGCAGCAGCAGCAGTAGCAGCAACGGCAGCAGCAACAGCAGTCCTTCAGCGTGTCAACGAACCTGCCATCTGCCCTGCCCTGCCCTACTCTGACCGCCCCACCCTGAACCGTCTTCATGTTGCCTAACCTGCCAAGAGAAGTTGGTGGCAGTGGCCAGCTCCAGGTAGTTGAAGGCCGCCTGCTGGTACTCAGGGGAGATGGCGCCAGCCACAGACCCCGAATAGCCCACCGTGCCCTGCAACACCACAACACAACACAACACTCTCTTGGCAAACAAGAATGGCCAAACTTGCGACCTCGTTGTTTGACCAGGCCCCAATTAAACTGAACAGAGGTAATGTGTACACAGCATCCACCATGTCGTTGCCGTGCTATTCATGAGTCGCCCTGCGCCACAAGCCACAATTGCTTCAGGCCAGCAGCGCCTTTTGCACTATAGGCCAAATGCTGGGGACTTATCAACCCATGCCTTGCCATGCCATGGCATGATGACGATGGCGACGCTAATTGAACACCATGGCCCACAGCAGGTCTGCAAGGTGGTGGTGGGGCTAAGAGAGGGCGGAGGGCATAGGATGACCTTGGCCGCTCACAAACAGGGTCTGTACGAGCTGCTTGCCACACTCCCCCTCTCTCCAGGAGGAGAGAAAGCGGAGAGCATGGGATAGCAGCAGGTGCCAGCCTCCCTGGCCTGCTGCCCTCATGATACCTCCAGGTGCCAGCCCCTCGGCTGTTGGCCCCACCTTCCAAGGCGCATAGTTGACCAGACGCACGCTGCCGTTGAGCAGCTGCTGGGGGGTGGCAAAGGGGCAGAGCTGGGCGCTGCAGGGCACCAGGCGTCCCGCCACACGGTCCCACACCTCAGTGACCCCGGGCACCATGGCAGAGCCCACCTTGCCCCGCAGGGAAGGTGCCAGCAGGGTCCCCTTGAACACCTGGGGCAGGGGGGCGGGGAGGCATGGCGGCAGGCATGGCGGCAGGGACTACTATCGTCTCTGTGGCAGGCCAGTGCACGACAGAGGCAGCGATGCTGGCTGTGATGCTCCTGCTCTGCAGATGTTGCTGCTGCTGTTGCTGCTGCTGCTCTGCTCCTGCTGCAGATGATGGGAGTGGTTACCTGGTTTGTGTAGCCAGGTGTAGCAGATGATGGTGGATGCTAGTGGCTCAGCCCAGCGTGAGGTGGCACAGCCAGGCGTACTGCACACTTTGGCCATGCAGCAGGGTGCATGCAGCAGGGTGCCAGGCTGAGCTGCCTAGCCATGCCTCACCGCACTGTTCTGAATGGTGAAGAGGCAGGTGCCGTTGAGGAAGGCGAGGGTCCCGGCATTGCAGTCCTGGGAGTCAGGCAGCACCCAGCAGGGTCAGCCAGCCAGCTGCACCCGGCCTACCCCCAGGATGCATCAAGTGCCCATCCACCTATGAGCTGGCTCACCACACTTCCCTTTTTTCAAGGCATAGGATGGCATTATCCACGTACGAGCTGCTAACCCCCTATTTCCCAGGATAATAAATTTTCAAGGCATAGGATGGCAGCAGGCAGAAGCTTCATAGGATGGCAGCAGGCACCCCCCTGGGACCCCCATGCGCAGCAAATGCTCATCCACTCAGCCTTTGCTGCACAACGACACCCTGTCACGCCTTGGCCCAGCTGCGGCTTCCTTACTCCACAACAAGCACTCTATAGGCTGCAGTGAGCGTCTGCTCAGACTAGTGGCACAGCCTTGCATGAGTGGCTGGTGATGACAATGAACAGGGCCATGATCGGGCTTTGCGGGTTGAGTTGTGATCGAGGAGGCGGAGGAGGAAGTGTCTAGTGATGCATATTTGTCATGATTTGTGATGGAAATGAATACTTTCCATATCACTGGGCCTTGATGTGCAAATATGGGCTGGAGGCAGGCCTGACCATAATGCAAGGCAGTAGGGGCAGGGACACGCTGTGTGACTTGTGAGATTTGCCCAAGCTCGTCTCACTGGCGCTCTCTCGTTCCAGCTAGCCCCAAAGATGGGGTTGAGGGCTGCCAGGCGGCGATACACTTGCATGGAATATGCAAAGCCATCGTTGACCAGCAGAGGTTCCAGTGTGTCAGGGTCTGTAGGCAGCCAGGTCAGGTCAGGTCAGGTGAGGGCCGGTCAGGTGCAAGCCATTGGGGACAGGGGTAAAAGCGCAAGGAGGAACAAGGACGGGAACAGGGGCCTGTACCCTCTTACCATACAGGAAGCCGTGAGTGGGGCCCAGCGTCTGCATGACGTTGGCGGCGATGTCCATGAGGATGTGAGGTGCCTGGCAGGTGTTGGTCAGCGTGTGACACACTGCCCAGTCGCCCACACCGTCACCGTTGTAGTCTGTGCCGTTGAGGCGCTCTGCCAGGGTGACCACATCTGCAGGCCAGCAGAGCAAGGGCTGATGCGGCAATGAGCCCATGCTGTGGCAGTGCAGTAGGCAGGGAAGCAGAGCGCTCTACTGCCCAGCTTGGATGGGACTGGCCAGCTGCCTGCCTGGCTGAGGCACTGGCAGCATGGGCACATGGCAAACAGCAGTACCACAGAGCAGCAGCATTACACAGGCTTGGGCGACACATTGCAGTCAGGGCTCTGTAGCCAGCACTACATGGCATCTGCCTGACAGCGTTCCTGCACCACACACACCCACACATTCGAACTCACATACAAACACTCATACACGCATACACTTGATGTGGCACGCTTGCTTGCTTATTGTGGGCACGCCATGCCGCACGGCTCTGGCACATGGCAGTGCCCTACAGTGCCTCCATAGCTTCGAGGTCCCAACCTACCGTCCCAGGTGGAGGGAGTGATGGTCACACCGGCGGCTAGCAGGACGTCCCGCCTGAAGTACAGTGCGTAGGTCACTCCCACCAGGGGCAGCCCTACTAGCTGGCCCCCATAAGCTGACGACCCGCGATAGTACTATGCAGCAGCAGGCCAGGCAGCAGCAATTGGCCAGGCAGACCAGGCAGGCCAGGCAGGCCAGGCAGGCCAGGCAGGCTAGGCAGGCCAGGCAGGTCAAGCAGGTCAGGCAGGTCAGGCAGGCCAGGCAGGTCGGGCAGGTCAGGCAGGTCAAGCAGGTCAGGCAGGTCGGGCAGGTCGGGCAGGTCAGGCAGGTCAGGCAGGTCGGGCAGGTCGGGCAGGTCGGGCAGGTCGGGCAGGTCAGGCAGGCCAGGCAGGTCAGGCAGGTCAGGCAGGTCAAGCAGGTCGGGCAGGTCAGGCAGGAGGCCAGGAGGTCAAGCAGTCAGGTCAAGTCAGGTCACCAGGTCAGGGAAGGAGGCATCGTCAGACCCATTCTCTTATAGCGCTTGATGGGGCTGCCAAGGGGGTGGGGAGGGTTGGTCACAGGAGGTTGGTGACCTCTTACTGGTGTGTGTGGAGTGAGGGGTTGGGGATGCAGGGGGCTGAGGAGGGGCAGGCAGTGCAGGGGGCTGGGTGCCATGACTAAGCTGGGACGCACCGGGGTGAAGTCCGCCCAGGCCACTGTGGGGCTGGCGGTCACCAGGGGCGTCAGGTCCATGAACAGGCCCAACCGGGCAAAGTCTGCGATATACTTGTTGCTGCACACACACTCACACACAGACCCATACATACTTCTCACACATCACATACGTGATGTGCCACACATATTCTGCGTCCATTGTGATGAGGGATGCAGTGGTGCAATCATGAGGTAAGGCTGTGAGCAACACTGACTCTAGGTGCGTGGCTTCAGAGGGGCATCCCTCAGGCAAGGGGGCCCGTATACAGCCCCCAGGCCTCACCTGTACACCACTGCATCGTAGAAGCCTGACAGGTTGGCCTGCAGGTTGTTGGTCAGCTCCGTCACGATGCGGCTGGAGGACTGCACAGGCAGGGGGCCAGGAGGAGCGTGGGCACGGGGTTGCAGGGGCGCATGCGCTGATGTCCAGCTCCCTGTCCAGCACCCTGTCCAGGACCCTGGCACCTGTTAGAGTCAGGCTGTCGAGGGTGGACTGGCAGGGGGCCCAGGTCATGGCCTCTGGAGGAGTCGGCCTGCCTCCCTGCCTCTCCCCACACACACACCGGCCAGCTCCACTAGCATCTCTTCCTGACTGACCCCCAGCCGCCTGCCTGTGCTGCCTGGCTGACCTGCAGCACACTGATGGGGTCCTACGCGATGCGCCTGCCTGCCTCATCCTGCCTGCCTGCCTGCCTTCCTGCCTGCCTGCCTGCCTGCCTGCCTGCCTGCCTGCTGGCTGCCTGTCACCCCCTCCCTGCCAGCCTGCCTGCTGGCTCCTGCCATGGCTAGGCACCTCACCAGGACGGTGACCTTGGATTGCCAACCGACTGTCCTGGCTAGCTGCGTGGTCGCCAGCTGGCTGACTGAGCTGTACTGGGTGACTACCAGCAGGTTGAGGGGCTGCAAGCAGGGTGGTGGCGTACGACAGCAGGTCCGCAGCAGCAGCAGCAGCAGCTCCTGGGTGTGAAGTGACCCTGGCAGGCAAGATGAACCCCTGGCACTCAAATGTTCCTGATCCAGCAGGCCAGTACAGCAAACAGTAACACAACGTATGTGTGACATTAGGTGCAGTTTGACTGGCCCAGCCCAACACAGGGTTCACTATGCCTCAATCCATTATTGTTGGCGATGTGCAGCTGACAGCTGTCTCCTAACCACAGGTGTTGCCATTCACAGTGACGTCTTCCTGCCTGCCTGCACACTTCAAAGCGAAATCCATGTATGGTGCAGCTGCCCTTGGTTGTAGGGGAGATATGTGCTGTCCATCTCCCAATTTCCAGCTTCCCGACTGTCCCACTTCCCAACTGTCTTCCCAGCCACCCACACCCTGTTCAACGACAGCCAGCAGCCTCGCCAGCCAGCCAACCAGTCAGCCAGCCAGCGAGGCGAGTACTCAATGCTCGTCCTCCCAGCTACATTTGGCTGTGAATGCTGACCAGCTGCCACTCCTGAGCCCCATTCCCTTGGCAAGTGGCCGCCAAAGCACCACAGTTTTTTTTTCAAAACAGCCAAGCTGATGCTGGTCACGAAGGGTCCAGGACCATCACATGGCTGGTTACGCAGTAGGTCCCAACTGGTAACGAAAAACAAGTATCGCAGCATTTTCTTATGCCAAGAATAAATGATATACACAAAGACAATTTTCGGTTACGAAGCAGCCGAGGCCAGCCGACGCAAGGGTCCATTTGGTAACGTAAAACAGGCCTAGAAAACAAGCTTTTGGTTCCAGTCGTGACGTATTACGCCAAAAAAAATCGCTGATGAGAACCCCCCGCTGGGCTACAAGAAGCTGTGAGATCAGCCACCAAAGGCCCAGGGGCAGGAGCCTGCGGCACAAGGGTGTGCGTGAGGCTCAGGAAGCTGCTGCCAAGGCTGCCGCTGTCGCTGTGATGTTACGGATCACAGATAACATAGCCCCTGGTTGTGAAGGGAGTATGCGCTGTTACGTAGCTGGCCAGCCAGACCAAGAAGTGCCCTTTGGAAGTGCCCTTTAAAGGTGCTCTTTGAAGGTGCGAGACTGAGTGACATCACTGGAGGTTAATCTCAAGCACATCACCGTCACCCTGGCCACCTGGGATGCGGTGTGGGAGGTGTACCTGGACCCCAAGTGGGCACAGCAGCGGCTGTACGGAGCTCAGGACCGGACACTGGAGCAGTTCTTTAAGAAGGAAAGGGTGGGTGGGAGAGTGGGAGGGTAAGGGACTGAGAGTTGGTGGGTTGGGCATGAAGTGAAAGAATAGTTGACTGTGCCATGCCCAACCTGGTGCCACCATGTCAGCCACCCTCTGTTTGCCTTGTGTGCATGGCTGCAGCTGGAGGAGGACATGGCGGAGGTGCCCATGCAGCGCCATGGGCGTGCCAAGCAGCTGGTGGTCTTCTTTGGAGCAGCTGGCATTGGCAGCAAGGGTGGGTGGGGTGCTGATGCGGTGCTGCGTGCCTGCTGCACGGTGGTGTGCAGGCCCAGGGGCACAGACCAGCGGCGGGGCAGGGTGGTGCTAGTGGATGAGCCCCGCACCACCCGGGTCAGCTCAGCAGTGAATGGCCAGCAGCCCTGTGAGAGCCAGCTGAACAAACGCAGGGCCACCAGGCCTGCAGACAGGAAGCCATCAGCAGGGCAGGTGCACCACCGCCTAGTGCACCCAGCCTGGAGCCAGCAGCGTGACCAGCCGGTGCGGGGCATGATGTGGTGCTCTGTAGTGGCCCCCCGCAAGCCCCCACAGGCCCCACGCAGCAGCCAGGAAGCCTCACAGCCAGCAGCCTCAGAGCCTGGGCCCAGCACTCCCCTGCCAGCCAAGCGCAGCAAGCGCACCAAGGCCGAGCCGGCAGCTGAGCCCACCAAGGCCCAGGGCAAGGCTGCCAAAGCCAAGCCAGCACCACAGCCAGGCAGGTGGCTGGACAGGACTGCAATGCAGCACTGAACATGCAGCGCATTGGGGAGAGCAAGTGGCGGCCGCTGGAGCTGTGCTGGTGGCCAGAGCAGGGGAAGCTGCCAGCCAAGGGCAAGGAGTACCCTGGCCTGGGCTACAAGCGGCTGGGAGACAAGCCACCCACAGCTCAGCAGCAGCCTGCTGAGGCACAGTAGTGTGTGCCCCCCCCCCATTTGAGCAGTTACCAGCTTACATTAGTGCATGCTTTGTCATGCCAACTCTACGTCATAGCCCTAACGGGTCAGGCAATGCTGTAGGTGGTAGGCGACCATGACCATGTGTATGTCATGTATAGGCCATGAGCATGCCATGCGATGGGAACTCCACACAGACAAAGACACCGTTTTGTAGTGGTCCACAATTAGTGTGTTCGACTGCAATAAAGGCTCAAGGTTGAGGGCCAAGGTGCTGCCAAGGCTGGCCAGCTGCCATTGCTGAGCCCGCCATTTCCAGCTGCAGAGCTCAACAGCCTCTTCCAGCATCGCAAGTGCCTGGCCTGCAGCACTGCCATGGTGTTGAAGATGCAGAACGCCCGGTGCCGCGCCCAGTGGCTGCTGGAGCTGGTGGGGTCATGGGTTTACCTGACTGCACCAGCTGGCTGGCATCTCACTTGGCTATTTGCAGCCTTGATGTGCAGTGCCCGCCCACCGTCCTGGCTAGCTGCGTGATCGCCAGCTGGCTGACTGAGACGTGCCACCGGTGTAAGTTTGTAGTCACCAAGGGTGCAATCAAGGAAGTTACATCTGGATTGTAGCCAAGTGAGATTAGCCACAGACAACATCTTGTTCCATGTTGAAGTAGCTATGTTGCAGCTGTAATGTGTATTAATGACAGTTGTGTTGAACTGCCATGGTTGATGGCAGATGCAGCAATGCGAGCTAGCGTTGTCATACTAAACCACGGTCTGCCAGTGCAGGTCACTCACCCGCAACCCTGATGGCTTCGTATTGAGGCTGCAAGTGGAAGGTGAGATGCAGAGTCAGGTGGGCTGTGTTTGACTGGATCATGTGGAGCATACTGTTTCGCACCAGTTGACCAGGAAGCTATCAACAGCCTGGGTAATGCCAGTGGTGAGCTGTGTAGCATTGGTTGTGTTTGCCCTGCAAGCCAGCGCATGTATGCAAGCCGGGTGTGAAACGGTCCCTCTGCTGCTACTGTCGCATTGTGCATACCGTTGCGAGACCTCCAGCACAAGCTTGGCGGTGCACGCCGCGCTGCTGTATCCACATTCTGTGCTGCTACTGCTGTTTTTGATGCTGTATTGCGCTGTAGCACAACATCCCCACGACAGCCACACCAGCAATAGATGCCTAAAACTTGGCATCCTTGCCGTCCGTCAGGTCAGGAACATGCACCGCAATGCTGTTAAGCACCATTGAGCTGCGTGTCGCTCATTGCTTTGCTGCCGATTCATATGTTTGGCCGTTTGTGGTGTTTGGCCGCGCTAGTGCGGTACTCGGCAGCCAGATGATCCAGCCACTTGTCTCGCTCCTAATCGCCAGGATAACACATCGCTATGACGCCGGAAGAATCTTAACCGACCTCATTTGACATTTTCACCAGGAGGCAGACAAGGTCTCTTGGCCTAGCCGTTCTTCACACCTAGACCTCCATTGGCTGCCGCAAATGCGCTACCAGCTTCGGCGTAGTAACATCAAGACATGCGTTGACACAATCTTGAGGTCGTCCGTCCATAACATTTATAAGGTCTCCATAGCAAGCCGCCAGAGCATGATGCATAAGGCATGTATGCATCTGTATCTTTGGGTAGTGTTTACCAAGCCCTGGGACCACAACTGCATTCATCCTTTGTTTTTGTACCGCCGTTTGACTTGTGAATACAAGAAAACTCCAAACAATGCAAGAGCAGTACCTGCATTGAACGCATGGGCAACATGCAGGTGTGCATGCAGGCTCGCACATCAGACATTCCATGCATGCAGGCTTCCCAGTACATCAGCCTCCACCCGCTAACCCCTCCCTGGCCAGCAGCTGGCCACACCTCACCTGCTGCATTGCGCAGGCTGACGGGGTTTTGAAAGATGACCAGGGATGCTGCGATGACCACCACCCGCTTGACACAGTTCCCTATGGAGTGCGTGACAGGGGCCACCCTGGACAGGATCATGTAGCTGAGCTGCTGGTAGCTGTGGAAGCACAGCCCAGCCACCAGCAGGCGCTGCCACAGGGTGTCAGCAGCAGCGGAGCTCCAGCCCTGCAGCCAGAGTGAGTCATGCCGTGTGTTGTACACCACATGTGACTGACTTGTGCATGCAGACATGCGCATGGTGGGCGGTGGGTGTGGTGCAGCCAGGGCAAGGCTGTTGAGCTAGGTGTCAGCACCTGCCAGCGCCGCCACTAGTTACCTCCTCCCTTCCTCCTCCTCATCCGCCATCGCCCTCCCTCCTTCCACCCTCACACCTTCACACGCCTCATACCCACACAGTGGCCAGGGGCAGCAGGCCAGGTGCACTCACCGCTGCCGCCAGCTGCTGAGGCAGCAGAGGAGCGCTCTCGACCACCAGGCTGACGGGCAGCAGCAGGAAAAACGACATGATGGTGATGATCTGTGCAGAAGGGGTCCCAGGCAACCCCAAACAGCTCAGTTGCCACAACACGACTCAACGCAACAGCTTGGCATCATGGATCCTGGGTGCTGCCCAAGACCCTGCCCCGCCCTGCCCCGCCCCGCCCTCACGCCCTGGACTCAATCCCTACACCCCTGCCCCCTGTCTCCCTAATGAGAGCTCAGCCAGGTCTGACCTGGAACAGGTTCACGTTGTCCACTGCGCCCTGCGGGTCAACATGCACCCAGTCAGCAGCCGTCTCGGGTAAGGCCAGGGTTCAGCCAGTCCCTCCATAGCCCTGACCCTGACTATCATCAGTCGCCATCAGACCCTGCTGCTGCTCTTTGTGTGTGATGTGATGGCAATGGTGCCTGCCTGCCTGCCTGCCTGCCTGCCTGCCTGCCTGCCTGCCTGCCTGCCTGCCTGCCTGCCTGCCTGCCTGCCTGCCTGCCTGCCTGCCTGCCTGCCTGCCTGCCTGCCTGCCTGCCTGCCTGCCTGCCTGCCTGCCTGCCTGCCTGCCTGCCTGCCTGCCTGCCTGCCTGCCTGCCTGCCTGCCTGCCTGCCTGCCTGCCTGCCTGCCTGCCTGCCTGCCTGCCTGCCTGCCTGCCTGCCTGCCTGCCTGCCTGCCTGCCTGCCTGCCTGCCTGCCTGCCTGCCTGCCTGCCTGCCTGCCTGCCTGCCTGCCTGCCTGCCTGCCTGCCTGGTTTCTAAGGGTGATAATGATGGTGGTGGTGGTGATGTGCTGTCCTCTTATCACCCTGCCCACCTTTGAGATCATGAGCTTCTTGGACAACACATTGCGTGACTGGAAGGTGATGTTGGACAGGATGGCGCTGAGGAAGCCTGGGGTAACACATGCGTTGCCACGATAAGTAGGCAGGGGTGCGGGGCGAGGAGGGCATGCAGGGAGACTGTGCATCCCTGCACTTGTCATGCTAACACAGCCGCTGCCACCATACCTGAAGCTGCAGCCGCATGTGGTGGATGTAGGGAGGGAGTGGAGTCTGGCTGGAGGGTAGGGGAGAAAGGGGGAGGGGGGAGAGGAGGGGGAGGGGGACGGGTAAGGGGAGGGGAGGGGAGGGAAGTGCCTCCCTCCGTTTCACCTGTCCAGTTGAAGGTTGCTTCACTGAGGGATGCTAGCACCACACCGCCCACAATGGGCAGCAGCGTCAGCAGCACTGGCAGAGGTGGCACCTGGCCTAGGAACAGGCCGCTGAACATCACGCTGAACAAGGGCTCTGCGGCCTACACTGACAGCAGCAGCAGCAGCAGCAGCAGCAGCAGCAGCAGCAGCAGCAGCACTCTTAGGCATGGGCAAGGCTTGCGTTGTGGCAGGCGTCTGTGGCGTTCTCAGTGTCCGGTCATGGCCCGGCATCACACTTGCATGTGCCTTTTCGTATCTTGTGTATTACAATCTAGGCTAGGCTGGCGTTGGTGGGAGATGAGGAAGGCAGGCAACACAGCCTCTACAGGTGTCAATGACCAGGTGTGCTCAGCTATTGCTTAGATGAGGGTGTGGTTGCAGCCAACGGCAATGTAGGCCAGGCAGGCCACACAGCCCTGGCTGAGTCACAGGGGTGGATGTACTGTCCTCACCTCCATGCGCTCATGCACACTGCCTGTACTCTAGTCCACCCCCAGTGCAGGCCTCCTTCCCCCTGCCCACCACAGCCCTGGCTGGGGCATAGGGGTGAAGGGTTAGGGTTAAGGCTGCAAGGCTGTCTCTGCCTCCATGTGCTGTGCATGCGCAGTCCATGCCAGTGCTTCACTCTAGCCCCCCCCTGGACTGGCCCACTCCCTCCCTGCCCTCCTGCCAGCACCCCCTCCCTGCCCTCCTGGCACCCCTTCACAGCCCACCTTGACAGTGTGTGTGAAGGACACGGCCACCAGGCCCAAGCTAATGTTGGTCAACACGTTGCCCACCACGTGGATCAACGCCAAGGGCAGGATGCTGGACACCTGCAGACCCAGGGCAGCTGCAGCCTCTACACCACACCATCGCCTCCACACCCCACCACATAAATACACCCATACCACATGGGGTCAGCGCCAGGGGCAGGATGTTGGCGCCTGCAGCCCCTGTCTATGCTGCTGGCTGATGCTTGAGGAGGCTTTAGCCCTTGGCCTGACAGGGTCAGGGTCAGGGTCAGGGTCAGGGTCAGGGTCAGGGTCAGGGTCAGGGTCAGGGTCAGGGTCAGGGTCAGGGTCAGGGTCAGGGTCAGGGTCAGGGTGTGGCAGCAGACGGGTTGACCAAGGAGACTCTCACAGAGGAGCCAGCCCGCTAAGCCCACTAGGACAGGTGGGCTTGGGCATGGGCCTGTGCATTGAGCGCCTTGTTTGCTGCTGGCCAAATGCGGGCGGGCGGTGAAGTCCTAGGCCTGGCAGGGCTCGAGCACAAACCACGTGGTGTGCAGGCAAACCTCCCTTTACATACCTAGAGCGCGCCTCATTTGCACCCTCCTGGCTGCAGTGACAGTGACAGGCACAGCTAACAGGGTCCTGGCAGGGGTCAGCCCTCAGTTGGCCGGCTGGCCGCTATGCCCAGGCTATGGCGGCTACGCCTGGCTGGTCAGGTGTGCAGTGCAGCTGGCTGGCCCGCGATGTGCAACCCACCAGCTTCATGTCAAAGCGAGGGAAGGTCACCAATCCACTAGCCCACAGCAGCAGGGACAGCACACTGCCTATAGCGAACTGCAGGCGATCAGGCGGTCAGTCAATCGGTTAGTCTGTCAGTGAGTCGGTCAGTCAATCGGTCAGTCGGTTGGTCGATCAGTTGGTAGACAGGTAAGCAGGCGGTGGGGTGAGCAGGCTAGGGGTGCAGAGTTCAGGGCCTTGCTATGAGGTGATGCCATGCCATGACGTGACATGCCCTGCTGCTTATGTGCCTACCTGCTTTGGGCACCTTGTGCGCCTATCGATCTGCCAACTATGCACAAACACAATACTAATGCCCAGGTAATGTGCCCCAATGTTATCGATAATGTATGTTGCCAGGGTACCCTCCAGGGTCTGATAAGCTGTGTCCAAGGCTGTAGCGCCACACAGCAGGCAGCTCAGCACTGCCAGCCCCCTCAAGCTGGCCAGCCCATCAAGCTCCTGTGCTTCCCCTGCAGCCCCTTGTCTCTGTGCTGCTGCTGCTGTTGCTGCAGCCCCACTGCTCCCCTATGCCCCTGCATAAGGGGCAGACAGCCCCCCTCCCGCCCCTCCCCCCTCAACGCCCTTGGCCCCCTACCTGGACGCTAGTGGTGGTAAGTGGATAGGGGAACACGCCAAACAGCTGCTTGTTGTACCTGGACACCGCACACAGAGCACAGTAATGGCCATGGCTCTGCAGCCCAGCAGCAGGCAAGAGGCAGAACAGCCCAGGGTGCAGTATGGAACACAGCTAGGTGCAGTTTGGCGTGTGCAGCCCAGGCTTTCACACCGCCTGCACCTGCTGCCACTGTTATGTTATGGGATTACAGAAAACATAGCCCGTGGTTGTGAGGGAGTCTGCGATGTTACATAGCTGCTCCTGCTGCTATGTGGCTGCCTCAGCTATACTGCACCCCCAGCTGCACCCCTACACACATCATGGGCGGCAGGCTGTTCGGCCAATGGCACACAATCTGCACGTGATGCCTGCACCGTCACCTGGCTGCCGCCCCCCAGGTGTGGGCCTGGGCTGGTCAGTGAGCTGCTGCTGCCACTGCCCCTGGTGCCGCTGCTGCCCCTGCGGTCGCTGCTGCTGCTGCCGCCGCGGCCTGTCCCAGCCCCTGTAACTCACACATTGAACACGATGTTGGTAGCATACCAGCAGAAGAACAGGGCAGCCAGCACTGCCAGCTGGGTTGTACTGCGTGCACCCGCCCCCTCTTGACTGCTGCCGTCATCTGCGGTGGTGCAGAGAGGGTGGGGTCAAGGGCAGCACAGGCGTCGCCAATGCCTACTGCACCTCCGTCACCCTCGCTGATGGCGCCAACAACAGCACCAGGTGCAGAAGGAAGATGCAAGGAACAGCGCAGTAGTAGCAGCAGCCACATGCACAGCAGCAGCAGCAGCAGCCACATGCACAGCAGCAGCAGCAGCAGCCACATGCACAGCAGCAGCAAGAACAGCAGCAGGCGCTTTCGCAGCAGCATCCCTCATCACCATCGTTGCTCACTCTGCACTCCATGATTTTCCTAGCTTGCTATGTATGGCTGAATTGGAGCATGGCAGATGAGGAGACGTGTTGGCAGCCAGCCATGTGGGGTGGGACAGCAGTGTGCTCCTTGCGGCTGGCTATTGAAGCGCAGCGTGTTTGCAAGCAGAGCTCACATCACTGCTGAAATAGCTGCAGCAGCACTCACCGGCAGACACGGCAGAGGTTGATGCGCTGCAAACAACAACCCTGTAGTTGGCCTTGACGGTTTGGCGGACAGCCAGCGACCTCCTCGACCATGCTATCCGGCTCCCGTGAACTCCATTCCCCACTTCTCTCCTAATATGCTCGGCACTGGCAGCTACGGTAGAGCTGTCACCAACGCATCGCGCTGTCGCGGTGCTTGACCGTTGCTGAGCTACGGCCGTGCATCGCGAGCATCTCAGCGCTGCGCTCGCCATGTATGGGCCGTGTCCGCCCAACCCAGCAATGGTCGTCAACACGTGGTGAAAAGAGGGCGGGCGCCGCAAAGCGTCGGTTGGATAAACCACACTGCCCCTCGCTGTAACTAGCTAAGCGAAGCGTGGTACATATAGGTGCTCGCGTCCAAGAGGCTACACTGGACACCGACCAGTGTCAAATCTCATAGCCTGCAAGCTGAAAATGCAAGTAACATGTAAGACCTGCTACGCCCCACCGCGGCACCACGGAGCAACGTATGGATGCATATTCATGTCGAACGTCAACATGCGGTTGAGCGTAGAAGTGCAGATGAACGGCGAACCCAGCGCGCAACATGCAGTTCTCATCAAGGCTGCTTAGCTCTTCTTCAGCAGTGAGAAAAGCGACGGAGCATTTGGCTTCCGTTGCGCTTGTTTCAAACCCGAGGCTGCGATGCGACCCGTCACGCCCACATACGACGTGTTATCCACTGCTTGCTTGCCAGACCCCTTCCCAGCTTGCGCGCTGCCGATGTCGCCGCCAACAGGAGGCGCGGAGTTGCTGTTGCCGGCGTCCGTCGACCCAAAGACGAAGGAGCGCGATGCCAGCTGGTTTCCAGTAGTGCGATGACTGCCGCTCCCTGCGCTGTTGCGGCCCAAGAACGACCCTCGCGCAACGACGCCGGCCCCCTGCCCCTGCTGAACCGTCGCCTGCCCTCCTGCCGCTCCCACTCCCCCCACTCGAGCGCTGCTGAAGGCAGCAGACGCAGCGAGGCTGGGGCGGAGCTTCGTCCCAGCCACCGCCCCAGCCCCACTCCCTGCGACAGCAACCCCTCCAGGTACTGCAGTGCCCTGGGCTGCCGGCCTGGCTGTGGTGTGTATGAGCGCCAGCACTTCCTGGGAGGTATCGTGTGTGATGGCTGCCAGCTCTGACACGACCTGCGGGCACACAGGAGGCCGCAGGCAGGCAGGTGAGCACCTGCTTGGAGAGCACGATGACGGTAAAGAGTGAAAGGTAGGAGGGAGGAGGGAAACGAATGTAGGTGGTGCAATGAGGCTGTGTGTGACCTATCCACCAGTAACCAGGCCGTGAACCTACCGTGACAGTACAGTTCTCCGCAATGCTACTCTGCCCCTTGCATCACAACCGCATGGCACAAACGCCAGCCCCCAACCATAGCACCAGGGCCACACTCTACTAGCTGTGTTGCATGGCAAAGGGGAAGGATGAAGGCTGAAAGGCAGGAGGGGATGAGGACGGCGTCAGGGGCGGAGCCACCATGTAAACCGCACTGTAAGGAGGCCTAAACACCTAATCATTACTGAACGCAATGTGCTTTGGCTACTTGAACCACCGCCCGCTCTCCACCCCTCCTCCTCACCTCGTCAACCACCCCTGCTGCCCGCAACTTCTTCTGCAGCTTGTGAGCATCCAAGACATGGTCTGGGCTGCGCACATCCTCCACGCTGCCCTGCAGCCAGCACCCGCAGCCAAGCCTCCAGTGGCAACTGTGGCAGCGTGGGCCAGGGCACAAACGAGCTGAGAGCTGTGACCCACCTCCATGAAGAGACACTGTCATGTGACAAGATGATTGTGACAAGATGATGGTTTGGTGATGATAGTAGGGTACATGATGTGTGAATCACGCAAAGGGTCATACACAGAGAGAGGTGCAGGGGCTCAGTGTGCATGGTCCACCTCAGTGAAGTGCTTCCCATCAGGAGAGGACCCGAGGCGAGCCTGAGTCACACCTGCCTGAGTCACACCTGCCTGAGACACCTACCCGAGTCACACCTGCCTGAGTCACACCTGCCTCAATCACACCTACCTGAGTCACACCTGCCTGAGTCACACCTGCCTGAGACACCTACCTGAGTCACACCTGCCTGAGTCACACCTACCTGAGTCATACATGCCTGAGTCACACATGGCCAGGTATCAGCCGCATACCTGCACCGCCTCGTCATCACCATCTAGGGTGATGCCCAGGTCGCCAGCCAAGCGCGGGTCCACCAGCATCTGCATCACAGAGCAGGGGCGAGCTGAGTGATGGACTGGCAATTGAGAGGGGAGCAGGGGTACAGGCAGGCAGGCAGGCAGGCTGGCAGCAAGGCAGGCAGCGCATTGTGGAGGACCCCGTCAATGCATTGTGGGTTGGGCAGCGTGGCAGCACTGCACGGACCAGCGCATCGGCCTCGTTAGCTTCAGAGCCACCAAACAGTTGTGCGCGCCGCCGCCTGGCTTCGTTGTCCGTGCCCTCCTGCAGAGCCAGCCAGGCAGCACACGTTGCCTCAAGCCGGCCTTTTCGCTGAATGAGGTGGTGTGCACGCCCAGGGGCACAGACCAGCTGAGGGGCAGGGTGGTGCTAGTGGATGAGCACCGCACCAGCCGGGTCAGCTCAGCAGTGAACGGTCAGCAGCCATGTGAGAGCCGGCTGAGCAAACGCAGGGCCACCAGGCCTGCAGACTGGAAGCCATCAGCAGGGCAGGTGCACCACCGCCTAGTGCGCCCAGCCTGGAGCCAGCAGGGTGACCAGCCGGTGAGGGGCCTGATGTGGTGCCCTGTAGTGGCCCCCCGCAAGCCCCCACAGCCCCCACGCAGCAGCCAGGAAGCCCCACAGCCAGCAGCCTCAGAGCCTGGGCCCAGCACTCCCCTGCCAGCCAAGCGCAGCAAGCGCACCAAGGCCGAGCTGGCAGCTGAGCCCACCAAGGCCCAGGGCAAGGCTGCCAAAGCCAAGCCAGTACCACAGCCAAGCAGGTGGCTGGACAGGGACTGCAATGCAGCGCTGAACATGCAGCACATTGGGGAGAGGAAGTGGCGGCCGCTGGAGCTGTGCTGGTGGCCAGAGCAGGGGAAGCTGCCAGCCAAGGGCAAGGAGTACCCTGGCCTGGGCTACAAGCGGCTGAGAGACAAGCCACCCACAGCTCAGCAGCAGCAGCAGCCCGCTGAGGCACAGTAGTGTGTGCCCCCCCCCCCCCATTTGAGCTGTCATCAGCTTACATTAGTGCATGTTTTGTCATGCCAACTCTACGTCATAGCCCTGACGGGTCAGGCAATGGTGTAGGTGGTAGGCGACCGTGACCATGTGTATGCCATGTATAGGCCATGAGCATGCCAAGCGATGGGAACACCACACAGATCGGGTGAGTCTAGGATTAGCTGAGCCTGCATAATTTACATTCAAAGGTCATAGTGGAGGGTCACACCAGCTGAGGTCGCATGACATCAGGGAACGCACCATGTCGCCCATGCCCTGCATGCCTTTGGCTCCGGGGCGGCGAAATCCATTGCGCACGCCATCCATGATCTTGCGCAACTCGTCCTCGTCCTGCTCCTCCTGCCACCTGCACACACCAAAAGACAAACCACAGCCAAGGCGTCCATTGTTTAAGTAGTGTTTTGAAGCGGCTAGGTAGATGCCATGTACTTCTAGGTATAGGTGTGATGAGAGCACATGATCCGCCCACACCCACACCCATACCCACACCCACACCCACATCTGTTCACAATGATGATGGCAATGACAAGTGCACATGGGGCACATGGGGAACATTAGTTACTCACCCTGCTACATATAGCTTTCCCTGGCCCCTGCCCCTGCCCCTCCCCTCCTTGGGGTGACCTTGGGTTGACCGCCCCTCTTGCCCCTCCTCACACACGCATGTGTCCCCTCCACTGCTACCCACACCCGTGACACCATTGCAAGGGTGGACTGCTGCTGCACCGCCCTACTGCACCCCACCTTTTGTGCAGCTTGGCCCGGCGGACTTCATCATGAGCACCCTCCTCCACAGTCCCCACCAGCCCAGCCTGCAGCAGCGGGGCCAGTACATCAGTGACCCGGCTCAGGCTGCTGCTCAGCGCGCGTATCTCTCGACAACTCTCACCAACATGCCGTCCTGGCCCTCCTCATCATCCTCATCGTCGCTGCTGCCCTCGCCGTCCTCATCCGACAACTCCGCTTCCAGCTCGACAAACCTCGGTTGGCCGCGCTTCTTCTTTTTCTTCGCTTTCAACTTGCCGGCGTCGCCCGCCGGATGCTTGGCGGGGCTAGCCTGCGGGGCGTCGCCCGCCTCTCGCTCCTCCTCCTCCTCTTCGTGAGCGAGAAGCTCAGCTGTAGCGGAGAAGCCGCAGGGTTTTAGCCACGCGGCTGAGGTGATCAGCTTGTGCTGACGGGTTCCAATGTGGAGGGAGGGTGTGGTACGACAGTGAGCAGTCAGGAAGCACATGGACATCCAGGGAAAGGAGACACAGGTTGGCAGTGTCAACACACAGCCGTGGGAAACTTCTGGCAGCAGGCTGCTTGTGCACGCTGATGCAGGCAGAGCACTTTTCGGACACTCCAGCAACTCCAGCAGTTGCTGTTGGCGTAGAGCAGCTGCATGGCACAGAGGGATTATGCAGCAAGCAGCGCTGTGCATACACTCACGTTCACACGCGTCCTCCTCAGGAGCGCCCTGACCTGCCTCGTCTTCTTCCTCCTCATCATCATCATCATCACTGCCACTCCCCTCCGCCTCGCTGCCACTGCCTGCAAGTGCACATGTGCAGCAGGATGCCATACACAGGCTGCCTGCGGATCAGTCCCTTAGCAGGCTAGGCCTGATGACACTCAACTACTGCACAGCACTCGTGCTACCTGAGGGCTGGTCAAGGGCTGAACAGGATGCTACTGCACAGCAACATAGTACTGGACATGAAGGGCCCACTCCCTTAGTGTGCTCCCATACCACTATGTACAGCGCCGACGCCCTACATGAGCGGGAGGCAGCAAGGGCCCACTGCTAAGGCTATCCCTCTTGCAATGCAGCATGCAAGCCGACCTGGGCAGATACTGCTGGCCCCCGCACAACACATACAGATGAGTGTGACAGATAAAACCAACCACGCTGGTAGCAGTCAGCACACCTGAGCACTCCTCGCCCTCCTCCTCCTCCTCCTCGCCCTCCTCCTCCTCGCCATCTTCTTCCTCCGCCTCACCCTCCTTACCCTCCCCACACCCCAGTTTCTGCCCAGCTGCTTCAGCCTGCCACTCTTGCCCAGCATGTAAGGCAGGGGCAGTGTGGGCAGGAGGGGCCCTGGGCCCCGCAGCTGCTGCCATGCGTTTCAACCTGCACCAGAACCCAGGTGCTGGGATGCTTGGGGTAAAGATTGACACCTGTACACCATTCAAACTGAAGAAAGCAGCAGGAAACAAAGCAAGAGGCCATCGAGTATACTAGCCCAAGCCAAGCAATGCAACGGCCAAGGTGGCAAGCAGCCTTGGGCCCGAGAGATTGATTAGTGCAGACCACAAGCAGCAGCGACCACAAGCCTCTATCCTCCAATGCTTGAAACAAGGCCATGTGGTGACAGCCTATCCTGCAGCGTCTGCAGCCCCAGCTGTACTCGCTTAGACATCGCCACAAATTCCATAGCCACCTCAACCGCCACAACCTCATAGCCACAGAGCAGCTGTAGTGCTTCAGCCCCTGGCGAGTGCCTTAGTGACATGCGGAAGTGTGAGATGGTGCCACATCCCACCTGGAGGAACGGGAGGCTGGGAGCTGGCGGGCAGCTGCTGCCTGGTCCACCATGGCCACATGCTTTAGGGTGTTGTGGTCCGAAACATCTGAAGGCAATGGTTGATGACAAGAGCCAGTCTCACAGCAGCTGGATTTGCCAAACACTGAAGAGGATGACCTCCAGCCCCCGGCACAACGCAACACAGCCAGTGAGGGGGTGGTTAAAGAAAGAAAAGGAAGAAATCAGGGAAGAATATAATGTCGGTAAATATCAGCGTGCATTGAGGGAGGACTCCTACATGGGGCGCAGACACATCGCCACCGAGGTTTTTCGCCGTTGGGTTTCGATCCCTGCGACCTCTTGGCCCAGCGCTGAGACCATGTCTCTGGCCCCGATACCCACTCACCCTGTCCCAGTGCCAGCTGGATGTCCTGTGTGCTGGCCAGCAGCAAGCCAGGGTCCAGCTCCATGGCGCCACCTGGCTGCAGGCCCCCCTGCGAGCACACCTCACACCAGCACATCACACCTTCACATGTCCCCTCACACCATGAGAGTTTCCACTCGTGCACATGCACAGCCGTTGTGCATGTAGGGGTAGGGGTAGGCAGGGTTAAGGTGAGGGTTAGGTCTAGGGTAGGTGAGGCAGGGGTAGGGGTAGGCAGGTTTAGGCCATGCCATAGGCCTACCCATGTGAAGTCTGCTCACACCCATCCAGCTACACAGCAGCACCATGCAGGCACTAGCAGGCAAGCAGCAAAGAGCTGGATGTGGTGCCGCCACCATTGCTCCTCTCAGCCTTCCAGCCTTCCTCCCTGCCTAGCCCTACCCCTGCCTCACCTACCCTAGCCCTACCCCTGCCTCACCTGCTCTAGCCTTAGCCCTACCCCTGCCTCACCTACCCTAGACCCTCCCAGCCCTCCTCCATGACCACGACCACCAGCCCCATACCTTTCACCTCCTGCCTCCCTACCTTGGCCACGGCCCTTGCCCAAATCCCTGCCCCTCACCACACCACACCCACCTGCATGTCCTGAGACGTCCCCATCGCCTCCAGGCCACCCCCCTCAATCACCAGCTCCTCGTCCTCCTCCTCAGCCGGTCCACCTCCTGCTCCCAACCCACCCTGCTCCTTTACAACCGCCCCCTTAGCCTGGGCACCCGCAGCAGCAGCAGCCTTTTCACCACCCATCAGCAGGTCCTGCTGGCCCTCTTGCGCCGCCTCAACTCCAGCAGCAGCGGTACCAACCGCCCCAACTTCTCCCTGGACGCTTTCTGGCTGAGCAGTAGGCTGAGCTGCTTGGAAAGGAGGCGCGCCTGCTGCTGCTCCTGCCGACCCCCTTTGGGCCTTGACCCGGGCTAAGGCTGAGGCAAAGTCTATAGGGGCTGAGGCAGGGGCTGAGGCAGGGGCAGGTGGTGGTGCCTGAAGTGGGGCAGCGGCTCTGCATTGCCATGAGCAGGTAAGGCAGGGTGTCCAGGACCATGAAGGCGGGCAGCAAGCTGGGCAGGGCGCAGAGCAGGCAGTACAGTGTGTAGGGTCAGTCAGGAAAGAGGAACAGGGTGGAAGGGTGGCGGCAGGATATCCGGCAAAGGGTCCGAAGATGTGGTCATCGCAAGCAACATGCTCAGCTGCATTACAATGATCCAGGGACAGGGAGGTGACGGTGGTTTGCTCGAGGTGTTGGAGTTGCCCACATGTCTGGAGTCTGTTGCATGTCAGCCCCAGTCACCTGGCTGGCCTGGCTACACTGGGCACGGGGTGTGGTGCGGCAGACAGACATTGTAGGGTGCTGCTCAAAGGCACTGAGCACAGCAGGGGGAGGGTCCAAGTGCCAGTAGGAGCAACAGGCAGTGAAATTGCCAGGGTGACAAAGTGTCAACAGGAATAAGGCAGCCATGAACGGCCAGTGGAAAGCCAGTTGGCAGCTGGGCTGAGGTTTCAGGCAGCCAGGGATAGGGAGAGGGGGAGTGGTGAAATGGCTCGGTGGCAACCTAAGAATGAGCCTGCTCCTTTCACTGCCTCTGCTCTCCCCTTCGTTTTTGTGAGTGTGTCGGGTAGTGGAGCAGGATGTAAGGAGGACGGGGCAGCAGGAGCAGTGACAGGTCAGCAGTAGCAGGAGGTCGCAAGCAGCTGGAGGTGTCTGGAGAGGTCCGTTGCCTGCTCCTGACACTGACCGTGCGCATAGCAACTGCTTGCGGGCGCGAATGCGGTCCAGCAGGCCGGTGAGGGGCGGCGCCTCCGGCTGCAGCGCGGTTGCGCCCCCGATGCGCTCCCTTGCTCCGGGATCTGTCGCACGGGAGGCGGTCAGGCGGGTGGGAGCGGCGGGCAGCGGCAAGAGGGTGGGGACCAAGAAGGGAGCAAAGGATGAGGAGGGTGCAGACATGATCAAGCAGTACGGACATGAAGTGAAGAAGAGTTGTAGCTGAACGCACAGCACCACCATAGCTGCAACTACCACTGCCTACAGCCCTGTCCCCCACCCAGCGTCACAGCTCCCCCTTGACTCCCACACTTTGTAGTTCATACCCCAGGCCGTGGGAGAGGACTAACCCTATCCAACCATGTGCGCTGTTGGCAAGGTCTGATCCCGCTCAACATCGTGTGAGCAGTGACCTCCCCGGCACTCTGCCCGGTTCTCCCTTGCCACGCCTTGCCGACACACAGCCACCTGCCCTGAGGCTCCTCACTAGCACTCCTAAGTCCCTTGCCCACTACCTTGCCAGCTCCCAGCCTAAGCCGGCCCAGCACTCTGTCCATTACCCCCTTGCCCCTTTGCCCACACCCCCTCCACCCACCTCGTTGCTCCCTGCCCTCCCTGCCACCCTCCTCGTCCTGAGAGAGAGCCTCCTCCTCCTCCCCCTCGCTGCCTGCCCCAACAACCTCCAACTCCTCCTCCTCCTCCTCCTCACCGCCAGTCTTCTTCTCCACCTTGCCAAAGGCTGCAGCCAGTGCACACGCAGCTACCAAGCAACTGCAGACATACCGCAGGGCAGGACATGGCCTTGAGCCGTGACCCCTTGGCAAGGCCTACTGAGCATGGCAGTGGTGCCTGGGGCTGGAGGTCTGCGTCATGCGTACAGGCCGGAGGGTGTGAGTGGGTGCACTTGGTCGCAAACAGGCTTCAGAGCAGGGCCTCCATGGGAGGGCCAGGCTCCAGAGCAGGCCAGATGAGGACCAGTGCTGGGCGATACGCCAAAGACGTAATACTCAGAGTAATAAAAGACATCAAAACATGAAATTTCTAGTACTTTAAGTATAAAGTTATTTACTAATGAGTTTAACTGGAGATAACTGGATGCAAAAATATCCAACATAGCCCAGCCCTGGTGGGTCAGCATGCAACAGGCTGGGCTGTAGCCCCACACCCCAGCCTTAGTGGGTCAGCATGCAACAGGCTGGGCTGTAGCCCTAGCCCCTGTGCTCTAGGTAACGGCCCCTGGCAGATGTCGTTACAGAGCGTTAGGACGCTATGTGGTTGTTCTGCGATGGATGTTCGGCTGTGGTGGGCAGCCGCCTGCTTTGGGGTTTGCGAAAGATGGGATATACATTGTTGGGGGATAAGTAATAAGCGGAGTACCAGACGTGCGGTGGAGCTGATTAGGACAGGCCAGAGATGAGGAGATGAGGTGATGGGAAGGATATGAGGGCAGGCAAGATGAGGACAGGCAGAAAGTGGTGAGGTGCAGGCAAGTGGGGCGGGCGGAGTCAGCCACAGCTCAGCCACAGCGGCAGAGCAGCCACAGTACAGCGGTGACAAGCAGGCACATCGCTCTATCTTACCCCGCAGGCACCTAGGGAGTGTGTGTGCTGGGCGTGTAACAGGTGTGTAGGACGCCATGTAGGACACGTGTGATACGTACGTGAGGACGCACGTGTGTGTGTGATATGTGTGTGCTGTATGTTGGACTCAGGCCTACCTGGAGAGTGTGTGCTGGGCGGCTAGGGCACATGTGTGTGATGTGTGTGTGCTCTATAGGTTGAACGCAGGCTTACCCCGTGCCTGACGACCTCCCCACCCTGCCCCCCGCCCCTTCACCCCTGACATTACCTGTACTGCCTGTGGCCAGCATCTGGGCGTATTCATCATCCTCGTCCCAGTAGCCCTCAGCTGCCCCGCTGTCTCCCGCAGCCTTGGCCTGTGGGCTGGTGGTGAGCCGGGGCGCCCGTTGACCCTCTCCCACCTCCCCATCCTCCTCTTCTTCACTGACCTGGTCCTCATCCTGGCTGTCCACATTCCAGTTGGCCTGCGCAGAAAGGTAAAGGGCAAAGCAAGACCAAGGTCAAAGGATGAGCATGAATCAGTGGCAGAGTTAAGCCGTGAGTGAGGGGTCTGGGTGATGGTGCAACGGCAGGAAACAACGGGCTAGGGTCAGGGTCAGGGGGTCAGAAGTCAGGGTCAGGGATTACAGCAGGTGCAGGTTGCAGGAGGAGCAGCAAGAGCAGGAGGAGCAGCAGGAGTGTGGTAACACTAGCGTGTGCCTACCAGGCTGGGCAGCTGGAACAGGACAAGCTGATGAGCCAGCTGAGCACCCAGCTGAGCACCCAGCGTTGCAGCTGCCCCCTGCCGCTGCAAGGTCTCCTGCTGTTGACTCACTAACATTGTGCTCCTGGCAATGACACTGTCAGTCAGGACCCACACTGCTGTCTACTGGCTAGCTGCTCAACCCTGAAGTTTCACCTGCCTTTCGCTTGGAATGCGCATTCCTTTGCAGAGCACCGTCTTCTGTCAAGCTGTGCTCTACTTCTGCAGGTGCTGCCTCAACCACCACAGGGGTCTTTGCAGTTATGTCAACACGAGTCAGGCGTCCCAGGCGGCGGCGAGCTACTGGCTGTTGCTCTGAAGGCGATGTAGGTGGGTGTGCAGCCACAGGGATCACTACCACACCCTCGTCTTCCAGCATCTCCACATCTTCAGCTGGCGTTGTTGATACCTATACAGGGATGTCTGAATGTGATGTAGTACGGCTGACACCACATATGGCTGCAGTCCCCGTCATACCTTGGTGACAGGCACCGGCAGCTGCCCTGTTTCCCCGCAGCCCAGTGCTTCCATTCCATCCTCCACTGCCATGGCGCTGGTCTCGTTTCGGTGCGTGCCCAATGCACTTCGCAGCCTGTCGTTTCAAATGTTCGACATGTTGTGCGAGCACGAGCTATGGGTGTTATCGAGGTTTATGAGGCAGTGTAATTTCTATTGGGTCCGGTCGGGCTTTCCCATTCGCTCACCACTGGGTCAGTTGCAATTCGTTGCTCAATCCCTGGAAGCACTCCGGCTGCAGCTGATGCGGCAACGGTGCGGCAACGATGTCCAGACGAGGTGGTCCGACCCAGCGGGCTCCAGCCGAACTAGGGTCCGGCCGTGCTCGCCGGGCCCTGACCGAGGAAGAACAAGAGGATGCTGTGGTCGCGGAGTGGCTGGCTGAGCTGCCTGACGACGGTGCTGATGAGGAGGAGGACGCCCCAGTTCAGCAGCACTTGGGCAAGCGCACAGCAGCAGACCGCGGGCCTCCTGGGCCCACACCAGCTCATGCCAGCAGAGGCGGGCTTGAAGTCACCAAGCAGCAGCGCACTGAGACAGTCAAGCCCAGGGCGCATGCTGCCCACCCCGAGCCCCCAGCAGCTGCCGCAGCTGCGGCAGCAGGACATGCATCAGCCTCTGGTGGCCAGGCCACAGATGCAGCTGACCAGGTGATTGCTGCTAGTTCCTGACTGCTGTGGCGATGCTCACTGGCACCTGTCACACCGAAGAATCGCAGTGGCCATCCCCACCCTTTGTGTTGCAGCACTGATTGAGGGATAATCGACCCTCTATGATGGTTATTCAGATGGCCTGAAGGCGTCCCTTTCAGCTGCCCACCCCACACTGCTGACCCCAGCCCCCTGCCCCCCACCCCTCACCCTGCCCCCACCCCACAGGTGACAGCTGCCCTGCACCGCCTGGCTTCCCACATCGCCAAGCCCTCCAAGTTCATGAAGGCGGCCCCCTTGCTGCGCCAGCTGCTGGCCTCAGGCACCTTGCAGCGCACGCACCGCGGCCCGGCCTTCCTGGCGCTGACCCGGGCGTTCCCGCTGGACGCCGCCCGCACCCAGCACTTGGTGGACCCAGCGCACCGCAGGCAGGGGGGCGGCAGCAGCAGCAAGAGGGCAGGGGGCATAGGGGGTGGACCCAGCGCTCCGCAGGGCAGCAGGGGGCGGCTGGGGCGGCTAGTCAGTGGCTTGGGGAACCCAGGGTCCTCCTCCTCCTCCTCCTCAGGGTCCTGTGGAGCTCTGGGTAGGCGGAGCGGGGGCAAGGCAGGCAGGCCAGCAGGGGGGTGCGCTTAGCCCCAGTGCCGCTGGCCTCTGACCCGCTGCTGGTGCTGTCCACCCTGCTCCTGATCCCCTCCCCTGCCTGCTGCCTCTCAACTGACACTGCTCCTCAACCCGTCATCATCACATGGCGCTGTGCACAATGGGTGACGTTGAGTGGGCACCACTGTCTGCCGCCCTGCCCTGCCCCTGCCCTGCCCCTGCCCTGCCCCTGCCCTGTCCCTGCCCCTCCAGCCCCCTGCCTGTGTGTCTGCTGCCGGCTGTGGCTGCGGTGCAGGGAGGTGGGCAAGCTGTGGGCCGCCAGTGACGCGCTGGCTGAGTCTGGCCTGCTGTCCAAGGCTGAGCGGCGGCACCTGCAGGAGGTCATGAGCCTGGTGGTGGTCACACGCAATGAGATGCTCACGGATGACAGCTTCGTGTTCTCAAAGGTGCAACAGGGCAAGAGGCAGCGGGTGGGGGAGGCATGGGGAGGGGGAAGGAGGGAGAGGGCAGGGGAGGCACGCATGCGGGGGGCGTGGAGCCAGCAGGGGGGCCAGAAGGGGAGGGAGCGGGAGGTGCAGGTGGAGCAGGTTGGGGAGTCCTGACCTTGGCGCTCGCCCTGGTCCTGACCCTGGTCCTGACCCTGGTCCTGACCCTGGTCCTGGCTCTGGCCCTGACCCCACCTGGACTTGTTGAAGCAAGCGAGAGCCCCAGACTGGAGCGATCCCTCCACCATGCACCATGCACCACAGTGAAGAACTCCATGAACCCACAGCACACAGCTAGGAGGCGTGATCCTCATACTGCAGGTCAAGCCAAACCTGCAGACTCGCCGGGCTCAAGGGCCTGGCTGACAAGACTAGGGCACAGCCTGCCTCCTCTGCAGTATGCACCCGGCTGTGATGCCACGAGGACCGCACACAGCACCACCGCGCAGTGTGCATCAGGTTGCAGTGTGCCACGTCAATGACACACAGCACTGCACCGGCTGAGGTTGTCATGCCTCGTGCTTGCTGGTGCTGGCAGGTGCTGGGGCGGGTGCGTGAGCTGGTGCTTGCGCTGCCAGAGCAGGAGGATGAGGCTGCAGAGGAGGAGGCCTACCACTACGTGGTTTCTGGGGGGTTAGGCAGCCGCCAGCAGCAGGCAGCAGGGGGACCCATGCCACATGTAGCCAGCAGCCAGGGGCAGCACCCACAGGCATTGCCACCCCACCCCAGCACTGGCCCGGGGGAAAGGGCCCACAGGCAGCAGGGGCTGGGATCAGGGCTCAGCAAGACCTCAGGTGAGGGGCACAGCAGAGGGGCTGGCCACCAGCAGCAGCAGCAGGAGCAGCAGCAGGAGGAGCAGCAGCAGCAGCAGGACAAGATAGGAGGCGATGGAGAGGGGCACAGCAGGCAGCTGGGCCCACCTCCCCCTGGTGATGATGGTGCTGCTGCTGCTGCTGCTGATGATGATGATGATGATGATGATGATCCATTTGGCCTCAACTCCTTCATGACTGACAATGGGAACATGTCTGGGGCTGGGGCAGCAGGGGCCGGGGCCGGGCCAAGCCTAGGGGCAGTGCCAGAGGCTGGGGTTGGCCCCACAGCGCCTGAAGGGGCGGAGGGGAGGCAGCAGGCCCCCTGCCCTGGGTCCTCTGTCCAGTCAGCAGGGCGGCCCCAGGCTCGGCTGGCTGCCCCTCGTGCACAGTCAGAGCAGGAGGAGGACAAGCAGGCGCTCGCACCTCAGCAGCAGCAGCAGCAGCAGCAGCAGGGGGGGCCCCAGCAGCAGCAGGGGGCACAGCAGGTCAAGGTTGAGCGCCAGGAGGCAGACGCTGAGGACGACCCCTTCGGGCTGAACCCCCTGATGGCCCCGGAGGCGCAGCCGGTGGGAGTAGAACCCTGCACCTCCCTGCCAGGGTCCCACTGCTGCTTGGGGTCAGCTGCTTGGGGTGCCTACCCTGCCTGTGGTGGTGGAAGAACGTGATGCCCTGCAACAAGCTCATGACAGGGGCACAGGCTTCACCCTCCCCCTCCGTCCACCCTTCCCCGCCCCTTCTCCAGCTGGCAGCTGCTCCCCTACCCCCTGGTGATCACACCCCCAGACTAGCTTACACTAATAGTCCTCTGCCTCCCTGCCCCCCGCCTCATGTCCCCTGCCCCTAGCCCTGCCTTCACCCCCCTGCCTCCCTGCCCCCCGCCTCATGTTGAGCTGCTCAGGTGACGGCTCCCCACCCCGCCCCAACGCCCGCAGCCCCCGCAGCCCCCAAGCAGACTGAGCCGCCCTCACTGGCGTACGGTCCCACTGAGGTGAGTGGGCGCGGCGGCGCAGGCTCCACAGCGGGTCACCCCACAGCCCTGATGCCTGGGCACCTGAGGGCCTCACAGGTCAGGCCTGATCCCTGGGGACCTGAGGGGCAGCCAGTAGCAGCAGGCCCACCCTCACAGGTCAGGCCTGATCCCTGGGGACCTGAGGGGCAGCCAGTAGCAGCAGGCCCACCCTCACAGGTCAGGCCTGTCCAGGCTGCAGCATTGGTCAGACCTGTCTGGCTTCATGTCTAGATGCGCCATGCTTGAATCATGGCGGTGCTACAGGGCAGACATGACCCAGGCTGCATCAGGGCGGCACTGGTCGTCACAATGCCTTGACGACCTGCCTCTGGGCTGGGACACCACAGCCTACTGCCCACTGCCCAGCTAGGCCAGGCCTCAGTGCCCTGCTCCTGGCTGAAACAGGCCAGACTTGGCCTGAACTGGCCTTCCCTGACTTGGCCTTGACTTGGCCTGATCTGCCTCCTTGCCCTGCCCTGCCCTGCCTGGGTTGCAGCTGCTGGCGGCCAGGCGGCGCGCCGTGCTGGACTGTGTGCACCACGCCCGCACCTTCCACAAGCACGCCTGGGCTCAAACCTCCATAGAGCTGCTGGCCGAGCTGTGCTGGCAGAACAAGTGAGGCAGCAGCAAGGACGAGGGCAAGGCAGCGAGGGGCAGGGCAGGCAGGTGCTTCGGAGGTGATCAGTTGTCATGGCCAGGGCAGGGCAGCAGGGTCTGGGCTTGGTGGTGAGCTCTGGTGTACACTAGCAGCTGTACAAGAGCGATGTTGGGTTGGGGCGGATGTCTATGCACGAAGCTGTGGCACAGCTGCTTGTCTGCCTGGCTGCAGGCCGCGGTTTTGCAAGGCACAGCACGCTGAGCTGGACGAGCTGTGGGTGTGGGTGCGCCAGGCCCGCGTGACTCGCAAGCAAGGCCCCAGCAGGAGGGAGATCGAGAGGGATTCCACGTCTTTCGAGCGGGCAAGAGCGGACTGGTCGCGCATAGCGGTGTCCAGCAGAGGGAAGGTTGGCGCGACCGGCGAGGCGGCAGCACAGCTCAATTGGCTAGGTTGAGGATCCTGCTGCAAAGCTTGCTTGGGCACTCTACAAGCTGGCTGGGGCACTCTACATGTGCATTGGCCCGCCTCTTCATGTCACTAAAGGCCCGGGGCCGCATCCCGCCCGCCACTGACTTGCATCGTGTCAGGAACCCCCAGTTTCAGTGGGGCCAAGCCAGACGTAGATGGCTGCTCGACTATGCCTTGACACCAAGTGCGTTTACGCAAGTGGCGACGATAGCCAGCTAAAGCAAGTAAACCTCGACATCATCAACCTTACCCGTTACAAAGGGGATGTGTATGAGCAAGAGCTACAGGGGCTTGAGCTAGGAACGGAGGCACACGCACCAGAGATGCGCGGACCCAACCGGGCAATAGGCACGCTAGGGGCAGTAGCCTTCACAGTAATGCACTGTGATCAACAACAACTGCTTGCGCTGGGTGCGCATGGTAGCCGCATGGTGAATGCACTGCACGCAACTCATGGCTCTAGCCTGGACCCACTACAACAATTGCGCTATCGCCCAACCCACACGATCGAAAGCCAGTTTACATTCAAACCGATCCGATGTTCTGCTGAGCGCATTTATTCTCTTGCCCTGAAAGCCACTGATGCATGGTTCTTACCTGATAACTCAAACCCTCCCATCAAACTTGAATGGAGCCTGTCCCGGAGCAGCTCGGCATCGACTGGCAGGCGTCTAATGGCTGCATTGACCGCCTGGAGGTGATTGCCGAGGGCGCTGTCAACCTTGGGCCCAACCGCCCGCCTGTCCGCATTACACGTGGGCCTCGTCCTGCTGTAGGTCAACAACTTCAAGTCATACCGAGGCGTGCAGAACATCGGCCCGTTCAAGAGCTTCACGGCGGTGGTCGGCCCTAATGGCAGCGGCAAGAGCAACCTCATGGACGCCATCTCCTTTGTGCTGGGGGTGCGCACTGCCCAGCTACGCGGCTCCCTCAAGGAGCTGCTGTATCAGAACAGTGACGGCAACACAGATGCAGACAAGCCGCGGCGAGGGCATGTGAAGCTGGTGTACCTAACAGATGAGGACCAGGAGGTGGTGTTTGCCCGCCACATACAGCCCAGCAGCTCTGAGCCAGACGCTACCTACCAATCAGTCTACAAGGTGGACGACAAGGCCGTTAGCTTTGACACCTACTGCCAGCGGCTGGGTGGGTTTGGCATCCTGGTCAAGGTCCGCAACTTCCTTGTTTTCCAGGTGAGCCTTAGGTCGGGGTGCTACCTGAGTAGCAGCTGTGGGTGACTGGTCTGGGCAGCCAAGCATTGGTCTGGCCACTGATGACAGTTCACCCGACCACCAGCCAGCCTGCCTGCTCTCGCCTGCCTACCCCTACCACGACCCTTGTTAGGGTAGGTACAGGTGTTGATGTCCATGGCAGAGCAGTAGCTAAGCTCTTGCCTGGCACACATACCTATCTGGAGTACTCAATCTTATTGCCCTGAGCAGCTATGTATTAGGTTGCAGCCCACCTGGGAGCTCTAGGGGGCAGCTATGGCCAGCTATGCAACCAAGCAGGCTGGCACCACACAGTGCAGCTAGGGGTGTGTGTGCAAAAGCATGGTGTGTGTGAGCAAGCATGGTGTGTGTGTGCAAGCATGACCAGGGCGTCATGGCCCCAAGGCAGGGTATGGGCTGGCACATATGGCAGGCACAGGGGGCTGAAGGGCCGTCAGGGCTGAGGCTTGCAGCAGCACTTGGCCGGGTGGGCAGCAAACAGCTTTGGTACCCAGGCTGCACTGCCACCAGCTGGCAGCAGGAGCAGCTGGCAGCCAGGTCCTGCAGCAGGAGCTGGCCTGCATCCTGGTGGAGCAGCCTGCAGAGAGCCAGCGATGGCGGTTGACAGCATGGCAAAATGAGGGTGCAGCAGCCTGACGAACAGGCCTCCTCACCTCACCTCACCTCACCTCACCTCAACCCCCCTCACCCTACCTCACTCCACAACATCCCATGTCACTCCACCTCACTCCACCCGACCTCAAGTCATGTCCATAGCTTGCAGCTGGCTGTTCAGATGGCTTGCTACCTCCCCCTAGGTCCTGCTGCCAGCCTGCTCCCCGCTACCTCCACCACCACCACGCCAGCAGCTCACCACCAGCCCCTGGCGCCGCCCCTGCCATGGCCCCTCCTTGCTACCAAGCCAGCTCATGCCCCCTCCACCCGGTGCCGGACCCAACAAAGCTCTGCTGCTGTCCCTGTCCTGTGCCCCTACTGTATGCTGGCCCATGACCCCGCACCATGGCGGTTGGCAGTTGGTGGTTGGTGGTTGGAGGTCTGCCTGTTGGTATATACGGCCTTGTGCGTGGGTTCAGGGGGACATTGAGGCGGTGGCAGCCAAGACTCCCGCGGGGCTGACAGGGCTGCTGGAGCAGATCAGCGGCAGTGATGCGCTGAAGGGCCAGTATGACCAGCTGCAGGCACAGACCTTGGCTGTGGATGAGAAGGTGAAGAGGGGCGATGGGAGGAGAGAGAGTGGGGGAGCAGGGGCAGCTGGGTTGGCAGGGCCAGGGGAGGGCCCAGGGGGGGGCCAGGGTAATGGGGAAAATGGTATAGTGAGGGGGGCAGGGGGGGGGCAGGGGGGCCGCCAGGGGGAAGCAGGAGGGGCATGGGGAGGGACATGGGCAGGCAGGAGCAGGTGGAAGCCAGATGAGAGGGTGAGGGGGAGGTGGCCCAGAAGCTTAGTGGGATGGGTGGAGCAGTGCAGCTCATCGCTGCTGTGTGCTCCCTGCTGATGCTGCTGCTGCTTCATCGTACTTCCTGTCGGCCAGGTGGCTGCCGCTTTCAGCCGGAAGAAGGCGGTGGCTGCTGAGCGTAAGCAGAAGAAGGAGCAGAAGGAGGAGGCAGAGCGCTACTTGGCCAGGCAGCAAGAGCTGGTAGGCTGGGCGGGGCTGAGGCCCGACCTGACCTGACCTGACCTGACCTGACCTGACCTGACCTGACCTGACCTGACCTGACCTGACCTGACCTGACCTGACCTGACCTGACCTGACCTGACCTGACCTGACCTGACCTGACCTGACCTGACCTGACCTGACCTGACCTGACCTGACCTGACCTGACCTGACCTGACCTGACCTGACCTGACCTGACCTGACCTGACCTGACCTGACCTGACCTGACCTGACCTGACCTGACCTGACCTGACCTGACCTGACCTGACCTGACCTGACCTGACCTGACCTGACCTGACCTGACCTGACCTGACCTGACCTGACCTGACCTGACCTGACCTGACCTGACCTGACCTGACCTGACCTGACCTGACCTGACCTGACCTGACCTGACCTGACCTGACCTGACCTGACCTGACCTGACCTGACCTGACCTGACCTGACCTGACCTGACCTGACCTGACCTGACCTGACCTGACCTGACCTGACCTGACCTGACCTGACCTGACCTGACCTGACCTGACCTGACCTGACCTGACCTGACCTGACCTGACCTGACCTGCAGCGCGCCCTGCGCACCACCCATGCCCTGTTCAGCCTGCATGTGTTGATAGCGGAGCGGGATGGGGCAGTGAAGGAGCGGCTGAAGGTCGAGGAGCAGCTAGCAAAGGTGGGGTCCGGGTGTGGAGGGGCCAGGGGCTAAGGGGAACAAATTTGAGTTCAATGTTTGGTCATGCTATTGCAGCCAGGGTATGGGAAGGAGCCAGAGGGCTGTCTGGGTGTGCCAGGGTGCTGCTGGCCATTTTGCTGCACTGCAGATTAGACAAGGCTGGGGGCAAAGGTGCTGGTGACTGCGAGGGTGCATGGTGGGAAGTCGGAAGCAGTCGTGGTGCTCTTTCAGCCAGGTCGCGTGACTCTGCCCGCAGATCCGAGCCGACCACCAGGGCATGGAGCAGAACATCGACGCTATCAAACGGCGGGCGGCCGGGCACGCAAAATCGCGCATGCTCCACGAAAAAAAGATCAAGAAGCTTCAGGCGGAGCGCGACAAAAAGGTGCGCAGCTACCACTCGACTGAAACCCCGCGGCGTTACATGTGAGAAGGTGCAGCGGAGCACCTACGCGGCGCTGTGTTGATGCGCGCGCAGATGCCAGTGCTGGTCCGGGCTCGTGAGGAGGGCAGCAGGCTCAGCAAACGTGTCAAGGCCGGCGAGGCGGACGTTGCGGCTATGCAGCAAAAGGCAGACGACGCGGCAGCACGCATCGCGCAGCTTGAGAAGGAACTCAGGTCCATCGGCAAAGGTGCGCGCCTAAGCTGCCCGCGTACCAACTCCGCGCACAATGCCCATGCATGTTCGGCGCCTTGCACCTCCAGCCGGTGACGCCGGTGCTGTACGGCCCGCTTAGCACGCGGCCTGCTGTGTGCCATGCGCAGCTGCGGCGAAGCTCGAGGCGGAGGTGAAAGCGCACTACGCGGGGTTGAGCGCGGGGCTTGGCTCTGCCGAAGTGCAAACGGAGTACAACGCGCTGAAGGCCCAGGTGCGACCACCGCGCCTACCACCGCTCAAGCAAGTGGTTGCAAGAAAGAGAGAGAGAAAGAGAAACAGCCGTGCAGGGTACTTGCAGTACGAGGCTGTGGGAAGGCTGCTTGGAGGCGGGTCACCGCCAAAGTTCGCTTTCTGCCCCTGCCGCGCTGTTGAAGCTAGTGCTGCTGTGGGTGCCTGCTGTCGGCCCTGCAGGTGGTGCAAAAGACTTCGAAGCTGCAGAGCGAGCTCAGTACCCTGAGCACTTTGGCTAAGGTATGACATTATGCTATGAAACACTGCTTTCTGAAGAGGGACCAACCCATTCCCTCCCCCGACCCTGACACAGACCCTGACCCTGACTCCGACACAGACACAGCTGAACCCCTTGCCCTTTCATATGTTGGCTGTTGCCAAGTGCAGGCTGACAGCGACGCCCTGGCTCAGACTGAGGGTGCCGTAGCCGCCCTGCTGGCCCGCGCTGCTGAAGCACAGCGCCAGGTAAAGCCTACCCAGGCAGAGCAGCGGGCCGGGGTGCAGACCAGGCGCACACACCCATGTAGTGGGAGCTTTTTGTCCTGTCGCCCATGCACCGCTGAGCCATGGGGGGCTGTGTGGTATGTGAGCCAAGCTGCTGCTGCCGAGGGTTGCGAACCCAGCTAGCCATGAGCCTGGTGTGGCTGCAGGCGGCTGAGTCGCAGCAGCGGGCACGCACTGCCTCAGAGGCTGCCTCAGGAGCCCGCAAGGCCAGCCGGGCTAAGCGTGAGGAGAAGCTAAAGGCGGAGGGGGCGCTGCGCACCAATGTGTGAGAGTCGGTACTGGGTGGTTGTGGCAAGGAATGAGGTCATCAGAGCTGAGAGTTGCCCACCCTGCCTCAAGCACCCCTCCAGGCTTCGACCGCTGCCGCCTCGCGAGTGTGACGTCACACATGCACACGCACCGATGCACCGCGCCATTGTGTTTACCCAGCGGAACGCGTGGCGCTCTGACTGCGATGCCACAGCGCCAAGAAATTGATGTGCAGTTGCCCTGCTGTGGCCCTTCTCGCCTGGGCCTGGGCGCAGAGCTGAGCGCGAGCTCTTGGCGGCACAGCTCGCGGAGGCCGAGGCGGCGGTGCGCGAGGCGGGCGCGGAGCGCAAGGAGGCGCGGCGTGAGCAGAAAATGCGCGAAGCTGTCGCGGCGCTGAAGCGGCTGTACCCAAACGGTACGTACTGCACCTCGTCATGTTAGAATGATGTGTGACATTTGATTGACCCTTGATGTAGGGTGTGACCCCGAGACCCAGCTGGGGCCAGCCCAGCCTCATTAAGCCCAGCCTCTGACACTGACTGCCCCCCAGGTGTGTTTGGCCGCCTGACTGACCTGGGCAAGGTGACCCGCAAGGAGTACAACCTGGCGCTGGCTGTGGTGGGTGCAGGGGCTGGCGGGGAGGGGCAGCTCCGGGGGGCAGACATTGCAAGGGGGCGAAGGCCCAGAGTGACCATACAGTGCGAACCCAAAAGATATAGATGCACGCCTGGACCTGGGTAGGGTGGTGGTGGATCCTGGAAGCGATCCTGGGTGGGCTGGGTAGGCTGGTGCGTCGAGCCTCAGGAGGCCTGCATGGGCGCCCATGGGCGGAGCTCCATGGGCGAGTGGGTGGGTGCAGCCAGTGTTGAATGCTAAGCTTGCTGTTATTCGAGTGATGATTGCCCTACGGGTCTAGCTGAAGGGTTTGTTCTTGTCTTTCTGTCATGACGTGAGGAGTGACCTGGGGTGTGACCCAGCAGGCTGGTGCAACAGGGTCCAGGCAGGGGGGTGTGGGGTAGGCTGGTGGTCCAGGTACCCTAACCCTAACCCAGGTACCCTAACCCTAACCCAGGTACCCTAACCCTAACCCAGGTACCCTAACCCTAACCAGGTACCCTAACCCTAGGGTAGAGGAGGGGTTGCCCCGTTGTTTGCCGCCCCCTGCCCTGCCCTCCCCAGCTTCCCTGCCTGCCCCCCTGCAGGCTATGGGCCGCGAGATGGACAGTGTGGTGGTGGACAGCGAGCGCACGGCCCGCGAGGCCATCCAGTACCTGAAGGAGCAGCACGTGCCCCCCATGACCTTCATCCCCCTGGCCACCTGCAAGGTCAGCAGCAGGGGGCCAGGGGGGCCAGGGGGCGCCAGGGGGCCTGCAAGGGGCAGGGGTAGCCAGGGGGAGGCGGGCTGGGGCTGTGGGGAAAAGGCAAGGGGGGTCAGGAGGAGCCTGGCTGGGGCTATGGCCAAGAGGCTGACCAGGACAGGCGGCGGGGGAGGGAGGGGCAGGGCAGGGGTGAGGTGTTGGGCTGGGCCTGGGTGGGGCAGTGCAGAGGGGGAAGGATGATTGGAAGCAGGAGGGGGGGTGAGGAGGCGGAGGAGGGGAGGGAGGCTGAGCGGCAGGGCAAGGGCTGGGCACCCATGTCCTCTGATGGCTGATTTCTCCTGAGCCCTACCTCTTGCCCCTGGGGCTCCCTGCCCCCCTGCCGCCTGCTCCTCTCCCCCTCGCACTGCTGCAGGTCCAGCCCATCAGCGACCGGCTGCGCAGCGGGCTGGGTGGCAGCGCCTGCCTGGCCCTGGACCTGGTGGAGCCGCAGCGGCCTGAGCTGGAGCGCGCCTTCCACTATGCCTTTGGGTGCGCCTAGGAGTATAGTCTGATGGGGAAAACAGGGGGGAAACAGGGAGAATACAAAGAAAACAGGGGGAAAACAAGGAAAACAGGGGGTAAACAAGGAAAACAGAGAAAAACAGGGAAAACAGGGTGAAAACAGGGAAAACAAGGTAGGAACAGGGGAAAGGCAGGGGAGGGGAGGAGGAGCCTGGAGAGAGGCAAAAGCTAGGGAGGGGGAAAGAGATAAGGGGATGACAGGGACATGCACTAGGGGAGTGGCAGGAGGAGGCCAAGCAGTGGGGGAGGGAGGGGAAGGCTGAAACTAACCCTGGCTCTTGCTCCTTCCCCCATGACCCCCCCTCCGGCCATTGCCCCTGCCCTACCTCCTGCCCCTGGCCTCGCTTGCCTCCCTGCCTGCTACCCCTGGCTTCACCACCTGCCTGCCTGCCCTGCCTGCAGCAACACCCTGGTGTGTGATGGCGTGGAGGAGGCCAGGCAACTGGCGTTTGGGGGCACTGAACGACACAAGGTGGTGGCCAAGGATGGCACGCAGTTCGCAAAGGTGTGTTTGGGCGGTGTAGGCAGTGAAGGTGTAGGCAGTGAAGGTGTAGGCAGTGAAGGTGTGCCAAGGACCATCACTGAGCCGCCCTCAGACCCTTCCCTTAGCTGCTGCCGCACCACACACACCCTCAGTGGCTGTGCACCGCTCTATACCCCCCTTTGACCAGTGCGCCTGCTGACTTTTGGCCTATTCACCTCCATACCCAATGGCCTGCTGCCTGCTGCCTGCTGCCCTGCTGCCTGTTGCCCTGCTGCCCTGCTGCCTGCAGGCTGGCCTGATCACAGGCGGTGATGCCAGCAGCCTTGCGGGCCGAGCCAGCCGCTGGGACGAGCAGGCGGTGGCGGAGCTGAAGGCCAAGGCCCAAGACCTGAGTGCCCGGCTGCAGGTGGGGTGAGGGGTGCGGTGAGGGGTGGGGTGAAGGGCGGGGGTTGGGGAAAGGTGGAGGTGCAGGGGTGAGGGCCAAGGCCAAGGGTCGAGGCCAGGGTCTGGCAGGCCATATCTCGTGCAATATGGCACATCGAGGTGAAGACAGTTTGCAGGAGCGGGGAATGAAAGGAGTGACGTGGCAAAGGAAGGTGCAACCCACAGAGAGTGTTTGGCCTCAGCCCTGCTGCTGTTGTGACCTCACCTGCCTCCACCCCTGCTATGCCGCAGTCCTTGCCCAGTGTGGGGATGCTCCACGAGGCTGAGCTGGCAGCCAGCGAGGCACTCAACGAGCTGGAGGTTCGCGCGAGCTACAAGGAGGCTGAGGCCAAAGCAGCGCAGGAGGCGTGAGTCGAACCCGGGTCTGGGGTAGGGAGGGCAAGAAGGCAGGTGGGTGTCGCTTGGGTTATCCAGGCTGCGGGGGACGGAGGCGAGGTGGTGTGCATAGCCCGGAACGTGAGACGTGCTGCAAGGTGTCAGTCGGGCGGGTCGGAGGACTGGGTGCGCGGGTTGACTGGGCAAGCATCATGCGTGTCCGGTTCACGACACAGGTCACAGCGGGCCGAGGCAGAGGCTGTACGGGCCAACGCGCAGGCTGCCAAGCAGCAACCGGAGGTTGAGCGCTTGCGGGCTGCGGTCGTTGCTCGACAGTCTGAGATGGAGGTGCGGTTGATAGAAACCAAGAAACCGATGTTACACAATGCGATGCGATCCGCGCGGGCTTGGGTCGGCTGCACCCACCAACGCGGTACTATGTACGCAAACGCGCAGGCGCTTGAGACAAGAATGAATGCTGTCAGTGACAGCGCCTTTGCTGCTTTCTCGAAACGCTTGGGGTTGGCGAGCATACGCGAATACGAGGACGCGCACGAGGCGTTTGAGGCGCGTGTGGCGAAAGAGCGCGCCGCGCGGACAGCGCAGGTATGATTCACACCGGCATCACACTGCTGGGCGCTCCGATCCTGACCTCTTGCGACAACACAGCCTCGCGGTTCATGGCATGCAGGAAAACAAGATTCGCAACCAACTTGAGTATGAGCGCGGTCGCGATTTTGCCGGGCCGCTGGCCAAGCGGCAGCAGGACCTCGACAAGGTGCGGCAAGCTTCGAGATGGGCATCAGCCACCGTCCACCCCGCCCGTTGCTGTCCCAAGCCGCAACAAGACCCGCTGACCGTATACAAAGACTTTTAGTGTAACCAATACTGTGAGCTAGGACACACTTTGGGAGTGTGATGCACACTTGGATACAGGATCGAGCCCGCATGGAGGAGGTGGCCGAGGAGGTTGCTGCGGCCCAGGCAGCTCTGGACGACTTGCAGCGCCAAGTGGATGCAGAGCAGGAGGCCATCAGCGCCAGCAATGTAGAGGTGGGCTCATTTTTGACCTGGACCCTGGACCTGGTCTTGTTGTCAGTCAACCGCCAGCCACATGCACACAGAACCCCCACCCTTATACTCACCCACCCCACACCACACCACACCACACCACCCCACCCCACCTCACCCCACCCCACCCCACCCCACCCCACCCCACCCCACCCCACCCCACCCCACCCCACCCCACCCCACCCCACCCCACCCCACCCCACCCCACCCCACCCCACCCCACCCCACCCCACCCCACCCCACCCCACCCCACCCCACCCCACCCCACCCCACCCCACCCCACCCCACCCCACCCCACCCCACCCCACCCCACCCCACCCCACCCCACCCCACCCCACCCCACCCCACCCCACCCCACCCCACCCCACCCCACCCCACCCCACCCCACCCCACCCCACCCCACCCCACCCCACCCCACCCCACCCCACCCCACCCCACCCCACCCCACCCCACCCCACCCCACCCCACCCCACCCCACCCCACCCCACCCCACCGCACCCCACCCCACCCCACCCCACCCCACCCCACCCCACCCCTCCAGGCCATGCCAGCATCCTTCCCTCGTTGTAGGTAGAGCGTGCTGAGACTGAGCTGCGTGAGCTGAGGAAGAGAGGCTCGACTGTGGTCTCTGACATTGCCCGGCTGAGCAGGCAGCAGGCGGCAGCGCAGGCGGGGGAGGAGGCAGCAGAGGCACGCGCCAGGGACCTGGTGAGGACACCCTTGACGTGCCACCCTTGACGTCTCACTTTAAGCGCAGAAAAAAACACAGACAGGCTCCACTGCCATTTTGTGTATTGTCCCTGCCTTGTCCTGCCCTGCCCCTGACCTGCCCTGACCCATCTCAACCCGCCCCTCCCCCACTGCCAGCTGTGCCGTCTCTGCTTTCCCCCTGACTCCCCCTGACCCCCCTTGACCCCCCCTGCTGCTGCTGCTGCTGTAGGTCTCAGCCGCAGCCTTGGACCAGGTGGACATCCCCCGCAAGCCAGGTGCAGCGGCACTGCTGGAGGTGGCGGAGGCGGCAGCGGAGGAGGAGGAGGCAGCAGGAGCCACCCAGGCCGGGCCTGGCTCAGGAGCAGGTGATCCTCACCTTAGGCCAGGCGGTAGGGGCGGGACATGCAGCTGAGGGGGCAGGGGTGTGGGCTGGGGGCTGGGGGGCTGGGGGGCAGGGGGGCTGGAGGGCAGGGAGGCAGGGGGGCAGGGAGGCAGGGGGGCAGGGAGGCAGGGGGGCAGGGAGGCAGGGGGGCAGGGAGGCAGGGGGGCAGGGGGGCAGGGAGGCAGGGGGTGAGATGGTACTCTAGCGGGCTCATTGTAGGTTGCAGGGCTTGCTGGAATGAAGTACAGTGCATGTGCCCCAGTGTCTGGTCAGCTTTTGTCGCCCTTCCTTCCTCCTGGGGTCCTCCTGTCGCCCCCCACTGCGCACCACACTGCCTCACAGTGTCATGTTGCCCTGCGCACCTGGCCACACAAGAAAGAAAGAGTGAGAGACTATGCCCGCACCATCAGGCGTGCACCAAGGGAGGAGAGTAGCCTCGGGGCGCGCCCTTGCTGCCCTCCCACCAGACCAGACCAGACCAGATGTGGTGTGTTGGGCCTGGCTGCGTCACAGGGGGCAGCCAGTCAGCCGCGAGACCCAGCGCCCTCACGGACATCGACTTCTCCTCCCTGCCCCGCAGCCTCACCAGCCTGGCCAGCTTCAAGGACTCTGAAGCCATCTCCAGGTCGGGCCTCACCTCGCTCCCGCCAGGAATAGAACCAGCGACCTGCCGCCCCTCGCCAGCGCCTCACAACACTTCAGCCCTGGCAGCCTGGCAGCCTGGCGAGTTGGCCTGTGTGCATAAGTGTGGAGGCAGCAGGCATGCAGACTGGCAGCAGGCCTGCACTGAGCCCTAGTCTGCACCGTCTGGGTCCCAAAGGGGAGCTGCAGGCAGGCTGGGCTGCAGGGGCATTGCTGCAGGCAGCTGCATTGACCTGCCCGCACCTCAGCCCTGGCATAGCCTAGCTGCAGCACTGCATGCTCAGCCACGAGTGACTGGCTTGAAGGGGAAGACTTCCAAGGCGACTGATGCTGAGGGGCATCATACACTGGCTGGGCTTGGCCTCCCTGCCTGCCTGCCTGCCTGCCTCATCTCGCCTGCCTGCCCGTACCTCGCGCCTGCTTGTCCGTATCGCCCTGCAGGGAGCAGGCCAAGCAGATTGCGGAGCTGGCCGCTGAGCTGGAGGCCCGGGTGCCTAACCTGAAGGCAGTGGACCAGTATGAGGCGGTGGTGGAGCGGGAGAAGGAGCTGGTGAGGGGGGAGGGGAGGGGGGGAGGCTGGCCGCAAGGGCGCCTTGAAGGACACCTGAGGGGCCCTGAGCTTGGGAGGAATGTCAAGAAGCAGGGCAGGGTGGGGGCAGGGTGGGGGGGGCAGGGGAGGGGGGCAGGGTGTGGGGGGCAGGGGAGGGGGGCAGGGTGGGGGGGGCAGGGGCAGGGGGCAGGGTGTGGGGGGCAGGGGAGGGGGGCAGGATGGGGGGGGCAGGGGAGGGGGGCAGGGTGGGGGGGCAAGGGGAGGGGGGCAGGGTGGGGGGGGCAGGGGAGGGGGGCAAGGGGAGGGGGGCAGGGGAGGGGGGCAGGGTGGGGGGGGCAGGGTGGGGGGGGCAGGGGAGGGGGGCAGGGTGGGGGGGGCAGGGTGGGGGGGGCAGGGGCAGGGGGCAGGGTGTGGGGGGCAGGGGAGGGGGGCAGGATGGGGGGGGCAGGGGAGGGGGGCAGGGTGGGGGGGGCAGGGTGGGGGGGCCAGGGGAGGGGGGCAGGGTGGGGGGGGCAGGGGAGGGGGGCAGGGTGGGGGGGGCAGGGGAGGGGGGCAGGGTGTGGGGGGAAGGGTGTGGGGGGCAGGGTGTGGGGGGCAGGGGAGGGGGGCAGGATGGGGGGGGCAGGGGAGGGGGGGAGGGTTGGGGGGGCAGGGGAGGGGGGCAGGGGAGGGGGGCAGGGTGTGGGGGGCAGGGGAGGGGGGCAGGATGGGGGGGGCAGGGGAGGGGGGGAGGGTGGGGGGGGCAGGGGAGGGGGGGCAGGGTGGGGGGGGCAGGGTGGGGGGGGCAGGGTGGGGGGGGGCAGGGTGGGGGGGGCAGGGTGGGGGGGGCAGCGAGGCAGGGCAGAGTAGGGGCTGCTGGGTTTGATGCGTGGTGTGGGACAGCAGGAGCGTAGGGGCAGGCTGCATCTTCCCCTCTGCGGCTGCAGGTCGCCGCACTGGACCAAGCCCGCAAGGACGCCACCGCCGTGCAGCAGGCCTTTGCCAGGTGGGCGGTGCAGGAGGGGGGCAGTGGGCCCAGTGGGGGGAGGAGGTGGGAGGAGGGCCGGACCCCCTCTGGTCAACCCCTGGCCCCAGCCACTGAGAATACACTCCCTGCCAATGCTGCCCTGCGCCAGGCCATTGCTAGCTGGAGGTCGATAGTGCTAGATGCTGAGTAGCTAGGTGGAAGCTGGTGCTGGTGGGGGCGCTCAAGGGTGGGGAGCTGTGCGTGCTGTGCTTGCCCCGGTGTTGGGGCCTAACCCCACGAGGGCCTCTGGCCCCCCAACCCACTCCCTCACCCCCTCTCTCAATAGTGTGACTAGACCGCCATTCACCCAAGAGCCCACGAGCCCGTACCCCAACCCCCCCTGCACCCCCCTCCCCGCCCCGCCCCTTGCCCTGCCTGGCTGCAGCTGCCGGCAGACCCGCCACGACCTGTTCTCCGCCGCCTTCTCCCACATCAGCAGCGCCATCGACGAGATCTACAAGCAGCTCACCGCCAGCAGCGTACACAGCCTGGGTGAGCTGGCAGGCAGAGCAACAGCCTGCTCTCACCCCTCCCTCTCACACCCTCACCCTGCCTGCCACTGCCACAGCCCTCCACCCCTGACTGCTTCACAGTGACTCCCCTCCACTTGCTCCCATCACTGCCTGCCATGCCGCGCCTGCTGCCACCCCCCTGCATGCTACAGCATGCATCCCTCACACCAAGCCAGCTGCAACTGTGTAGCATTTGTGTGACCTGTGGGTTCCATTGAAGTCGTTGGGTGTGGCATTTGCTCAGCCTGGTCACCCTGGGTCACACTGTGTAACGCTGCATGTGGGTACGGGCTGGCTGACCAGGGGGAACCGCTTACCTCAGTCTGGAGAACCACGAGGAGCCGTTTCTGGGTGGCATCAAGTACACCGCCATGCCGCCTACTAAACGCTTTCGTGACATGGAGCAGCTGTCAGGTCAGCCGCACTGTACAGCCCGGCCCTTGACACCTGACACCCCTCACCTCTCCCTCCTGCCCTACCCCACGCCCCTTCACCCCTCACCCTGTATGCCCCGCATTGCTCAGCTACCCGCCCTCTGACTCACCCAGGATTGACACCCCACTGCCGCCCCAAACCATGCCGTCTTGCTCCCTGCCTGCATGTGCTCCTGCTGTGAGCCTTCTAGGGCTGCCAGGGTAACACTGAGGTCACACCACTCAGTCCCTCACCCCACTGAGGTCACACAGTTAGGGTCACACAATTGAGCCCCCCACACCATGCGGCTGGCTGAACAGCCGGCCTGACAGCAGTGGCCACTGCAGCCGCCCCTGCCATGTGTGTTCCAGGCGGTGAGAAGACGGTGGCGGCGCTGGCCCTTCTGTTCGCCATCCACTCCTACCGCCCTTCACCATTCTTTGTACTAGATGAGGTAAGTGGTTGCCGGCCGCTGCTGCTGGATACTGCCACCCCACCATGTTGCCTCACGGTGCTGCGTAGCCATGTTGCTGGTGTTATGTTGATCCTGGTGAGTCCGGCTGCTCCTGCTTGACTTCATGGCTCACTGCTTGGCCACTGACGTACACATTGCTGAGCCCGTGCAAGTGGATGGCACACGGATGAATTGCGGCCGTGAGCCCAAAAAAAGCGTACTGTAGAGTGACATGACACCGCTGAGTTTGACTTGACCTGCTGGGACGATGCAAGTGGGCATGCTTTGCAACCTTCGCAGGTAGACGCGGCCCTCGACGCAACTAACGTCGCCCGCGTTGCACACTACATCCGTGACAAGACGCGCAGCAGCGATCAAGGCCGCTTCCAATCAATCGTCATTTCTCTAAAAGTGAGCCATGATCATGCCGCACGCCCAACGACTCCTGGGCTGCGACCCAGCACGACAACCCGCATGTGTGGATTCATGCAGGACATCTTCTACGAGAAAGCAGACGCGCTGGTGGGTGTGGCCAGGGACGTGGATCTGGGATGCTCGCGCACCTTCACCTTTGATTTATCCGCGTTCGGCGAGCCGCTACCAGCAGAGTGAGGCGCACCAAAAAAGTTATCGTTTCCCCCCGCGGTCACCTGCCTGACGCACGCCAGTAGCCGGCGCGGACGACCGGCGGCGACTCCATCTCCGCGAGTCCGGACCACCCTCCGACCCCTCAGCGTGGCAAGCACAGCTCCCAGCTGTGCAACCTTTCGCAACGCACCCTTTCTTTTCGTTTCCGTGCCTGGCAACGAGGCACTGTCATGCGTCTCGTGCTTGGCGACCCAGCAAGCCGAGGTTTACGAAACAAGCACATTGAGCATCGGCCACTTCACCAATCCTTGCGCGACCTACATGTGGTGTCTTCATGACCTGACCTTATTCAATGCATCAGTGTTACGGCCGCAGAATCAGTGGAAAGGGACGCGGGGCGGGGCGGGGCGGGGCACTCAGCACACTGCACAATAATTATTGATATAAGTTGCAACGCATAGCTGACAGTCAGGTCCCACAAGGTCTCTTTGGCAAAATGTACCGTGAGCCATTTGATGCCGCGCTTACACAGCCTTGATCAGCGAGCCTTCCCGATATGCCTACTGCATCAAAGGGCCTGCACGGCCTGGACGCCCACCAACCCTTGCCAAGTGTCCAGCTGGCAAGGTTACTGTAGATGGATGCGGCGTTCTTTTTTAAGCGGGTGCTGGTAGGTACGGTACACAACAGCGCTAGCGCGAGGGCCGGCGGTCGGTTGACCAGGTGGCTCGCATCTCGCATCGGGCTGCCGCAGCTCACTCGCAACATGCCTAAGCGTTGCAATGGCCCTACTCCTCCACCACTTCAAAGCATATACTACGAGCTGCAGGCAGCATGTCCGAAGGAATTGTTTTTTTCTGGTCTCTCCTTCGACGACATTATTGAGAGGGCTGATGAACGACGAGAGCTTCCTATGCTTTCTTATGCTTCCCTATGCTTCCCTTTGCTGTCCTATGCTTTCCGATCCTTCCTATTCTTACTACGCTTAGTGCGGGGTGCCATCGCTATCAATGGCCGCCAGTCTGCATAATTTGCGCCGCTGATGAACGCTGGTGGTAGCTTGGAGGAACCAGAACATTCTCATTACTTTCGCAGCCTGGTGAGCGCGAGATGATGGGGTACTTTAGACATGAGCATGCTAGGTATGTCTGGGCGTATGTATGGGTGATAATCTTAAGGATACCGCAATCAAAGTAGATGAAGTTCTTGGGGCAGACCGCTTGCATCTCCACATGAGGTCAGCACAGCGTTTGATGTAGTGCCTGCCCAGAAATGAGGTTTCAACTAAATGTAATTGCATGAGCCTCCCAACCTGCGCAGGGCAGATGTAACACACTGCAGATCCTTCCCGTAGGAGCTATGAGCATACCTCAAAGCTAGGGCGCAGAAACCAGACGGATGCGTAGCAGCAACAAGCAGCAAATCGACCTCAAAAACAGCACTGCAGATTTGCATGCCGGCACCCCATCGCGGCACGCCGACCGACCGACTAGTGACCGCTCTACCTCGCTCGTCGTTGCGGCGTTGTTGATTCATGTGCACTACCGTCAGGGTGCAAGGAGTCACTGGTGCCAGGATACCGCGGAGGGGGGCAATGTTGACTTTAGCCCGTCCCTCGCAGGCCAAGCTGCGGAGCACCACGCCGCAGCGGGGCGTCGCGGTTTGACCTCTTGGAGTTCAGTATACGCGACAAAAAGTGACGGTACAATTTATCGAGCCATTTTACCTGACCTTGTGGGACCTGACTGACAGAGTCTTCTATCCGGCGATGTGCGACACATAAATATAAACCACGTGCCTTGGATGCGGCGACGTTTTGAATACCAGGGGTAGGTTTCCTGTTAGTTGGAGCCACTTGAGGCTCAGCCTGGTACACAAACCTGCTGTGCCCCACTGGTCATCCTGGTAGCATAGGTGTTCCAAGGGCACAGAAGGTGGCAGAGTGGTAGCAGTGATAAGAAACATGTAGCAGCCTCCAGGAAACTGTACAGGGGGCGCAATTAGCCGCTGTCAGGGCGCCACAGCATGAAAATGCTCCACACAGTACACACCAGCGTGCTCACGGACATGCGTATTCAACGGGAGCACAGCCTGGATGTTGCTTTTAATGGCTCTTGGTCTGCACGGTGCAGACTGCACCGTCATCGCAGCTCAACGTCCGCTAACTACATTTTGTCGAACAGTGCCGGCGTGTGATGTCAAAACCCTCGTTTTCCTTGGTTCCGCATTGGATCGAATAGGCCATAGGCTTACGACCTGTCGTACACTCGCAGCATCCGTCATCCGTTATCGTAGGACATATTTGAGGCCAGGATCGCGGGAGGCAGCAAGCAGCACGGTGCGCCAGGACGCCCACTTCACGTGGCTGAAGCTTGGTTGGCTGCGCCGCCCGACCAGGCCCGAGGTCGACGCCGCACAAACAGAGTGCGTGGAAGTCCTGGCGTGTGCTTACATCACGAGCGTAACCACCTCAATGCACTTAGTCAGGCCAGGCCACGAGCCCACACAGCGGCTGTCACAACCGATTTCCGCGCACACCTCTCAGTCTATGCACACAGCAAGGTTCGGCCGATCGTGCCTGCTTGGCCCTCGCAGCCAAGGGCTGGTCACTGCCACAGCTTCATGTAAGCCAGCCACTCCCTTGCTGCCTCAGCTCGCTATCTGGCACCCTGTGCGTCCCAAGCAGGGCCAGCAGCTGTGCCACACCCCATGCCCCTGCTAACCCGCAGCTGGGCAGCAGCCAGCCACCATCAACACCATAACCCCGTGGATTGCCTACCAGCGCCAGGGCCACAATAGTCAGTGGCACTCATACATAGTCAGGCCCGGCACAGTGGTATGTGCTGGCTGTGCGACTCGCACCCAGGCCTTGGCATGAAGTGCTGCAGCGACACCGCTGATGTTTGGCTGTGCTGCACACTGGGGGATGCCAGGCCATGGCATTGAAGACGCTGGTGGCAGCCAGGGCCTCTAGCCAAGCCTCCGCCTATCCATCATAGCTGGCCCAGCACATTTGTCCAGCACACTGCGTGGCTGCTGCCTTACACGGTCACTGTGTCTGCGTCATGTGCATCCGCAGCATGCCTCACACAGTGCCAATCACTGGCAGGCAGATGCTAGTTTCACTGCCATATCAGCCTACTTCAGCCTGCATCTACGGTACATATCGACGAGCATTGTGAGACTGCGCTGCTGCAACAAGCCATTCTCACCAACCAGCCTGGCTTGCCCCATCGCTGCGTCTGCTGCCCCAGCTGCAGGCTATGGCTCGCCCGCTGCTGCTGCTGAAGACTCTGGTGGTCTGCCTGGCTGCCCTACTCTACCTTAGCGCGCCCTGCAACGCTGTCGACGCTGTGAATGGCGTGGGAGTGCCCAATGTCAGCATGCCTCTCACTGTGGACCGCAGAGTCAACCTTAGTGCATGGTGGGGGGCGGCAGCAGCAGCAGCAGAAGTAGCAGCAGCAGCACCAGCACCAGCACCAGCATGAGTGCTGCTCTTTAGCAGCTTGGGGCTGGCTGCACAGAGTCTAGCTTGCTGCATGGCGACAGCTATGACAACACTTGCAGCAGCAGCCACCACCTGGAGGGAGGGTGGTGCAGGGTGCATGCGGTGAGGCAGGCGGTGCTGGTGGTGGTGAGAAGCCCCGCAGCAGCCAGGCTCATGTCCTGCCCAGCTGACCACAAGGCACTCCTCCAGCACTGCACCTGCCGCCTCCCGCCTCCCAGCTAGCAGCTGTCCCATGCCTGATATCCTGTGGCGAGGTCCCAGTCACGGCACCAGGCCCTGCACAGCCTGCACCTTGCTGCTAACTCCCAGGACCTTCCAGGACACTTCAAATGTCACATTACCTATGGCCCCCGGCAACATCTCCACAGTTCTTGCCACGCCTGGCGCTCCCAAGGTGTGACCCAGCGCTGGTGTGACCTCAGCATCACCAAACAATGCTGTTGCTACTACACAGCGTCCTGCAAACCCTGCCCTGACCACACCTTACCAGCCTGCCCTGCTGGCCCTGCGCCTAGCCCCGCCCCGCCCCGCCCCGCCCCGCCCGCTCTGAACAGCCTGGCTGCCCTGCTCTGCCCTGGCTGCAGATCAACACGAGTTTGTCCATCTTTGACGCTCTGATGGCCATGGCTGGTGGCGGTGACAAGTCCTTGATGGGCACAGTGCCGGCGACATACTTTGTCCCTTCAAACTCAGTGAGCCACATCTCACACTCATCACATGCCTCTGCTGCTGCTCTGCAGTAAGGGAGCAGGCGCCCCCCCAGGCTGAACCTCCTCCCTGTTTCACTACTGCTTTTTCTGTTTCTCTGTTTCTGTATTCCTCTTCCGCTGCTGCTCTTCATCTGCTACTGCTGCAGATGGCGTGAACTGCTGTCACTGCTGCTGCTGCTGCTGCTGCTGCTGCTGCTGCTGCTGCTCAACTGCTGCTGCTGTCATTGCTCCTGCTGCTGCTGCTGCTGCTGCTCGTTTAGGCGTTCCGCCGCTTCATAGCCAACGCTGGCTTTTCAGGCTTGACTGAGATGCTTGTGAACAGCAGCTTTGTGAAGGACATTGTCAAGTACCATGTGGGTCACGGGCTGATGCCCCTCGCACTTCCTAACCCTCTGGCAGCCAGCACTCCTCCAAGCTTGCTTGACCTGCACTAGGCTTCCATGTGAGATGCAAGCTGAGGCCATGTGGGTCACGGGCTGATGCCCCTCACACTTCTTACCCCTCTGGCAGCCATGCCGGGCAGGGATGTAGGGCTGGTGCAAGCTGGCTACCAGGGAGCTGTGTAAGCCCTCCTCCGCGCTTGCTTGACCTGCACTAGGCTGAGCAGGTGGGCAGGCGGGGCAGGCAGGCAGGCAGGCAGGCAGGCGGCTCAGGCGGGCAGGTGCGGCAGGTGAAGCAGGCGGGGCAGGTGAGGCAGGCACTGCAGGTGGGGCAGGCAGGGCAGGCGGGGCAGGCGCCGCTAGCAGGCAGGCAGGCACGATAATGCAAATCAAAGCTGAGCAGAAGCTCTTACCCCGGGAGCAGCGCAGTCAGGCAGGGCGACAGAGAGGGCCACAGAAACCTGAGGCACCACATCATGGCTGTCATACCCGTCACACTTGTCACAGTTGGTGGGCTTGGGGCGAGTGACCATTGCCACGACCACAGTGAAGGATGCGATTGTGTGTGATGTTTAAACGAGGTGTAACCCACTAATGTGGTCTCACGTTGTGTGACGCCTGGCTTGCAGGTGCTTGCCAACTTCACCATCGTGAGCACTGATTTCCCCAGCTTTGGCGGGCTGCTGGTGCCGACCCTGCTGGGCCCTCCCCTGTACCTGAAGCACCTCAAGTCAGTGCGTCGAGAGGTTGTTCATGGCACCCGCAGTGCATGCACCTTGTTCCATGTAGCACATGGCTGCGAAGCATTAGGCTGTCAGGACCTCCTGCTGGCCCTATCAATATTCAACGTTATGTACCGTACTATCCCTTTTGATTCCCGAGGCCTCGGAAACTATAATAAAAATATTATTCCCGAGCCATATTTTTCATTGTTTCAAATTCCCCGATGGCCAAAGTACGCCTAAAGTTAGTTTTGAGAACGTCTTCGTGCATAGCAATAATCAAGCCTCCCACTCCATTAATCTCGCATCAAAATCATATGATCCACATAGCCTACTGTCGTGGCCTCTCTTCTAGTGGCCTTATCACCTAACCACGTCACATGGGGCACTGAACCTCGCTAATACAGTCGTGGTCCTTCTGCCCCTGCTGGCAGTGGCGGCATATCTTATCATCTGCCTTGGAGCATTCAGACTTGCGTACTCCTGCCGCCACCCATTCTGTTGCCTTGGCCAAAGCACCCTGCCTTGGCCGGCTGACCGTGTATGACCAGTCGCCTCCCCCCTTGACATGGTTGCCAGCCTGGTTGCCACCCTTGCCTGTCCTGTGACCTCAGCCTTTGCCCCAGCCTGGCCCACCTCCCTCGACCTTGCCCTGGGCATAGCAGCCACCCTTGTTGCCACCCCGGCCTGGCCCGCCGCACTAGCCTTTGCCCCAGCCTGGCCCGCCTCCCTCTGGCCCAGCCTAGGGTGGGCTGAATCCTAGCAGGTTGCTACCAGTTCTCATACGCTTTGCCGGTGCGTGCGAGAGCAGGAGGTGTGCTGGGCGATGCGGCAAGATTGAGGGAGAAGGCCCAAAATTAGTGGTCCTAGGTAGTCGCTTCTCAATAATTGCCGCTTGACGATCAAGAGACATTTGGAAGCGTTGTTCATCGTGCATAAGGAGCTCGCGGTGCAGATTATCAGCTGCGTCGGCGGCACTGATGCCCCGGACCACAAACTGGTCCATTGCTGGCACTCTCGTCAAGGTCAACTAATTGTTTGACTTCTTCCCGAAAGACCAGAGAAATACATTGTTTAATCATTCCCGGTTTCCCGAAGGACAAAAAACGATTCGGGATAGGGAATCAAAAGGGAGAGTACGGTACATCCTTTTTATTGTTACCATTATTATCACCACTGTTATTATCACTATTACTATCTTTATGATTAGTTTTGTTACTACTGGTTTCGTTCCTAGTTTCGTGAAGTATCGTTACTGTAAGTAATATGGTTTAAAATTGAGCTTTCCCTCACGCGTAGCAGTTGCTACTGCCTGCTTGCGTGCTACAAGCTTCCTGCTGCCCCCCTGCCCCACCCCCCTGTTTGGCCCCCTAGGAATGGCACGCTGACCGTCACTGATGCCCGCAACCGCACCGGCGTACTGCTGGCTGTGGACGTGCCCCAGGGCAGCGAGGTCAGGGGCATTAGGCGGCAGCAGCAGCAGCACCACACCATTGTGGCAGTGATAGCAGCAGCAACAGCAGCATATTGTGACATCCTGTGACACTTAGGGACATGCCGTGTGTACCTGTCTTCTTGCTTTTGCCCTTGTTGGCTTGTGCCCCTGCTGCTGCTCCAGCTGCTGCCCCCTGCCGGTGTTTGCAGGCAGCTGTCCACGTCATCAACCGCATCATGCTGCCGCCCAGGGAGTACTGAAGCCCTCACAACATATGGGCCCGCGCAGGGGGAGGGGTAGCGAGCAAAGGGTAGCGGGCAGGGGCCGGGGGTTGGTGGTCAGGGGCAGTGCAGGGCCCAGGGGTCAGTGGCGAGGGGGGAAGGGGAAATAGGCAAGAGTCCACATGTAATGGCTTGCACAGAGCTTGAACCCGGGTTGGATCCCAGCTTGCAGAGGGGCTTGGGCTGGGTTTGGGTGCGTTTCTTTGTCCAAGCTGCAAGGTAAGGAGCTCTGGTTTCTCTCGGCCAGGCCCTGCGCCCCTTGATCCCCGCAATCAGCAGCAATTGCGATGCCACCAGGCACAGCACAGCAACTGGGAAGAGCTGCGTGACTGTGAGTGTGCGCGCGTGAGAATTAAGTGACGCCTGCACTGTAAACCCTGCTGGTTCTTGAGGACCATTGGCAGCAAGCCTGACCTGGAGTCGGTTGGAGTCGGTTTGGCTGTGGCGCGGAGGGGGTGGCAGCGCCATGGCTGGTGCTTAGTAGGCGGGTGCGATGCAGCAGAGTGGTGGACCTGGCTCCCAGCCGCTGCAAGAACCACTGGGAGGTGTGGCCACTGGCCAAGCTGAATTGTATAGTGAAACAGTGTTGCCAAAATAGGCTGTAGGATGGTTTTACTCTGTTGTAATTGAGTTTTCATCAGTTGTAATCGTCAAGTGACCTCGTTTCAAGAATCGTTACTACCCCAGATCAGGCGCCCCCAACTAACAGAAAATCTACCCCTGGTAGTAGGACGGCTGTAACTTTGCGCCCACTGCGCCAAATAATATGCTAGATGATTCACAATGTAGCTAACCTAGCTAGCTACCTTTGACTCATCCAGAATAGTTATGCAGTCAGTAGGCCGTGCACAGCAAAGCGTCAAAGTTAGTGATTCAAATTTGAGCCGTTGCGGGGCATGCAGTCATCGCTGCGACCGCCCGCGTCGCTTAGGCTGCTCTACACGAGCACGCGCATCAGCAGCAGCAGTCGGATCGAAAAGCGGTTGCGGCAATGTGGCAATGAGCCCACCTCCCCCCCATACCTAGAGGGCAATGCCACAGCTCGACCATTTGGACTTACAACATGCTACTCACTAGGTTAAGCTCATCTACGACATTGTTACAAACTCTAATACTCAGCTAAGCCAAAAGCTCACTTTGGTCGGTGACCCCCAACTCCCTTTCAGGGCCAGGGCCAGGGCCAATTTCAGGGCCAGGGCCATGCAGTCAGTCACACAACACCACACCGTGACCGAATCTGGACTCGTCTCCTCTGAGAGTTATACTCCCCTACATGCCATCCACCTGCGTACAAAGTTTCATTGCTCAACAGCCACCCCACAGTGGTGTTCTGGGAGGGGTGGGCTGGGAGGGGTGGGCTAGCAGGGGGTGTGCTTGGGGAGGGGGCGAGGGGAAGGGCTGGGAGGTGGTGGTCAGGCTCAATGAGGTGGGCTCCTGCAATGATGGGTGGAGGGGGGGCGGGCATGGTGAGTAGTTGCATGCCTTGGCCTTGAACCAGCCTGGTGAACATGATGTAACTTTGAAGCTGTCAAACTGATAGAGGCCTGGCCTGTTTGTTGTGCGGTTTGTTTCATTAGATGCGCCAATGGGTAAAGAACAAAGGTTTCGTAGCCATTTTCTTGTGGTGCAGCGGGTGGAACACAGTGGAGGACACAGTGGAGGAGGGGGGGGTGTAACCTGGTGAAACCTTAGTGTGCGCCGACCCAAATGATGTATTCGGCGGAAGCGAGTACGATTATATGTTTCGTTCACCCCGTCTAGGTGCCCTGCACGCCCGGCAGGCATCGCGTTGGGTGTTAGCCGGACATTCCATTTGTGTACAACCAGCTCACTACGCTAGGTAGATGGGTTCACAGCGACGTGGCTCACCGTGTCAAGGAGACCCGTCTCGCCGATGTGATTTGTTCGCGGGCACATGTGGCAGTACGCGAGCAAAGACTCCAATGGCTAGCGCTGATGGTCAGATAACGCGGACTTAACCGCCAATGCCAATGTGATAACGCTACCGAAAACGGTGCAGTATTGAGAGAGTACTTGCATGCATATTACCAACCCCATGTTGGGGGCGCCTGACCCCAGATCCACTGCAGTTAACAAAAGTGCTCCCAACGAACACGTAACAGCTGTCGTGCCCGCTGGTTTCGGCCTCGAGTTGTCCCGCGCCAGGGCCTCGGCCTCGCCATTTGAAAGTCGTTGTCGTTATGACAAATCTAGGATAGGTGTCGCTGAGTTGTGTTCGGGTTAGTCGGAAAACTCGGGTTTGCTACACGAAGCTAATGGGGCGGCTGTCTATTAAATTAACAAGCACGGCTGTTTACTGAATCACCAAGCACAGCTCCGTCCTTGGTATATTGTGACAGAGCCCTCGTAAATCAGAAAGGATGATATGACATTAAATAAATACTGTATTGATTTTCAGCAATGCAAAACGGCGTTAAATGTCATGGTCTTAGCTGCGCAGGGTGACTCCTTGACTTCCGTGAGCGATGACGTGTAGACATGGTGCCAGCACACCAAACGATCCCTACGGCGGTCGCGGCCTCGCCCCGCGTCGCCGACACTTCGCCGACTCACAGCCCCTGCATCTGCCTCAGCGCGTATTCCACGACGTGCCCGTGGCTGGCCGCAAAGCGCGCTGCACTGCGCACCACGATGGCGGCATGGGCGTGGTAATGCGCCGTGTCCACCGCCACCTTTTGCCACTGGAGCAGGTTCAGGTGCCGGATCATATCGGCCTGCAGGCGCTGCTCGCGGCTGCCAGGGGCGACAGGGGCACCAGGGCCATCCGGGCCGCTGCCCACCCTGACCCCTGTGGCCTCTGCCCCTAATCCTGCTTGCCCTGCTGCCGATCCTGCTGCCGATCCTGCTGCCGCTGCTTTCCCCGTCTCTTCCGCCCCTGCGGCTGCTGCGGCTGCTGCGGCTGCTGCGGCTGCTGCTCCTGCTCCTGCCCCTGCCCCTGCCTGGGAGCTCACATTCAAGCCCCCAGCCAGCATGCCGGACACAGCAGAGGGCCCGGCTGCTGCTGCTGCTGCTGCTGCTGCTGCTGCCGCTGTTGTTGCTGCTGCTGCCTGACGAGGCTGGTTTGCAGGCAGCTCGTCCACACTTTCAGCTACACCATCCCCTCTCTTCCCTGTTCCTGTTGTGCTCGGCACGGATGTTGGCATGGCGGTTGGCATGGCGGTTGGCATGGTTGGCAAGGTACGGAAGTGCGGGGAGGGTGCAGCGGGGTAGGTGCTGGGGTGGGGTGAGGCAGGCAGGCAGAGGGAGGGCACAGCGGCCAGGGCGTCCAGGGCCGCGGCCTGCTGTGCGTCTGCCACGTCATCCGCCTCGGGCCAAACTAGGCCACTGCTGCTGCCTGGCTCTTGGTCGAAGTACGAGAGCAGGCTAGGGAAGGCGGGGCCCAGGGGGTCGGTGCCAGAGTCAGGGGCTGGGGGGGCGGCAGGGGCAGGGTCAGTAGCTGGGGGGGTGGTAGGGGCAGGGGGGGTGGCAGGGTCAGGGGGAGGTGGGGCGGCGGAGGCAGGGTCAGGGGTGGAGGCACCCCCAGCCTGTGCCCCTGGCTGCTGTTCATGTTCATGGTGACTAACCAGGGCCCCTCCGTGTTGAGCCCCCTGCCCAGCTTGCTGCTGCTGGCCAGGCCCAGCCCAGGCTGCAGCCAGCGCCTGTGCACCCAGGTCAGGCCTGCAGCAGCCAGGGGCTGCGCCTCCCGCCCCCTCAGGCTGGCCCTTATGGCCGGCTGGGGGGTCTGAGCTGCATGGGCAGTCCGGCCGATGCAGTGGTTGCTCAGGCCAGGGCGGGCGGTGGGGTGAGTTTGAGGCGGGGGGGGGAGGGGGGGCTGGCCTAGGGGAGGGGGGCGGCAAGCAGGGGGAGGGGGCAGCAGGGGGCTGCTCAGGGGGGAGGGGGGGCACCAGGGGGGCAGCCTCATGGGGTGCAGGTGGGCCAGAGCTGCTGCTGCTGCTGCTGCTGCACTGGTCCCCTGTCCCCTCCCCCTCACCCCCCTGTGGTGCCCCTGCACTCCCCCCCACCCAGCCAGCTGCTGCAGCAGTTGCACCTCTCCCTCCCCCCTGCTGCTGGCTACCGACTGCTACTGCCAGCTGCACCTCCCCTGCCACTCCACGTCCATGCACTTCAGGGGGGGCAGCAGCAGCAGCAGCAGCAGCCCTAACCCCCTGGGGTGCCGCTGAACGCTGGATGTCTGAGGGGTAGCCCTGCCCTGCCCTACACTGGCCCCCCGCCCCCCCCAGCCCCTGCTGCTCTCCTTCCAGTCTCCCCGACCCTGCCACCGCCACGTGCTGCCCCACACCCCCTTGACCCGCGCTGAGACCGGCACGCTGCCTAGCTCCTGCTTGTGCCCCGGGAAGCTGGGTGGAAGCTGGGGGTGGGGGTGCTTGCGCTGGTGCCGGCGGCTGCCATTTGAAGTCCCAGTCCCTGTCTCGCTTGACGGCCAGCAGCAGCAGGTAGTGGTGGCAGCTGCACACCCACAGCCACAGCAGCATGCCCAGCCACAGCACCAGGAACAGCGGCAGCAGGGCGACAAACACCTCGCCACGCAGCCGGGCATGGCGGGTAGGGGCGGCCCCCTGCAGCTCCTGCTGCAGCTGCAGCAGCTGGCTGGGTGGGGGGGCGTCCAGCTGCTGAGGCTCTAGAGGGGCAGTGCCGGTAAGGCGACGCAGGAGGTCCTTCTCCCCCCTCCCTCCCCTCCCCCCCACCCCTCTCCCCCCACTTCCTCCCTCACCCCCTGCACGTCCCTTGCCAGGCAGCGGTGCAGCGGCCCCCCCCTGACTCCCCCCCAGCCAGCTGGGCACCAGGCTGCTGCCTGCCGCCCCCCAGCCCCCCCCCAGGCTGGCGGCAGCAGCAGTGGTAGGGTCGTAGGGGACCAGGGCCCCCTGGCTGCCTTGGCTGCTGGACTGGTCTGGGTCCCGCCGGCCCCCCCAGCTTCTGAGGCGGCTGCTGCTGCTTTGGCGCCGGGGATGAAAGCGGGCGAGGTGGTGGCGGGGAGGGGGGGCGGCGGCAGAGGAGGCGGGGACGAGCCAGGGCAGCAGCAGGGGGGGGGCCCAGGTGTGGGCCCCAGCCAGCCTCCCCCCCCTCCCTGCCACCATCCTGGGCTGAACCTGGAGGGAGGGGGGCGGGGGGGAAGGCCGGGGTGGGGGCTGACCGAGCCCCCCCAGCCCCCCCAACCAGCCTAGGTTGAGGTGCTGGAGCAGGCTGCTAGGGGGAGAAGCGGAGGGGTGGGGGTGCAGGGCAGGGGGGGCGCTGCCGGAGCGGGTCAGTCGGGGCAGGGGGCGCAGAGGCCACCAGGGGGGGGTGGGGGTGAGGGGGGTGGGGGCAGCCGGGGGGGCGCCAGCTCGGCCCCAGGGGAGGGTCTGCAGGTCGCGGCCCAGCTGGTTCAAGTTGCCGCTGAGGCGTTGGGTGAGGCTGGGGGGGCGGGGGGGGCCTGGGGGCTGCTGGGCGCGCCCTGGGTGCAGGGCCAACGCGGTGGAGGGGGGGCAGGGGGGGGGGGAGGGGGGGCTTGGCACGGCCATTGGCGGGTGGTAGGGTGAGGAGGGAGAGGCTGTGGTCGTTAGGAGGCAGCGCCCCCCCTTGGTGTGCAGCTGACTGCCCGCCCTGCTGCTGCTGCTGCCGCTCCCCCTGCTGCTGTGCGGGGGGCAGCAGCAGGGGGGTGGCAGAGGTGGTTCTGGGGGTAGCTGAGTGGCGGTTGAAGGTAGACAGCAGGCTGGCAATGCTGTGTTTGCGGGGGCGGGGGAGGAGACCCCCCCCCTGTTGGACGCCCCCCAGCTCCTGCTGCCCTCTAGACGCCTCCCCCTGTGAGCTGTCGTCCCTCCGGGCTGCGTCCCCCACCTGCCACCCAGCTGCCTGCGCAGCCAGAGCTGCTGCCCTCCCCTCCCCTGACCCGCCCTGCTGCCCGCCGCCGACAACTGGCTGGGTTGCCTGATGTGGCAACCCAGGTGGTTGGAGCCGGGTGGTTGGCCCGAGCTGCCAGGCATGAGCCTGTGTTGAGGGGGGGCCCAGGTGCCTGGCCTCAGGGGGGGGGGCATGCCACCGACGCATGAGCGCATGGGGCAGCAGCAGGCTCGCCTGCCACCACCTACCACCCGGCCTGGGGTTGGCCTGGGTCAGAGCCAGGCCCCGCCCTGCCTGGCCCCCTGCTGCCCCCCCCCCTGCCCCTGCCCCTGCCCCTACCCCCACAATGCTCAGCAGCCCTGCATTGGCCGCGGGGGGCTCTTGGTCATCTGCTGCTGTCCTGGCCCCTGACCCGGCCCCTGAGCCTGTGTGGGTGGCCCTGGCCTGGCCTGGGGCGGCACCCAGCAGGTCGTGCCCGGGGTCAGGCCCCTGGATGCTGTGCCGACAGCTGGGCCAGGCAGGGCCACCAGCAGCAGCAGCAGCACCAGCAGCAGCAGCAGCAGCAGCAGCAGCAGGGGGGGGGAGGGGGGCCGGGCTGTACTGTTCAGGGCTGGAGTGGGGAGGGTGCTGCCTCAGGTCAAGGCTGGTGGTGGGGCGGGCTGCCAGGGGGGGAGGGCCGTCCTGATGCCCCCTGCTGGGTCTGGCCTGCCCTCCCCCTGACCCTGCCACCACACCCTGCCACGGTGCCTCAGGCAACTGCTGCTGCTGCTCAGGCTGCTTGACCGCCTGCTGCCTCTGTTGCTGTAGGGGTGGCGGGCAGGCGGGGTGAGGCCCCCCCAGCCCAGCACCTCCTGCTGCTGCTGCTGCTGCTTCCACCAGGTGTGTTTGAGAAGCTGAGGAGAAGGTGGGCAAGCCATGCATGCCGTGGCTGCCTGGCCCTGAGAGGGGCTCCTGGGTGGCCAGGTGGCTGGTGGACTGGCTGAGCACTACCCCCCCCCCAGCATCAGCCCCCCCAGCCCCGACAGCAGCAGGGGGGCAGGGGAGGGGCAGAGGGCGGCTGCTAGGCCCTGCCCAGGCACTGCCGTGATGCCGCCTGGCTCCCCCCCTGACCCTACCCAGCACTGCCCACCCCCCCGCCCCCACCCCATCCCCCCATGCCCGCTGCTTGGGGATGGGTCCAAGCTGGGCCCCCCCAGCTACCAGCGCGCCTGCCTTCCCCCCGCCCCCCTCCCCCCCGCCCCTGCTCGTGCTGGCTCTCCTCCCCTGCTGCTCATGCCAGCCCAGCGCTGCCATCACCGCTGCGCCCGGTGGCCTGCTGCCGCCACACCCCTCTGACAGCACGCTGGTGCTGGCACTACTGCTTGCCTGGGCCAGCAGGGTGAGGGGCTGCTGCAGGCAGGCGGCCAGGGGGGGCGGGGGGGACAGCACCCGGGACAGGGTGGCCAGGGCGGCGGTGCGGACAGCCGCCAGGGACTCCTGGGCTGCGCAGCTGGCAGCTGAGTCCAGCCAGCTGCTGAAGGGGCTGGGGGCGGGGCGAGGGAGGTGGGGGCGGGAAAGGGGCGGGGGCGGGGGGGCGGGAGGCAGCAGGCGTGGCAAAGGGGCGGGGCAGGGGGCGGGGGGTGTGTGGCGGCTGGCGGTGTGCCCGTTCACTGTTGTTGTGTTGGCAGCGGCAGTGTGGGTGTTGAGGTGGGTGGCAGTGGGCAGGTCCAAGGTGGAGCAGTTGGAGAGTGCAGAGCTGTCGGGGCAGATTGCAGGCTGGCAACCCCTGCTGCTGCTGGTACTGCTGCTGCTGCTGCTGCTGCTGCTGGTGGTACTGCTGGTGTCCTGCATGTGGCTGGCACTGCCAAGGCCCTGGATGCTCCTGGCAGCCTGGGGTGGGGCTGTGCAGAGGGGCGGACGCTCAGGGGCCGGGGAGGTAGAGGTGTGCGGGGGGTGCCCTGGGGGGGGGGGGGCTAGGGGGCGGGGGAGGGAGGGGTGCGTGGAGTCCGCCTGTGACCGCATGGGGGGCTGGGCGGGGCTGCATGATGCATGGGTACCTGAGGGAGGGTAGGGGGGGAGGCAGGCGAGGGGGAAAGGGGGAGGGGAGGGTAGATGAGGGGTGGAGGGTGAGGTGTGACGAGGGGGAGGGCAGGCAGGGGTGAGGGGCATGGAAGTGCAGGGCAGGGGTGAAAGGAAGGCAGGGGAGGGGTGAAGGTGTGAGGGGGTGGAGAGACAGGAGTTGGGCGCTGGCTGCTGTCCTCCTCTGGTGCTCTTTACCTTGAGCTCAGGGGCTGGGGGGAGGGCGGCACCTCCTCAGCGCTGCCTGCCGCCCTGCCCAGGTGCTCATGCTCCATGGCTGCGGAGGCGTAGGACACTGTGTAGTCATGTCTGCAGGGCAGCCAGCAGGGGGACAGCTGCGCTGGCGGGGGGCTGGGTGGAGGACAGGGGGGGCGGGGGGGTGGGGGGCGGGGTGGGGGGCAGGAGCGCTAGCGGAGCGGTGTGTGGGCAGGACATGGGGGTCAGGGGGGCAGTTGGTGACACCCCTTGGTGGCTGCTGAGGCCCCCCGCTGCCAGGCCACACTGCCTGCCCCCTGCATGTCAGGCACATGAGGCTGGGCTAGAGAATGTGGTGACTGGGTGGCCCTGTGACAGACTAGGTACAGCAAGCATTGGACTCATGGCTGCAGGACTCACCCCCATCCCCATCACCCCCATCTCCATCCCCATCATCCCTATTCCCATCATCCCTATTGCCATCCCCATCTGCTGGACCCAGTACCACCAGCATCCGCGCAGTCAGCTCGCCCCCAGCTGTAACAGCCGCAGCTGGGCTAGGGCACAGCAGGGCAGAGCGAAGCCCCCTTGCAATTACACCCTGACTTGATGGAACACAATGGTGAGTGTGACACCCCACTCTATTAAAACACAATGATGAGTGTGACAACCCTCTTGCACCTACACCCTAACTTGATACCCTGCTGAGGGTGACGACCCAGGCATTGACGTGCCGTCACATTGTGTGCAGTTCCCTGTGATCAGTTTGCCCCATTGCCCCTACAGGCAACCAGTCCAGGCCGCACCTGAGGTTCGCCAGGGCCACTCGTTTCCTAAACAGGCTCAGCCCCGCGTGGAATGCATAGCCAGGGTGTGCCATGACTGCCAGCAGCGGCAGGCCGTCCAGGAAGGTGTCGGCCAGCACCAGCTGGCAGCCAGTCACACTCAGGGTGTAAGGCAGTACACTATTGAGAGCCCGGCGGTACAGTGTGGTGGGAGTGGACCAGGCGCCCAGGTGTGGGGACGCAAAGGTCAGGAAGTTCAGGGGCTGCACACTGGGCCGGGTCACTGGCCTGCTGCCAGCGCTTGGTCGACTGTCAGGCCCTGGCTCAGGGGCGGGGTTGCAGCCGGCGCTGCTGACCCTCCCTGCTGCTGCAGCCGGGCTGAGCTGCGCTTGGCGCCTGGTAAACCTCACGCTGGCGCCCTGGGGTGAGGGGGGAGGCTGGGAGGGGCAGGGGGAGGCTGCTGCTGCTGCTGCTGGTCGGCAAGATGCGTGGAGACCAGTGCTGTTTGCTGTAGGGGCCCAGTCTTCTACTGCTGCTGCTTCTGCTGCTCCTTGTGCCGCCGCAGCTGCTCTGGCGCCCTGGGGTGCTGCCGCCGCGGGACAGTACTCTGCTGCCACAGGCCTGCAGTCATCCTGCCACTGCAGAACAGCTCCGGTGTTGCTGCCGCTGCCACCTGCCGCCTCTGCCGCTGCTGCCGCCACTGCCTCATCCTGCAGCTCTGCTGCTTCCGCCACCACTGCCACCTTAGGCAACTCCGCAACCTTCACCACCTCTGTTGGTGCTTCTGATGAGGGGATAGGGACAGAGGGGGTGGGGAGAGGGCAGGGTCCGCCCCTGTTTGGCTGTGTGGTGCTGTCCGCTATGCTGCTGGCCGTGCTGTCGACCACAGCGGTGGCAGTGCTGACAGCGTTGGTGCGGCGGGTTTGTGTTGCTCGTGGTGTAGGCGGGAGGAAGAAGCCAGCAGCTGCCAGCTTGCCAATGGCGTAGCGGGCGATGAGACCCCCTAGGCTGCAGCCACCAGGGGCCATGCAGCAGCAGCACATGACAGCCTGCCATGCAGCTGCAGCTAGCATGCATGATACTGACCACATGGCAGCACACCCTTCAGCATGGTGTGCTGGGGTGATACCACGCTTTGCTGAGGGCTGCACGGCCTGTGCCTGTAACAATGTGCCTGCAGTTTGTTGGGAATGTTGCGAGCTTGCCTGGTGCTGCCATACTGTAGCTGACCTGTATGAGACAAAGGAGATGGCGGTCACGCGCCTGCAGCCCCCCGCAGCCAGTCTGTCACAAAAGGCCATGACCAGGGCTGCCAGTCTGTCTCCCAGAACATCAATACCATCGTATGTCAGTCGGGATGCATTGACACCTGGGGGGCACGTTGCAGCACTGCACTGTGTGGGACGCCGAGCAGGTGGGGGCACTGTGCCAGGCTTGCATGGATGACGGTGATGGCGTGGCAACAGCTCGCGGCCACGCACCTGAGTTCAACACCACGACGCGCCTCGGATCCGTGCCTCGCCGCAGCATGTTCGCTACGAAGTCCATATCCTCCGGTGTGCCCCACAGGCCGTGCTGCAGAACCACCAGGTGAAGCTGACCCAATGGCCTCATCGTAGTATGTAGTCATACACCACCAAGGCTGGCTCTAGAGCAATCGCCTTCTTTGGTGGCACACCAAGGTAGTTGGACGAACAACCGACTAGCAAGCTTGCGACCTCGTGCAAGTCGGTGGGAAGCAGTGCGAAGCGGCATCAAGTAAAGATACTGCTACGTACATCCCATAGGTTCATATCGCCGCTACTTTTCGCGCCGGCCGCATCACTGCTTGGATCCCGGAGTTTGTCCCATTGTATCACGGCGATGGCCAGCCCCGAGGAGCTGAAACAGGCGGTGATCGACACACACGCCGCAATTGCGAAGCAGGGCGACACTGTGCGGTCCCTCAAAGCTGACCTGAAGGACGGGAAGGTCGACAGGGTGCGAGCTACAGCCGCAGCCCCGGCGGGGCGATGGCTTGGGGATCTACGAGTGGCAGCAGCTCGGCTGATTTCATGTCGCGACGCAGGCCGCGGTTGATGCTGCGATAAGCAAGCTGCAGGAGCTAAAGGTGACACTGGAAACCAAGACCAAGGTCCGTGTGTGCCATGCATTGCTGCGGACAAGCGAGACCAGGCTGCTAGGTGCAAGCCATGCTGCTGGGTACATGCCTGCTGCCCTCTATGCAGGAGTATGAGGCGGCTGGAGGCAAGATGTCTGCCCAAAGCAAGGAGGCCTTCAGAGCTCAGCTGGTGTGTTGCAGCTTTAAATCCACTCTCATGGAGCATGCCTATGCAGCTCTACACGGCGACAGTCAATTAGTATGCAGCCAGTTACGCCACCTGGACCTCTGCTGTCATAAACACGCATCACACCTGTCATGACCTGAGCGGTGGTTCAGCCGAGTACCAGCAGGGCAAAGGTTGCAAAGCCAGAGGGAAAGAGGCTGGTCACTCCAGCTGTTTTGGTTCCTGGGGCAGAGCTGTGTTGCACAAGAGGTGAAGGCAGGCTGTGCTACTCCGGGGCAGGGATGCAGAGACAGGGACAGGGACAGGTGTGAAAAGGCGTGGCAGTTGGGAAGGGGCTGCTATCAAAGGAGCCAGAGCGTCAGGGTGGGGATGGTGTCGCGGAGCAGAAGCGCAAGACATGGAGGTGCTCTCCACACAAATGGATAGAGGGAATTTTAAATTGCAGCCATGAGGGTGGGAGGCAGTTAGGAGGAGGCTTGGCAGTAGCAGGCAGCGGACTGCCTCACTGGCTCTGGTGGCAGGCAGGTGCCTGCTCCCAGCCTGCCTGCCTGCCTGCCTGCCTGCCTGCCTGCCTGCCTGCCTGCCTGCCTGCCTGCCTGCCTGCCTGCCTGCCTGCCTGCCTGCCTGCCTGCCTGCCTGCCTGCCTGCCTGCCTGCCTGCCTGCCTGCCTGCCTGCCTGCCTGCCTCATCCTGCCTGCCTGCCTGCCTGCTGCACCGAGTTCTTTGCATTGCAAGCATCCCGCACCACTACCTTTTGGGCGCCGGCCATTGAGGCTGGACGTGCTTACAACAGCTGGCTGGCACTGCACTTCACATCTCCTGGCCCATGTCACCACCAGTCATGCCCTTAGCCACTGCCCAGCATCTGTGCTGCGTGGTGATCATCTGCGCAGCTACCTGGCAAGGCAGTTTTCAGTCGTCAGGAATCTTTTTCCTGCTTGCCTACCCATTGGCCCGTCCCAAACTCACGCCCTTACTGCCTGACCTGCCCTGACTGCTTGACCTGCCCCTGACCTGCCCCCTGACTGACCGCCTGACTGCTTGCCTGGCTGACCTTGCCAGACTGGCACCTTGGAGAGGCGGCTGTTCTACATCCCGTCATTTAAGATCTATGGCTCGGTGCGTGGCACCCACACACATACCTCCCTGCTCATCCACCACACAGCAACACAGTGGCAGCGGCAGCATAGAGGCAGCATGGCAGCAGTGATAGCACATCAGGGGACGACAGGATGAGGACAGGGGCTGACAGGCTATCCCCCCTGCCTCTCCCCCAACCTGCACCCCTCACCCTGCCCTGCGCCCCACCCTGCCCCCCTCACCCTACCCTGCGCACCCCATGGGCCTCCATCCTCCTCCCAGGTGGCTGGCTTCTACGACTACGGCCCTCCCGGCTGCGCGATCAAGCAGAACATGACGCAGGCTTGGCGCAACCACTTCGTGCTGGAGGAGGGCATGCTGGAGGTGGAGTGCCCAGCCGTCACGCCGGAGATTGTGCTCAAGGCGTCAGGGCACGTGGACAGGTAGGGGCATAGCATAGGGCAGGTGCCTCTGCAGCACACCACCTCCCACCTGCCTGTCACTCATCCACCTGCCTGCCTGCCTGCCTGCCTGCCCCAAACTTCGCACCTGCCTGCCTACCCCTGTTCACCTCCCTGCCTGCCTGCCTGCCTGGTCTCAGGTTCACTGACTTCATGGTGCGTGACGTGAAGACCGGGGAGTGCTACAGAGCCGACCACCTGCTGGAGGCGGCCCTGGAGGCCCTGCTGGACAACGTGAAGGAGCCGCCCTCCCCTGAGGCCGCAAAGGTGGGGCCAGGGGTCAGGCTGCGGGGAGCACAACTGCCTGCCCTGAGTGGTCGGGCTCAGGGGCGACACGGCAGAGGCTTCATGAGGCCAGAGACTGAGGCTGAGAGGTGCAGGCTGAGGGGAGCAGGAAGGCCTGCCTGGCAGCTGAGCCTGATCTCCAGCTGGACAGGAGGACCAAGGGGGAGCATCCAGCTTGTCACTGCCACCCTTCACCAGCGCCCAGGCCAGCTGGGTTCACCACGAGCACACAAGCGCATTGACCAGCATTGGGAGCCAGCCAAGTTGGGTCAGAGCGTGAGCAGGGCCTTCTGTGGCCTAGCTTACCAGCTGGCTTGTGTCCAGAGGTGGGTGTCGGCTGTTGCTTGCTTTGCCGGCACCAGGGGCGAGAGCAGGGGGAGCAGTGCTGTGGGGCTGAGAGGTGCGCTTGTTTGATCAGCTGCAGGCCTAGGGGGCCTGATTCGGCACCCCTGGCCTGATTTGGCACCCCTGGATTGTATTGGCATCCCTGGCCTGATTTGGCACTCCTGGTCTGATCAGGCACTGCTGGTCTGATTTGGCACCCTTGTGGTGCAGGAGGCACGAGACGTGCTAGCGTCTGTGGGCGAGTTGAAGCAGGACCAGCTGGGAGCCGCTCTCAAGGTTAGGGTGGCCCACACATGACTCATGCATCCATGTGACCATGCACCCTATGCCCAACACCATGCACCCCGCTCCAGACTGGCCTGACCAGCAAGGCCAGGACAGCTTGCATGCTCACCAGTAAGCTCTGCCTGAGCGCAGAAGTACGGCGTGGTGTCGCCGGACACCAAGAACGAGGTCAGCGACCCCTTTCCCTTCAACCTCATGTTCAAGACCAGCATTGGGCCCAAGGGCGACTTGGTGGGCTTCATGAGGCCGGAGACTGCGCAGGTGTGCTGGCAGTGGCACGCTGTGGCGGGCGCTAGGCAGCAGGCATATGCAGGTAACAGCGGCAGCAGGCAGCAGCAGGCAGCAGCAGGCAGCAGCAGGCAGCAGCAAGTCGGCAGCAGGCGGCAGCAAGCAGCTCAGTCAAAGTCCAGAATTGTGAGTCAGAGGTCAAAGCTAGGTCTGAGGGAGTCTTGCCCTAGCCAGGGGTTATGCTGTGAGGGCTGGCAGCCACACCAGCTGCGCAGGAGCTGCCAGGCGATGATGATGATGATGGCCAGGCTTGGACTAGCAGGCTGTGGGCAGCTGGCCACCCGGCCCTGGGTTGCAGTCACACACCCCTGCTAATGCCAGCGCCCGCAGCCCCCTGCAGCCAGCCGGTGTAAGCTGATCTGCAGCGTCATGGCAGTCAGACAACAGCTTCGCTTCTGATCCCTGAGTCTCAAGCGGTCCACGAACAAGCAAGCAGCTGCCCATAGCTTGCCTGGGCGCAGCCATTCCTAACCAACTCACCCTTGGCTCATGACAACACCTGGACCCTGCCCTGGGTCTCTCACTCTGACTCTCACTCTGACTCTCACTTTGACTCTCACTCTGACCCTCACTCTGACCCTCACTCTGCCTGTGGATGGTGTGTCACAGGGCATCTTCGTGAACTTCCGCGACCTACTGTACTACAACGGAGGCAAGCTGCCCTTTGCAGCAGCTCAGATCGGCAACAGCTACCGCAATGAGATCGCGCCCCGAGCCGGCCTGCTGAGAGTCAGGGAGTTTACCCAGGTGCCTCCACCTGCCTGCCTCACCCACCTCCCTGTGAAGTGCCCACCTGACCCACCTGCCTTGGCCTCCCCGGTGTGGCCTACCCGCCTGGCCAGCCTATCATGTAATGTGTGACGTGTGTGAGGGGGTGCTGGACGACTTGCAGGCTGAGATTGAGCACTTTGTGAATCCGGAGGATAAGAGCCACCCTCGCTTCCAGGAGGTGGCGGACCTTGAGCCCCTGCTGTACTCCCGGTCAGTGGACACCAGGGCAGGGGCTAGACATGGGGCAGGGGCTGGGGCAGGGGCAGGGGCAGGGGCTAGACATGGGGTAGGGGCTGGGGCAGGGTTGCATGGTGACCTATGTGTGTGTATGTGTTTTTAAATGGGGGGCCCAGCATTGGGATTTGCGTGAGTGTGTGGGCGGGGTGGCAATGTCAGTCAACTCTCAGCGCATGGCATACGCTAGTGGTTGCCTGTGTGTGCCCCCATGTTGCGCCCTCTGCAACATTTTGTGCACCTCCCTGGTGCATCTTAGCTCAATTGCCCTCTCACTCCCTCACACTACCACTGCCTCTCCACATTCTCTCACCCGAGCAACTGCCTCCTCCCACCCCTGACCCCTCCCTCACTCATCCTCCCTCACTCATCCTCCCTCACTCATCCTCCCTTTTGATCGCAGGGAGCTGCAGATGGGAGAGGAGAAGAAGCCTAAGCCCATGAAGCTGGGGGAGGCGGTGGCCCAAGGCATCATTGGCAACGAAACCCTGGCGTACTTTATTGGCCGCACATGGCTGTTCTTCAAGCGAGTCGGCATTGACCTAGGCCGCATGCGCTTCAGGCAACACCTCCAGCACGAGGTCAGGGGCAGGGTTGCCCTATCCCCACTCCCACCCCTAACCTGAGTCTGCTCTGCACCCTTATGCCCTGTATCCATTTCAAACCCCAATGCCAAGTCTCATTCCTGACCCTAGCCCTAGCGCATCCATGTGTGGAGCAAAGCTGTGTGTGCTTGGGATTTGAACCCTGGTGGCGCTGGTGCTGTGGGCTGCAGATGGCGCACTATGCAAACGACTGCTGGGATGGCGAGGTGGAGACCAGCTACGGGTGCGCTGCCCCTACCCCCAACACTGACACCCTGAGCAACGCCCTGGCACTGACCCAACCTAGCCCTGGCCTTGGCCTTGGTCCTGGCACTCACTGTGGCTGTGAATCTGACCCTGACCCTGACTCTGGCCATGACTGTGACCCTGACCCTGGCCCTGACCCTCACCGCAGTTGGACTTGCCTTCATCCCTGCTCCTGCCTGCCTCCTGCCTGCCTAGTTTCACCGGCGACCTGCCTGCTTGCCTGGCTGCCTGCTTGCAGTTGGGTGGAGTGTGTAGGCCTGGCGGACCGCAGTGCCTATGACCTTACAGCCCATTCCTCCATGTCAAAGTGTGACCTCAATGCATACGAAAAGTTCCCAGAGCCACGCATTGTGGACATGGTCAAGGTACGATAGCCACACTGCAGCCCAGCAGCCAGGACCCTGGAATGCTGACCCGAGCTGGGTGTAGCTGGGAGAGCCAGGTGGTGGGAGCTGAGACCTTGACCCACAGCCCATGACCAGGACCAGGACCAGGACCAGGACCTGTCGCACACACAGTGGCAGTCTTGTTCGTTAGCCGTGCTCTGCCAGGCCCTGCCGTGCCCTGCACTGCCCTGCCGTTCACTGCCTGTACTGCCATGAAATGTCTGGCGCTGTCCTTCGCTGCCCTGCATTGCTGTGGCTACCCTGTCTTACATGCTTTACACTTGGCCAGGACAGGGCCGACCTCTCTGCACAGACCAGGGCAGGGTTGGCCTGACCCCTCTCCTGCTGCGCCCCCAGGTAACGGTGGCCAAGAAGGAGGTGGGCACCGCTTTCAAGAAGGACGCAAAGGCCGTGACTGACTGCCTGGAGGGTCTGGGGGAGTGTGATGCCATGGAGCTCAAGGTCAGGGTCAGGCGCTGAGGATCCCTGTATGCGCCCTGTTGCTCCCTACAGGGCAGCAGGGTTGGCTTAGCAGCGCAGGGCCCAGGCACTGCACCGTGCTGCTCCTTACGGAGGGCAGTGAGGGCTCAGCAGCGAGCCATGTCCCTGTCCCACCACTGGTGTGCCATTGAGGGTGTTTGGAGCTGGCTGCTGCACAGCACGGACCTGACCTGGTTAGGCTGTGTGTGCGTGGTTAGGCCTAGTTGTGCAGGGCCCTCTGGGTCAGGTTGACAGGGCCACTGCTGCCAATGCCACGGCCATGACCGCATAGCACCACAGCAACAGCAGCACATGGCATTCGCGGCGAGGATACTGCCAGCATTGCTGCAGCACATAACACTACCAGCTCATTTAACACTGACCTTGGGTGGACAGTGTGTTTGACCCTGTGGCCAACCTGAGGAGCTGCTATGCTCTGTGGGCACCATGCTGGACCACGGCTGATGTTGCAATTCTGTCTATGGCCGGCTGCAACGCAGGCCAAGCTGGAGGCCAGCGGCAGCGCCGAGGTCAAGGCAGGTGATGCCACCTACAAAGTGACGGCCAGCATGGTGACTATCACCAAGGAAGCCACCAAGGTGAGCCCCATGTGTTGCCTGCATGGCGCATGGACAAGGCATGCCGTCAATCGTGCTTATCGTTCAGAGCGTCTCAGTCCTGCCTGCCTGGCCTCCCTCGCACGTCCTTGAAAGAATTCAAGGTGGAGAACCGACCCATGCACTCCCAGAGCACCCAGGCCCCCATCACCTTGTGGCTGTCAGGATCATTCTTGGTTTGGCCTGTGGACCGTAACCGGCTACCAGATGGCTCACTGATAGGCTGGCACATCGGGCGGGCGGGCGGGCAAGCGGGCGGGCGGGCGGGCGGGCGGGCGGGCGGGCGGGCGGGCGGGCGGGGCGGGGCGGGGCGGGGCGGGGTGGGGTGGGGTGGGGTGGGGCGGGGCAGGGCTAGGTCGAGCCAGACGAGGTGAGGCAAGGCTAGGCTAGGCTAGGCTAGGCTAGGCTAGGCTAGGCTAGGCTAGGCTAGGCTAGGCTGGCTGGTGCACCAAGATATGCATAGCAAAGGGAGCAGGCCCCAAGTGGCATGCCTGCTGTCTGCGTCACATGTGCAGGTCAACGGCCGGAACTTCACGCCCGCTGTCATCGAGCCGTCCTTCGGCATCGGTCGCATCATGTACAGCATGTTTGAACATGCTTTCTACACGCGAGGGGTAAGGCCAAGACCTGTGTTGCCGGTCCACACCGTTGCAGCATTCTCTCGGTCAACCCAGACCACCGTGCGCCAAAGCAACGAAGCACAGTTTCATTAGTGCGTGCATGACGCTTCGCGCACCCCTTGGCCGCTGTGTGCTCGCAGGGCGACGGAAACGAGGCGCGCACGGTGTTCAGGTTCACACCATTAGTGGCGCCTATCAAGGCAACGGTGTTTCCCCTCATCCAGAAGCCCGAGTTGAACGATGTCGCTCGGAAAGTCAGCACCGCCTTGACCACAGCCGGCATGTCGAACATCGTAGATACCACCGGCAACACCATCGGCAAGCGCTACGCCCGCACCGACGAGATCGGGGTGCCTTTCGCCGTGACCGTCGACTTCCAGGCGTTAGAGGATGCTTCAGTGACGCTGAGAGAACGCGACACCATGACGCAGATACGCGTGCCCATTGCCGAGGTCGCCGCCCTTATCTCAAGCTTGGTCAATGGCACCCAGGAATGGAGCAGCGTCTCGCAATCGTACCCACAAGTTTCAAAAAAGGACGAAGAGGAAGCGTAGAGAATTCTGAGTTGTACCCATCCGCACATCACACGTCCGTTTCGCCGGGATGGCTGCAGTATGTCATCGAAGGCGGTAATGGTTACAAGCGCAGTTAAAGAGCCCGCGATTGAGTGTCGAGTTGACGTTGCCGACACGGGTTCATTAATGTGCCATGTCCGATGCGGGGAAGAAACCAAACTTTGCCAAGGTCAACAGACCAGGCATAGTAATTAGTGTTACGCGCAACTGACTGGGCAGCCGCGCTTTCGAGGAAGCTGTGCAGTGTTGTGTTCTTCAGTATGTTGTTTTTATCTCACGTCCCAGCCTGCTGCTCAGTCACCCCGCCCTCTACATGCAACTATGAATGAAAAGGCAACCAGGTCTTTATATACTTGTCGTTGCAAAGCCCAAAAATGCATTGCACAGCAGCAATACCTTTACCATCATCAATCTCGTCAGCATCGGGAGGTTGAAAGCACACAACATCTAGGGTTGCCTTGACCAGTGTGACCAAAGACAGGGCAGGGCGGGGCAAACATTGCATGTCATGGTGGACATACGCAGTGACTCTGAAAACGCTCAAACCCAAGCATGGCTGCCTAATGCTTGCATCCTGCGGCTACTTGATTCGACCACTTAGCTCCATCTGATGCCCATAGCGTGCATGACAACACCATGACAGGCCACAGCATACACTACCCATCGCAGTCAACCGTGGATTGCGCACGTGCCGCACTCATACACCCACCTCGCCGTTCGCGCAGCTCTACCAACTCACCCCATCCACCCTCCCACACCGCAGCCTAGGGCTGCGCCACAGCCGGCTGCACCCAGCTGGCTGTCTTATGTGAATATGCATGCTGTGGCAACACTGATAAAACGCAACATACATGCTGTGGCAGCGCTGATGACAGGAACAATGCAGTGACGATGACGATGCTGATGACGATGATGAGGGCACTCATGATGACAATACCACAAAAGACAGCCATATACAGCAGGCGCATCAACTGCTGACGTCAGACACAACCACCAAGCCATCCATGCCCACAGGTGCTAGGACACAGTGCAGGCATCATTCAGGCAACTCTGCCCACTGCCTCGAGGAACCCTCTCCACTGCTGCCCTCCCCTGCCGAGTCTCCTCCCCTGGCTGCCTGTCTGGTTTCTTCCTTCATAAGCACGAGGCCGCCCTCGTGGGCCACATCATGCCTAGCATTGCGAGGTGCGTGAATTTCGTGCGCCATGCTTTCGTTGTACTCGTTCCGGGTGGGCACTCTGTAGCTTGCTGCGTCTGCCAACCAATGCTGGCTGGCGTTATTGTGCTGCTCTGGCAGCCTTGCCGGCCTACCCTGCTAGGTGTGGGTGCCCTGGCAGGCTGGCTGCATGGGGGTGTGCCATACGGGAGACCGTCAGGAGCAGGCTGCCCACTGCAGCTCCCCAGGCCCCCTGCCCTGCCCTCCCACCTTCCTACCACCTACTGTGTGACCCTACCTCACTGACATCGGTCACACGCATCACACCACTGCCCACCATGAAGCATGAGCTGGAGGCAGCAGTGGTGGTGGGAGTGACTGTGGAGGGACCTGAGGAAGGGCCAAGGGGCGGGGCATTGAAGGCGGGAGAGGCGGCGCTCTGCTGGCCCTCCACCGCAGTCAGGGCCAGCTTGTGCTGCTGCAGCTCGTTGTTGCTGGTGACGCCCTCCATCGCAGCCTCCACTATTTGCGGCAACTGCACAGGCGGCAGAAGCGGTGGCGGCAAGCTCCATGACGCCGGGCTGAAGGGGTCAGGCGTCCGCTGGGCATGCATGGGGAGGTGGAGGTGGAGGTGGAGGTGAGGGTAGGTGGGAGGCAGTGGCCGGTGTGCGAATGTGGAAGGTGACAGCCCAACGCACGGGAGCCAAGCTGATGGGAAATAGCAGGCGGAGCGAGACTGTGGTGCAGTGCCACTGGTAGCCTCCTGGGAGTGAGCTGGATGGCAGGTGGAGATGGAGTGAGTCAGCACCCTGCCTATGTGCCGGGTGTGCGTTGGGATGTGGAGGTGCAGATGAAGCAGGTAAGCAATGGTGTAAGATGAGTGTGATGTGCCGCAAGCTGGTTGATGGGAGGAGCCCGGAGGTGGAGGTAGCGGCTGAAGGGCAGGGGCTTACCAGGGAGGGGCGGTGCCGGATAGTGGTCTTTGTGGGTGACGGGGCGGCTGGCTGGGCCCAGTCACTGCCTGACTCCCCGCCCACCACCGCTGCTGAGCCCAGGCTGTGGTCCAGATACACGGAGGGGGAGCTGGTCTGTGCCACAGTGCACCAGAGCACCATGCAGGACACACACACCCATGTTGCATGGCTTGCGTGGCTTGCATGCCTCATGTGCAAATACCACTCAAGCTGCTGGCTCTCTCACACACCCAAACCTACCCACACCGTCACACTGTGTTTCACCAGCTTGCCACGCGTGCACAGAGCAGCACCCAAGGTGGAGGGTTAGGGTCACCCCGGACACTCAGCTTGCTCACCTCATTCACCCTCCCCTGACCACCTACTCCAGCTCCCAGACCTCCCTCCCACCCACTGGGCCAGCTCCCAGGGCTGCACCAGAGCCATGCTGGAGCTGGGCTGCAGCACTCCTGGGCCAGCCTGCCTGCGCCCCACCTGCTCCCCGCCGGCCATTCCCCTGCACATGCAGTCCCTCCCTTCCCTCCACTGGCCCCCTCCTGTACCTCACCTGCACCTGGTCCCCCACCTGGGACCTGCATGCACCTGAGACCTGCACACTCCTGTGCCAGCCTGCCCTCTGTCTGTGACCCCAACCCCCTCCCTTGCACCCTGACACCCACCCTGACCCTGCCCTGGGTCCTGGCTCTAGCTTGGCTGCTGCCCTGACCTAAGCCTACCAACCCTCCCTAGCTCACCTTCCCCTGCTGCCGCTTCACCAGCTGCCCTGTGTCCTCTGCAGCAGCAGTGGAGCCCGTGCCCCTGGCGCTGGTTGAAGACAGCGGCTTGGGCCCCACGACAGTCAGGGGTGGGGTGTCACCAGGTTCAGCCGCCCTCAAGGCCACCAGCTCCTCCAGCACCGCCTCAAAGCTGGGCCGGGCATCAGCCACGTGGTTCCAGCACTGTGAGGCCAGGGCGCGGAAGCCAGGCGGGGTGGCGCAAGGCCAGCGGGGCCTGAGGGCTTCACGGGTGATCTGGTGGCCCAGCAGGGCGCGGGGCACGCCTGGGGAGGGGGCAGAGCGGGAGATGGAGGCAGGGGGGTGGGGACAGAGTCGACCAGGTGGGGTGGGGTGGGGTGGGGTGGGGTGGGGTGGGGTGGGGTGGGGTGGGGTGGGGTGGGGTGGGGTGGGGTGGGGTGGGGTGGGGTGGGGTGGGGTGGGCCAGGCACCAGCAGGCCAGGCCTTTGGGAAGGTGCTGCTGTCTGAGGACAAGTCAGTCAGTCAGCTGCTGCTGCTGCTGGAACACAAACTAGGCCAGCCGGGGTGTCGTGGGGAGTGTGTTGTCTGCCAGGCAAGCAGGCCAGGAACCCTTGAAGGTGTGGTGTGCCGAAATGTGCCTGGGTGTTTGCCTGGGTCTCAGCACAGCCTCCATGGCAGTTGCCTGGTGCTTGCTACTCACCCTTGAAGGGGTGGCCGGCTGTGAACAGCTCCCACAGTGTGATGCCAAACGCGTACACGTCTGCTGCCTTGCTCACGCGCCCCTCAAGCATGATCTCTGGGGCCATGTGGGTCCTGGGGGTCAGGGCAGCAGCAGGGGGGTCAGGGCAGCAGCAGGGGGGTCAGGGCAGCAGCGGGGGGCTCAGGGCAGCAGCAGGGGGGTCAGGGCAGCAGCAGGGGTAGGGTGTATGGCTGTAGGGTCAGGGCTTGCTACTGGCCCTGCTGCCACACCTGGTGGTCCTCTGTAAGACAGCAGGCAGGCCGCCGGTCAGTGAGTCGGTCAGTCAGTCAGGCAGTCAGGCAGGCACGGCAACGGCTGGGCAGGCGGGCAGGCAGCAGTCTGGGCCTCACATGGTTCCCTGGAACACGCTGCTGATGTGTGTCTCCATGTGTTCCATCTTCAGCGACAGCCCAAAGTCTGCCACCTTAGCCACCACAGTGCGCCCCTCACCACCACTCTTCATCATCACGTTGCGTGCCTGCAGGTGGCACAGCAGTGCAGGAGAATCACCCGCTAGCAGCTGCTGCCACGCAGGTAAGGGCGCAGGCAGGCCACTAGCCAACAAGCTGTGATGATAATTGCACAGGAATTCTCAAGCCCAAACTAGATTAACTTGTATAAATAGTACAGTTTAGATCTCATTACTTGTTTTATTGCATAGTATTAGGCTGCAGGATTACCCCGCAGCCAAGGCTGATGTTAAGGTGATCTCAAGCCCACGTAAAATCACTAGAACAGGCATTACAGGCTAGCATTACAGAGTTTGCGACCCAAACGTCAACAGGTAAGGTGCGTCTCTACCAAAGTGGAGCTGATAGGTGACCATCTGCAGGTGACGTTGGCCTGCATTTGCCCAGACTAGCGGTTCTGTCCGCTGTCAGCATATGATAAGCCATAGGATGAGCCGGCTGTCGGCATGCACATAGGTCTGTCGCTGGAGAGCCCCAGTGCTGCCTCTGACCTTTAAGTCTGCATGCAGGACGTTGAGGGAGTGCAGGTGCAGCATGGCCTTGGCCACGTCCAGCGCGGTGTCCAGCACTGCCCGGTAGTTCAGGCCGCTGGGGCCCATGAAGGCGCCCTGGTCCAGCGCCTCCCTCAGGCTGCCCTTGTCGCAGTACTCCAGCACCAGCCGCACCTGCCCAGAAATGGGCAGCACAGGGGAAGTGGAGGGATAGGGTGCAGCTACGGGCAGTGAGGGAGGGGGCGGGGAAGGGCTGAGAGTGGTGAGTGGGGGTTTTGACTGCAAAGCTGTGGGTTACTAAGCAGCTGGTGCTTGTGGAGTGTTGGCGGCGTTGCCTGTGTGGTCAGCATGTGACTCAAGGGGTCAGAGAAGAATTAAGGGATGAGGGGTTGCAATAAGGGTGCAGGGGGAGGGCTCAGCAGTGAGCAGCTGCACACCTTAAGCACTCACCACTAACTCAATAGCACGGCAAGGTGGGAGATGGCCTGGCTTAACACAGCAAAGTGGCAAGCCTGTGGCAACCTTGCATGCACATCAACTGCCTGCCTGCCTGCCTGCCCGCCCGCCCGCCCGCCTGCCCACCTGGCCGCCCTCCCACCCGCTTGTTTTCTACCGCCACGCTGCGCTCCTGCTGCCACTGCTGCTGGGCCTGTAGCTGCTGCCGTCTCACCTTGAAGCTGTGCCCCACCCCTCCCTGCCTGCTCACCTGCCTGCTGCTGCCTCTCACCTCGTAGCTGTGCACGTTCTGGTTTGTGTGCGACATGGAGCCGCCGCTGGCCTTGATTGTGGTGTCAAGGTTCCTGCAGGCAGGCCCCGGTGTCCAGTTCAGCTACCAGTGCGCACATCACGCTCGTTCATTGCGGGGTTACAGGACACCAAGAGGCTCCACAGCAGTCCACAGAAGAGCACAGCAGTCCACAGAAGAGAGGACAGCTTCCAGGGCTGGGGGTGGACATCTAGCAAGGGGCTTGTGATCAGGGTGAAGAATCAGGGAAGGGGAGCGGGATCGTGAGGGGTCAGGGTAAATGGGAGGTTGAGGGTGAGGGTGAGGGAGGGGTGACTGGTGGAGGAGGGAGGAGGGAGGGGGAGGAAGGTGCGAGGGAGTAGGGAGTGGGGCAAGGCGCAGGCGCAGCTGCAAGCGCCCGAGTGTGAACAAGGCCAGCCTCCCTGTGCTAATAAGCTAGGCTGGCAGTACAGCTGTGGTTGCTGGTGTGCGGTAGATCAGAAGCACACGCATGTGTGGCTTCATGCACCTGATGCCAGCCACAGGCACAGCATCTCTCCCTCCCCAACCTTGCCCCACCACCTGTCCTTTCATGCATCTTTCCTCAGTAGCAGAATGCCACCCTTGCCACTTCACACCACCACCCCTGCCAGGTGCTGCCGCCCCCCCCTCGACACACGCTCAGCCACCAGGGCTGCTCCAACCCGCCCACCAGCCCAAAAATCGCCCGCCAACCCACCCACAGTTCGCCGCCACACCCCCAGCAGCACACCCTGCACCTTCCTGACTGGGTCAGGCACTGTGACTGACTGTGATGTGCGGTTGGCCTCACGCACCAGCCTTACCTTCACCAGCCACCCAGAACTCAGCACCCACCCTCAGCCTCACACCCCAAGGCCAAGGAGCACGGGCAACCCCCTGGCAACCCCAGGCACCTTTCCCCTGCCTTAGCAGTCCCAGGTGCCCCTTGGTGGCAAAGCGAGTGGTGAGCGCTCAGCCGCTGTGCAGGCCTGCCATGCAGCTGCGGCCTGCAGGCCCAACCCGCTGCCTCCACTCACGTAACCAGCAGCCCCGGCTCAATGTAGCTAGTCATGGGGGTCTGGTCCTTCATGGGCCGGATGGCATAGGTGTAGGTCTGCGGGAGCAGCAGCAGCAGCAGCAGCAGCTCACCGCCCCTCACTGCTAAGCTTGCTAAGGGAACAGCATGCCTATGCCTAACATACCATGACTGCCTAACATACCATGACTGCCAACCCAACCGCCAAACCAACACAACTGCACAAGTCAGTTCTATTCAGACAAACAAGCTGGAGGGACTGAGGGATTGGGCAGTTTCAGCACACCCTGCCAACAGCCCTGTGAGCTGCTGCTGCTGCTGTTGCGTGTGCTGCTCAAGTAGGGGGTGAGCTAAGTAAGGGGGTAAGTAAGGGGGTGAGCTAAGTAAGGGGGTAAGTAAGGGGGTGAGCTAAGTAAGGGGGTAAGTAAGGGGGTGAGCTAAGTAAAGGGGTAAGTAAGGGGGTGAGCTAAGTAAAGGGGTAAGTAAGGGGGTGAGCTAAGTAAAGGGGTGAGTAAGGGGGTGAACTGGCACACAGAAGAATTGCGGAGCACCGGCTTACGACTGATAACACTAGCGCACATCAATATGAGACACAGCTGCATCATTGAAGCAGAGCAAACCCACCAGAAGAAGAAGAGGTTTACGATGGTGTGCCTCAGCTTTCATGTGATGCAGGGCATGTTGACTCAGCAGCGCATCAGGCAGCCAGTGTTCTGCTGGGACTCTTGCTGGGCAACGTGCCTTCTGAAGTGTTTACAGCTGTCATGTCAGACAGGGCCAATGGGCGTGGCATTGCACCAGGCAGCAAGTGCCTACTGGCTGCAGCCCAGCACCTGCTAGCACTGAGCCCGCCTGCCTGACCCACCTGCACGATGTTGGGGTGACTGAGGCTGCTGCTGATGGCCGCCTCCATGATAGCCTGCAGCCATGCAAGCATGTACAGCATGACCAGGCGCTGGCAGAGTGCAGGCAAGCGCCCACCTGGACTGCAAGCGCATCAGTAGGGACACTACTGTGTGCACCACACTGCCATGGCGTCAACCCAGTGCAAACACCTCGATTTGCTTACCCACCCGCCCATTACCCACCTGCTCCTCCTTTTCCAGATGCACCCCTATCGCCAGCCTGCCTGCTAGAGCGACAAAACATTAAGCCTTTGTACTGACTCTACTTCTCTGCTTCTCCGTAGTACTGGCTCCGCTTCCAATTTGCATCAGAGGCAGCAACAGCCATGGCAGCTGCACCAAACCAGGCTGCAGCTCCAAGAGCTGTTGCATCACAGATTAAAGTGCAGGCCCTCACAAGCAAGCCGGACTCAGTGCAAGGCAGCCACTGGACAGGCGCCAGGCAGCAGCTCACAAGGCAGCAGCCCTCACTGGCTCATGGCACACAGGTGTCTCATGAGGAGCACGTGTTGACTTGGTCTGCTGCAGGTGCTACTCTGCAGAGCCACTGTCATTGTGCAGGATTCCCCTTTGGCTGAGGCGTAGAAGGGCTGTTGTGTGTGCCAGCTTCACATATGGCAGCCTGGTGGCAGCGCTGGCTTGGCAGTGTGGTATAAATACAGAGAAGCCTGGATAGCTGGATAGCTCCCATTTGTAAGCAAGCATCCACTTCACAAGTGGCCTGTTGCTTGCCTTGGAGCATGTGTGAAAAGTGTGAAACATTGTGCGGGGTCGCTTGGCGCACTGTTATTGCCCAAGGGAATGGCCGCCACCAATTCCTTGACACAGGCTCTGGAACAGGCTGTAGCTGGCTTTGCTAGGAGCGACATGGTGTTGTGTGTGTGCTCGAGGCGCTGAGTCTGCAGCAACACCATGCCTGGCAAGCACCATGTAAGGAAGATAATGAGGTGGACAAAGATTCCCACTGACCATCTTTTCCCGCTTCTCTGCGCCGCTCATGTTGGCGGGCATGACCATGGTCTTGACGGCCACCACAGTGCCCCGCCACAGCCCCTTGTACACCTTGCCAAACTGCAGGCCAGCAGCAGCAGGGCAGGGCAGTTGCACACCTTGCCCAAGTGCAGACATCAGCAGATGGGCACAGCCACTGCATGCCATACTGCTGAACAGACATCGGACTGCCCCGCATGACGAGGGCTGACCTGGTTAGGTATGTGGGGGCTGGAGGGAGGGGCGACACTTAGCGAGAGCTTTGGTGGTTGGAAGAGAGAGGTGGGTGGGTGGGTAGGTGGGTAGGTGGGTGGGTGGGTGGGTACGCACCGTGCCTTCGCCCAACAAGTCATTTGTCTGGATGCTGTCAATGTCTGCAGCGCTGCTGTTGGAGTTCACCGCCAGGCTCCGGCGCATGCCTTCAATGCGCTCTGCACCACACAGGTAGCCACAGGCCGTGATCACACTACCTGACACTCGAGACTCAGCCACAGGAGCATGAGATGAGCATGAGATGAGCATGAGATGAGATGAGATGAGATGAGATGAGATGAGATGAGATGAGATGAGATGAGATGAGATGAGATGAGATGAGATGAGATGAGATGAGATGAGATGAGATGAGATGAGATGAGATGAGATGAGATGAGATGAGATGAGATGAGATGAGATGAGATGAGATGAGATGAGATGAGATGAGATGAGATGAGATGAGATGAGATGAGATGAGATGAGATGAGATGAGATGAGATGAGATGAGATGAGATGAGATGAGATGAGATGAGATGAGATGAGATGAGATGAGATGAGATGAGATAGAGACAGCCACACACACAGTCAGCATTGGTTCCCACTGCAAAATCACCAGCCTGGTACAGGTGTTGAGCATCATGATGAAGAGATGCTTGGTGTGAGAGATGAGGAGGCAGCACAGGAGTGAGCATGAGACGAGATGTCGAGGAGCTGAGGTCAATTCCTGGTTGAAGGGCATCACAATGCATCCTGTCCAGCCTACAGCAGGGCAAATGCCTCAGCACTGGACAAACATCCAACGTAATCCCATAAATCGCAGGGCATTGGCCCAGTGCAGGGCATTGCACCTGGTACAGAGCAGCCAGCCCCTACCCAGGCCCACTCCCAGTGCAGGGCATTTGTCCCAGAGCAGGGCAATACACCCAGAGAGGGACGGCCAGCCCCTACTCAAGCGCACCCAGGGTGATGGCCTCTTTGCTGGTGGCAGAGCCATCAGACGCGGTGCCGGGTGTGCGCCCTGCTGACCCGCCCAGCACGCTGATCAGGTTGTACTGCCGCACCTGCCAGGACACACGACAACAGGAGCTGACCCAGGGCGCTAGCCCGCATGATGCTGGACCTGGATTCAGATGGAGTGGGGCGGGGTGGGACGGGGCAGGGTGAGGTGGTGTGCATGTCAGCAGCCGGTATGCATTCATGTGTGCCAGCAGCGCCCCCCGTCAACAACCTGCCGCCTGCCTGCCTGCACTGAAGTTAAGGCTGGGTGGCAGCTGGTCTAGCCATGATGTAGGTCCGCCACCTGCCACCTGAGGTGGTGCAACGAGGCTGCCCACCTCCCTGGCCTGGCCTGGTCTGACTTGATCAGTTCTGGCCTTGTCAAGCCTCGCCTGGTCTGGTCATCCCTTTAGCCTCCCACTGCCCCACTCCACAGCTTATCAAGACCAGCCAGGCAGAGTCCCATTGCAGCCCCTACACCACGGCAGTGAGCCTGGCAGCCCAGCAGCAGTGCGGCAGCTGACAGTCATCCCAGCAGCTGCTGTCCAGCCTGCAGCGCACCAGCAGGGCGTCCAAGCGCAGCTTCTCCTCCTCAAGGTGGTCAGTGGTGGCGGCCAGGGCCTTGTTGGAGGTCTGCAGCGAGACAGGTGTACACAGACAGCGTGCAGCACAGATCAGGGAAGGCGGGCAGGGGACAGGCCAAGCTGGCCACACATGCACAGATGGGATGCATAGCTGCCTGACCCTGCCCACCCCTGCCCACCTCTGCCCACCTCTGCCTGCCCCTGCCCACCTTTGCCCACCTCTGCCTGCCCCTGCTACCTCGCCCTGCCCACACCCACCAGCACATCGGTCAGCAGTGCCGCCTGCTGCGCCCAGAACGCCATGATGATGGCGATGAGGATAGCCAGCACCACACTGCCCAGCACCACCAGCGCAATCATGCCGGCCTCCCAGGCAGGCGCCCAGCCCTCAGCGGGTGAGAGGTACACGGTCCAGTTGTTGTTTGACACCTAGCCATGGTGGTAGCACAGTGAGGCAGCGGGGCAAGCAGCAGCAGGGAAGGCAACAACAGCAGCAGCAGCAGCAGAGGCAGCAGTGGAGGCAACAGCAGCAGTGAAGGCAGCAGCAGTAGCTACAGGAAAGGCAACAGTGGAGGCAGCAGCAGCAGCAGAGGCAGCATGTTCATAGCTTGCTCCAGCGCTGCTGAGCCAGTATTTAATCGCAGGTGAGCATGCTGGGTATGGACACGGCATGTTGGGCGTCACCATGCCTCATGCCTCCATGCATGCTACCCTGCATGCCTCCCCGCCTCGACACTGCTCACCTGCAGAGGCACTTTGACAGGGTGCTTGGGCGGCGTCTTGCTGGCACAGAACACATACTCTGGCCCTGAGCCAGCTGGCTTGACCTCAGTGCTAGTCCAGGGCCGCGTCATAGACCACAGGTAGCGTTTCTGCTTCAGCAGGTCCAGCCGTGGGTCAGTGCCGTTGCGCAGCTCCTCCAGCAGCAATATGATGGTGACAAAGCCCCAAAACCTCTCCCGGGTCACTGGGTTGTAGCACATGGTCTGGGGCTCACAGTCAGTGGGCACTGCAGCCACCAGGCAGGCAGAAGGGGACCATGAGCTGACAGTGTGGTCCAGAGCTAGGAGATACTGGCACCGGCTGATGTCCTAGATGTGCAGGAGGGACATGTGTGGGAGATGGCTGAGTTTGCCTGGTGCTGCAGCCAGCTGTTCTTGGTTTGGCGCGCTCGAGCTGTTCGCTGCAGCAGTTTTGTCTTATGTGCTCAAGTTGTTGCTGCTGAATCAGCCCTCATTGCCACTACTGCTACTCCTGCTGCTGCTGCCAGCCTTGAACTCAGCAGATACAGTGCGCAGGCGGAAGGGGCCTGTGGTCAGGAGATAGCACCTTGCCAAGCCACGCACTGGATTTGTTGGTGCCAAAAGTCTCGTTCTGTGTGCTGTTCTGAACGAAGATGGGTAGGCGGACTATTGCCCCGTAGGCAGAGGGCAGCAGGTCAAGAGGCCCATTCAGCAAGAGCTTTCTGCTGGCCACTGTGTCCAAGCCGCCGCCTCTCAGAGCAGGCTGCAAACACCACCCACATGCTCCAAGTCAAATGCCTTGCATGCATGCAGGGCAGCAGCTAAGCATGCATGGACAACGGTGCATGTCATGCAAGTTGCCACATGCAGCATGGGTGTTGAACGTGGTCTCACCGCTGCAAAGACGTCCAATCCAATGCGAGACACGGCAAGCTGGGAGGTGAGAGGCCACACTGCTGCAATCACACCCAGTGGAGACACTTGGATTTCCTGGACTGTGTTGTTGGGCAACTGCAGTCAACGGGGCATTGCACAGCTGCAGCACATATGTTACAATGAGAGGAACTAAAGGCCGCCACGCTTACTACAAGCTGCATGCGCCGCAGCTTTACCGTGGCGACAACATCATTCGCGATGGTCTGGAAATCGAGGGCGAAGGAGGGGAAGTAGGGGTCCTGTTTGATGAAGATTGAGAGGGTCACCAGGGGGGTGAAGAACTGCTCAAAGGAGAGCTGGAAGCTGGCAGCCCAGTCAAGCCCAGCGCCGTATACCACAGACCGCTTGTCTGCCGCCTCCTTCCTTGCACCAGCAACCACCCCATACACACCAAGGGCCATACAGACCACAGACACCAGCAGCGGCGGTAGCAGCAGCAGCAGCGGGTTCTTGCGCACATTCTTGGTGTAAACCTGCAGGGGGGAGGGGGAGTGGATCCTGGGCGGCTATGGATTGCGCTAAAGCATAGCGTGCACAGCTGGCTGTAGGTCGTTAACCTGTAGGGAGCCTCGAGCCCGTCTAGAAAGACGCGTTAAAGAGTTCACTTTACTAACGCTGGGCTCCGGCGACGCAGGATTCTGGACATTGTGCCCTGGTGACAGGGAGTTCAATTGCTCCGTCGCAGCATGTCCTGAGCTCCTCCGCTTAGCGTCCTGGTTGCCGTAATCCGGGGGCTCTGCATCACCGCTGAAAGTGCTGGCAGCTTCTATAACGAGCAGCCCCTTCGCTTCCTTATCGAAAACCTCGGCAAGTGAGGGAGACGGTGCATCGACGCTTGTGCGAGGCATGAGCTCAGCCTATGCTGTAGGCATGACGTGCGACGAGGAGCTTACGAGGCTGGGAAGTGCGGAGCCGGGAAAAGCATGCATGCTAGGGAAAAAGGGGTTAGGCGGCAAGTAAAGGTGTAAAGAGGGTGGGAAGGTCCCAGTGGCACAAGAAGGTATGGACGTCTATAGGGTAGCTGCCATTGGTCAATGCCGTTCAGGTCCTCATGGTCTCAAGTAAAAATGGCCTTGAAGACGCGAGCCCGATACAGACTCAGGGTTACTATTAGTACGAAAGGGAGGGGAGGGCAAGGGGGTCGCCTCCTCTTTGGCTTGATGGTGTGAGCACCCCAGGCGGTAGCTCCTCCCTTAATGCACGCCGGTGAATACAGGAGTAGCTTTCTTCTTATTCCTTCTTCGCGAGGACAAGGCGCTGGTGCTTGTAGGCTCGAGACCGAAGCCAACACTGGCAGCGGCCCCCAATATCCCAGCCCAGGCCCTCCCAGCTCAGCGAAGCTCAGCCTAACACAGCTCAGCACGGCACGGCACGGCACGGCACGGCACGGCACGGCACGGCACGGCACGGCACGGCACGGCACGGCACGGCACGGCACGGCACGGCACGGCACGGCACGGCACGGCACGGCACGGCACGGCACGGCACGGCACGGCACGGCACGGCACGGCACGGCACGGCACGGCACGGCACGGCACGGCACGGCACGGCACGGCACGGCACGGCACGGCACGGCACGGCACGGCACGGCACGGCACGGCACGGCACGCCTCGCCCTTGCCCTCGCCCTCGCCCTCGCCCTCGCCCTCGCCCTCGCCCTCGCCCTCGCCCTCGCCCTCGCCCTCGCCCTCGCCCTCGCCCTCGCCCTCGCCCTCGCCCTCGCCCTCGCCCTCGCCCTCGCCCTCGCCCTCGCCCTCGCCCTCGCCCTCGCCCTCGCCCTCGCCCTCGCCCTCGCCCTCGCCCTCGCCCTCGCCCTCGCCCTCGCCCTCGCCCTCGCCCTCGCCCTCGCCCTCGCCCTCGCCCTCGCCCTCGCCCTCGCCCTCGCCCTCGCCCTCGCCCTCGCCCTCGCCCTCGCCCTCGCCCTCGCCCTCGCCCTCGCCCTCGCCCTCGCCCTCGCCCTCGCCCTCGCCCTCGCCCTCGCCCTCGCCCTCGCCCTCGCCCTCGCCCTCGCCCTCGCCCTCGCCCTCGCCCTCGCCCTCGCCCTCGCCCTCGCCCTCGCCCTCGCCCTATAGGTAAACTTATCAGAACCGACTGACTTTGTAGAGGTTAAGGGTTTGAGCGGCATCAACCAAAGGCAGCTACGCTATAGACGTCCATACCTTCTTGTGCCGCTGGGACAATCATACCCTGACTACCCCTTTTTTTGCCGCCTAACTCGCTTTTCCCCTAGCATGCAAGCTTTTCCCGGCTCCGCACTTCCCACCCTACTACGTTTTGCGTCGCACGCCATGTTTATAGCTTAGGGTGAGCTCATGCGTCGCACAAGCGTCGATGCACCGTCTTGCCTATCCTCCGAGCTTATCGATAAGGAAGCGAAGGGGCTGCTCGTTATAGAAGCTGCCAGCACGCTAGCTTTCAGCGGCGATGCAGAGCCCCCGGATTACGGCAACCTGAACGCTAAGCGGAGGAGCTCAGGACATACCGCGGAGAAGCAAATAAATGGCCTTTCACCAGGGCACAATGCTCAGAGCTCTGCGGCGTTGGAGCCCAGCGTTGGCAAACACAACCCTTTCACTCGTCTTTGCAATCGAGCTCGAGGCTCCCTGCAGGTCAGCAAGCTGCAGCCAGCTGTGCACACTATGCTTCGGCGCAGTCCAGTACCCGGCCAAGATCCACTCCCCCTCCCCCCTGCAGGTTTACACCAGGAACGTGCGCAAGGAACCGCTGCTGCTGCTACTACCGCCGCTGCTGGTGTCTGTGGTCTGTATGGCCCTGGGTGTGTATGGAGTGGTTGCTAGTGCAAGGAAGGAGGCGGCAGACAAGCGGTCTGTGGTATACGGCGCTGGGCTTGACTGGGCTGCCAGCTTCCAGCTCTCCTTTGAGCAGTTCTTCACCCCCCTGGTGACCCTCTCAATCTTCATTAAACAAAACCCCTACTTCCCCTCCTTCGCCCTTGAGTTCCAGACCATCGCAAGTGATGTTGTTGCCACGGTAGGCGGCGTATGAAGCTTGTAGTAAGCGTGGCCCTAGATTTCCAGACCATCGCGAATGATGTTGTCGCCACGGTAAAGCTGCGGCGCATGCAGCTTGTAGTAAGCGTGGCGGCCTTTAGTTCCTCTCATTGTAACATATGTGCTGCAGCTGTGCAATGCCCCGCTGACTGCAGTTGCCCAACAACACATTCCAGGAAATCCAAGTGTCTCCACTGGGTGTGATTGCAGCAGTGTGGCCTCCCACCTCCCAGCAGGCAGTGTCCCCTATCGGACTGGATATCTTTGCAGCGGTGAGACCATGCTCAATACACCCATGCTGCATGTAGCAACTTGCATGCCATGCACTGGTGCCCATGTTTGCTTAGCTGGATGCATGCAAGGCATCTGACATGGAGCATGTGGGTGGTGTTTGCAGCCTGCTCTGAGAGGCGGCGGCTTGGACACAGTGGCCAGCAGGAAGCTTCTGCTGAATGGGCCTTTTCAACTACTGCGCTCTGCCTACGGGGCAGTAGTCCGCCTACCCATCTTCATCCAAAACAGCACACAGAACGAGACTTTTGGCACCAACAAATCCAGTGCGTGGCTTGGCAAGGTGCTATCTCCTGACCACAGGCCCCTTCCGCCTGCGCACTGTATCTGCTGAGTTCAAGGCTGGCAGCAGCAGCAGGAGTAGCAGTAGTGGCAATGAGGGCCGATTCAGCAGCAACAACTTGAGCACATAAGACAAAACTGCTGCATAAGACAAAACTGCTGCTGTAAACATGAGCACATAAGACTCAGGCAACAGCTTGCAGCTTGAGCGTGCCAAACCAAACACATCAGGATGCAGCACCAGGCAGACTCAGCCCACCCTCTCACACATGTCCTTCCTGCACATCTAGGACATCAGCCGGTGCCAGTATCTCCTAGCGCTTGGCTGCACTGGCAGCTCATGGCCTCCCGTACCTTCTGCCTGCCTGGTGGCTGCAGTGCCCACTGACTGTGAGCCCCAGACCATGTGCTACAACCCAGTGACCCGGGAGAGGTTTTGGGGCTTTGTCACCATCATATTGCTGCTGGAGGAGCTGCGCAACGGCACTGACCCACGGCTGGACCTGCTGAAGCAGAAACGCTACCTGTGGTCTATGACGCGGCCCTGGACTAGCACTGAGGTCAAGCCAGCTGGCTCAGGGCCAGAGTATGTGTTCTGTGCCAGCAAGACGCCGCCCAAGCACCCTGTCAAAGTGCCTCTGCAGGTGAGCAGTGTCAAGGCGGGGAGGCATGCAGGGTAGCATGCATGGAGGCATGAGGCATGGTGACGCCCAACATGCCGTGTCCATACCCAGCATGCTCACCTGCGATTGAATACTGGCTCAGCAGCGCTGGAGCAAGCTATGAACATGCTGCCTCTGCTGCTGCTGCTGCCTCCACTGTTGCCTTTCCTGTAGCTACTGCTGCTGCCTTCACTGCTGCTGTTGCCTCCACTGCTGCCTCTGCTGCTGCTGCTGTTGTTGCCTTCCCTGCTGCTGCTTGCCCCGCTGCCTCACTGTGCTACCACCATGGCTAGGTGTCAAACAACAACTGGACCGTGTACCTCTCACCCGCTGAGGGCTGGGCGCCTGCCTGGGAGGCCGGCATGATTGCGCTGGTGGTGCTGGGCAGTGCGGTGCTGGCTATCCTCATCGCCATCATCATGGCGTTCTGGGCGCAGCAGGCGGCACTGCTGACCGATGTGCTGGTGGGTGTAGGCAGGGCCAGGCAGGAAGGGGTAGACAGAGGTGGGCGAAGGTGGGCAGGGGCAGGCAGAGGTGGGCAGAGGTGGGCAGGGGTGGGCAGGGTCAGGCAGCTATGCATCCCATCTGTGCATGTGTGGCCAGCTTGGCCTGTCCCCTGCCCGCCTTCCCTGATCTGTGCTGCACGCTGTCTGTGTACACCTGTCTCGCTGCAGACCTCCAACAAGGCCCTGGCCGCCACCACTGACCACCTTGAGGAGGAGAAGCTGCGCTTGGACGCCCTGCTGGTGCGCTGCAGGCTGGACAGCAGCTGCTGGGATGACTGTCAGCTGCCGCACTGCTGCTGGGCTGCCAGGCTCACTGCCGTGGTGTAGGGGCTGCAATGGGACTCTGCCTGGCTGGTCTTGATAAGCTGTGGAGTGGGGCAGTGGGAGGCTAAAGGGATGACCAGACCAGGCGAGGCTTGACAAGGCCAGAACTGATCAAGTCAGACCAGGCCAGGCCAGGGAGGTGGGCAGCCTCGTTGCACCACCTCAGGTGGCAGGTGGCGGACCTACATCATGGCTAGACCAGCTGCCACCCAGCCTTAACTTCAGTGCAGGCAGGCAGGCGGCAGGTTGTTGACGGGGGGCGCTGCTGGCACACATGAATGCATACCGGCTGCTGACATGCACACCACCTCACCCTGCCCCGTCCCACCCCGCCCCACTCCATCTGAATCCAGGTCCAGCATCATGCGGGCTAGCGCCCTGGGTCAGCTCCTGTTGTCGTGTGTCCTGGCAGGTGCGGCAGTACAACCTGATCAGCGTGCTGGGCGGGTCAGCAGGGCGCACACCCGGCACCGCGTCTGATGGCTCTGCCACCAGCAAAGAGGCCATCACCCTGGGTGCGCTTGAGTAGGGGCTGGCCGTCCCTCTCTGGGTGTATTGCCCTGCTCTGGGACAAATGCCCTGCACTGGGAGTGGGCCTGGGTAGGGGCTGGCTGCTCTGTACCAGGTGCAATGCCCCGCACTGGGCCAATGCCCTGCGATTTATGGGATTACGTTGGATGTTTGTCCAGTGCTGAGGCATTTGCCCTGCTGTAGGCTGGACAGGATGCATTGTGATGCCCTTCAACCAGGAATTGACCTCAGCTCCTCGACATCTCGTCTCATGCTCACTCCTGTGCTGCCTCCTCATCTCTCACACCAAGCATCTCTTCATCATGATGCTCAACACCTGTACCAGGCTGGTGATTTTGCAGTGGGAACCAATGCTGACTGTGTGTGTGGCTGTCTCTATCTCATCTCATCTCATCTCATCTCATCTCATCTCATCTCATCTCATCTCATCTCATCTCATCTCATCTCATCTCATCTCATCTCATCTCATCTCATCTCATCTCATCTCATCTCATCTCATCTCATCTCATCTCATCTCATCTCATCTCATCTCATCTCATCTCATCTCATCTCATCTCATCTCATCTCATCTCATCTCATCTCATGCTCATCTCATGCTCACTCCTGTGGCTGAGTCTCGAGTGTCAGGTAGTGTGATCACGGCCTGTGGCTACCTGTGTGGTGCAGAGCGCATTGAAGGCATGCGCCGGAGGCTGGCGGTGAACTCCAACAGCAGCGCTGCAGACATTGACAGCATCCAGACAAATGACTTGCTAGGCGAAGGCACGGTGCGTACTCACCCACCCACCCAACCACCCGCGGGTTCAACAGTATGGCATGCGGTGGCTGTGCCCGTCTGCTGGTGCCTGCACTTGGGCAAGGTGTGCAGCTGGCCTGCCCTGCTGCTGCTGGCTGCAGTTTGGCAAGGTGTACAAGGGGCTGTGGCGGGGCACTGTGGTGGCCGTCAAGACCATGGTCATGCCCGCCAACATGAGTGGCGCAGAGAAGCGGGAAAAGATGGTCAGTGGAAAACCTTCCCCACCTCATCGTCTTCATTACATGGTATTTGCCAAGCATAGCATTGCCACAGACTCAGCGCCTTGAGCATACACAACATCTCTTTCCATCACGAGTTCCATCACGAGTTCCATCACGAGTTCGTTATATACCCGAAATGGTCGGCACTTCGGACGCTTTGACCCAACTGACTGAAAAAGTGCACGACTTGACCTTGAACTACGGGAAAAGTGCGCGACTTGGAATCGCTTACCGGGAAAGTGCGTGCGACGTTCTCATCCTCGCCACGGCGTCGTCTACTGCTGCACCCATGAGTTTGACCGGGCAAGGTCCGTCACCATGCGAGCTACAACTTGCATGACTTGCACATTGGTGCACTTGCTCCTTGCGCGTGTCGAGTGGTGAGGGTGAAGGTTGCAATTATGTTACAAAGCAAAAGCACCGCACGCTCGTCATGTAAGGGGATGTCGCATTATGTCTTGGCCAGCGCTGTTCACATACAAATAACAATTTTCTGTAACAGCTTGGCCTCTGGCATCAAACTCTACATCCAAGCGCACCTAGCAAAGCCAGCTACAGCCTGTTCCAAAGCCTGTGTGAGGAAATTAAGGGGGGGCATTATTTTGGATGCTTGATTACGAACGGAAGCTTGCCAGGCCCAAGTGGGAACATACAACACTGGCAAGCCAGCGCTGCCTCCAGGCTGCCACATGTGTATGCTGCCACCATGCTGCCGCCACAGCATTGCCCTCCTACGCCTCAGCCAAAGGGGAATCCTGCACAATGACAGTGGCTCTGCAGAGTAGCACCTGCAGCAGACCAAGTCAACACGTGCTCCTCATGAGACACCTGTGTGCCATGAGCCAGTGAGGGCTGCTGCCTTGTGAGCTGCTGCCTGGCGCCTGTCCAGTGGCTGCCTTGCACTGAGGCTGGCTTGCTTGTGAGGGCCTGCACTTCAATCTGTGATGCAACAGCTCTTGGAGCTGCAGCCTGGTTTGGTGCAGCTGCCATGGCTGTTGCTGCCTCTGATGCAAATTGGAAGCGGAGCCAGTACCACGGAGATGCAGAGAAGTGAAGTGAGGAAGAAGGGAGGTTGTACATCAGTGTTTGTATATAGCACTGTATAAAGCAATAGCGCTGTGGAATTGGTCACTCTGCAAAGGTTGCAAGATAACTTGATGGCAAGGCCTAAGGGGGGCAGCTAAAAAAGGAATGGGAGATGGGCAGGTGGGTTTGCAAAATGAGGTTTTCGCATCGGGATGATGCCCTCGGCAGTGTGGCCCACACAGGAGCATCCCTATTGACGAGCTTCCACTTTTAAGTTGGCACTTCTAAGTAAGGCTGGCAGGCTCCACCCAGGCCGCGCCTAGTACTGCTTGCATGGCTGCAGGCCATCATGGAGGCGGCCATCAGCAGCAGCCTCAGCCACCCCAACATTGTGCAGGTGGGCCAGGCAGGGAGGCTCAGTGCCCAGTGGGCTATCTCTGTCGTGCTGTTGTACTATGTCCATTGCCCTGGCCTTACATGACCACGTTGCCGTGTACCTGGTCTTCTGATGGTTCTGGTGGTGGGATAGTGTCCCCAGTTGTGCGCCGCTGCTGCTGTGCGCCAGCTCACCCTCTTGCCTCAGCACCACACGCAACAGCAGCAGCAGCTCACAGTGCTTCAGTGGTCAACAGCAGCGATGAACAGCAGCGGTGGTGAACAGCAGCGGCGGGAAACAGCAGCTGAGAGCAGCGATAGCTAGAATCCAGATGCTATGAGCAGTTCCAGTAGTGGTGCGTCGCTGCTGTTGCTACACTCCAGACTCAACACTGATCCTTGACTTCATGAGAATGGGAGGCTGCGAAAGTGAATGTTAGCCGTGAACGGGAAGCTGTGGTCAGGGTGTGCCCAACCCACTATGTGTGGCAATGCCTTAACCCCCAGTCCATCAATCACAGCGATTTGTTTGTCTAACAAGAACTGAGTTACACAGTTATGTCGGTTTGGCAGTTATGGTCAGTTAGGTAGGCAGTTATGGCATGTTAAATAGGGAAGTACAGTTCTGGTCGAGCCTAGCAGAAAGTAAATGACGGCCATGTGCTGCTGCTCCTGCAGACCTACACCTACGCCATCCGGCCGATGAAGGACCAGACGCCGGTGACCAGCTACGTCGAGCCTGGGATGTTTGTCACGTGAGTGGAGGCAGCGGGTTGGGCCTGCAGGCCAGGGCTGTGGGGCTGGCCTGCAGCAGCTGAGCACTCGCCTTGCCACAGAAGGGCTGCCTGGGGCTCCTTAGGAAGGTGCAAGGGGCCTGGGGCTGCCAGGGGGCTGCCTCAGGGGGGTTGTCCTGGGAAATTTGTGGGAAGCAGCAGTCCAGTGGCCAGGCTGCCGCCCAGGATGGTACAGGATGCTGAGGTGAGGCTGGTGGGTAATGCAATCCACACATTGCTGTCACAGTGCCTGACCCAGTCAAGGAGGAGTGGGGTTTGCTGAGGGTGGTTGGGATGCTCTGGGGGCCAATGAGGTGCTGTAGGCCATGGCAGGGTGAATTAGCGGGCGAGCTTCGGGGTTGTGGGCGAGTTTGGGGTTTGCGGGCGAGTTTTCGGTTTATAGGCGAATAATGGTTTGCGGGTGAGTTTTTAGTTTGCGGGTGAGTTCTGGGTTTGTTATCAACTTTTGGGTTTGCGAGCAGGGTGGGAGGAGTGTTGATGAATTAGGAGGGTTGCACCACCTGGCAGGTGAGGTGAGGTGGCAAGGGTGGCATATTGCTATGAGGCAACGATGCAGGCAAGGACAGGTGGGGGGGCAAGGGTGGGGAGGGACTGGCTAGCAGCAGGAGCACGCATCACGAGCACATGTGTGTGGGCTCTCAATGTACCGTATACCAGCAACCACAGCCGCGCTGCCATCCCAGCTTGTCATGCAGCATCCAGGAGTGAGTGCAGGAAGGCTGGCCCTGGTCATACTCAGGCAATGTCAGCTGCCCCTGTGCCTGGGCCCCCTTCCCTGCACCTTCCCTGCATCTTGCCCTTGACCCTCATCAGCCAAGCAGTCACCCTTGTGCAGCATACTCCCTGCAAGCCCTCTCAATGGGGTGCCCTCAGCAGGTGCCAGGGCACCCCTCCCTCCCCTCCCCCTCCCACTCACCCTGACCCCTGTCCTTGCTGCTCCCCCTCCATGCTCCCTCACACCTTCTCAACACCACCCCACCTCACATCGACCACAAGCCTTCAATAGACCTTGGCCACAAGCCATGGAAGCTGTCTTCTCTCCTGTGGAACCTGTCCCCTGGTATATTCAAACTCCAATCCCACAATTTATGAGTGTGATGTGTGCACTGGTAGCTGAGCTGGACACATGGGTGTGTCTGCAGAAACCTGGACACCGCGATGAAGGCCAGCGGCGGCTCCATGTCTGACACAAACCAGAACGTGCACAGCTACGAGGTGAGAGGCAGCAGCAGGCAGGTGGGCGGGGCAGCTGCTTAGTAACCCACAGTTTGCTGACAAAATGCTCACCCACAGCTACAAGCCTTTCCCTGTCACCTCCCACACTGCCCATAGCTTCACCCTTTTCCTCCCCTGTTGTCTGTCCCTTCCAATTTGTGCCGCCCTTTGCCTGGCAGGTGCGGCTGGTGCTGGAGTACTGCGACAAGGGCAGCCTGCGGGAGGCGCTGGACCAGGGCGCCTTCATGGGCCCTAGCGGCCTGAACTACCGGGCAGTGCTGGACACCGCACTGGACGTGGCCAAGGCCATGCTGCACCTGCACTCCCTCAACGTCCTGCATGCAGACCTGAAGGTTAGCAGCAACATTAGGGACACACCTGTGGCAGACCCCTATGCATGCCGACAGCTTGCTCACCAGGCTCACAAGCCCCACTGCCAGCCCCATCACCAGCTGACTGCACAACCGAGAGCACCAACTGATAGCACAATTGCAAGCACCAACTGCCAGCACCAACTGTTACTTCGGCAAATGGAGGCCTGCTACTTGCTGTGGGTCAGTGGTCACCTGTCGGGTCCGTCATACTAGTGAGGCACTGCATCTACATTCTCCATGCTGCCATGAACATTAGCCTTGGCTGTGGGTAAGCTTCCGAATTGATTAACAATTTTTGTAAGTCGTGTCAGTTGCCAAGGATGCAAAGTGCGAGCATTTTGTTCCTGTGTTCTGCAATTTCACCGCAAGTTGCATGTATGGCTTGAACGTCGCAAGTTGCAAGTCGCGAGTCATTTCAAAACAGCTTGCTTACGCAACTAGTGCAATCTCATCGTAGCCAATGCGACTCTACGCGACACCTTAGCGGACATGTTGCCAGGCTGACATTTATACTTACAACTGCCAGGCTGGTATGTTGACAAGAGTCTACGTCGTTCTTCTTTTTGATAATTGCTGAGCGGCGTAATGAGCGGCTTGGTCATAGGGTTGGTCAACGGGGGACAGCATTACTTTCACATAATGACTTGTGACCGCTTGTGCATGCTCGCTGCAGCTTGTCTACAAGTGTCTTGTCTGTGGCCCTGCTTGCATCAGTGACAGACCTATGTGCATGCGGACAGCTGGCTCATCATATGCCTTATGTGCCCCACTGCCAGGACTGCTAGTCTGGCAAATGCAGGCCTGTCAGCCCCAGAGGGTCACCTTTCAGGTCCACTTTGGTAGAGACGCACCTTGCCTGTTGACGTTTGGGTTAAAAACTCTGTAATGCTAGCCTGTAATGCCTGTTCTAGTGATTTTACGTGGGCTTGAGATCACCTCAACATCAGCCTTGGCTGCGGGGTAATCCTGCAGCCTTATTTAATAGCAATAGAACAGTAATGAAATGTAAACTGTACTATTCATACAAGTTAATCTAGTTTGGGCTTGAGAATTCCTGTGCATCCTCCTCACAGCTTGTTGGCAAGTGGCCTGCCTGCGCCCTTACCTGCGTTGCAGCAGCTGCTAGCGGGTGATTCTCCTGCACTGCTGTGCCACCTGCAGGCACGCAACGTGATGATGAAGAGTGGTGGTGAGGGGCGCACTGTGGTGGCTAAGGTGGCAGACTTTGGGCTGTCGCTGAAGATGGAACACATGGAGACACACATCAGCAGCGTGTTCCAGGGAACCATGTGAGGCCCAGACTGCTGCCTGCCCGCCTGCCCAGCCGTTGCCGTGCCTGCCTGACTGCCTGACTGACTGACCGACTCACTGACCGGCGGCCTGCCTGCTGTCTTACAGAGGACCACCAGGTGTGGCAGCAGGGCCAGTAGCAAGCCCTGCCCCTACAGCCATACACCCTACCCCTGCTGCTGCCCTGACCCCCCTGCTGCTGCCCTGACCCCCAGGACCCACATGGCCCCAGAGATCATGCTTGAGGGGCGCGTGAGCAAGGCAGCAGACGTGTACGCGTTTGGCATCACCCTGTGGGAGCTGTTCACAGCCGGCCACCCCTTCAAGGGTGAGCAGCAAGCACCAGGCAGTTGCCAGGCCCACCAGCATTTGTCCTGGCCTGCTGGTTTCTGTTGCACCTCACCCCTGCCACCCAACAACTTGAGCCCAAGCAGCAGCTCATCACCTCCCCACCCCACCCCCCTGCCCCCTACCCAGGCGTGCCCCGCGCCCTGCTAGGCCACCAGATCACCCGTGAAGCCCTCAGGCCCCACTGGCCCTCCGTTACCCCGCCTGGTTTCCGCGCCCTGGCCTCACAGTGCTGGAATCACGTGGCTGATGCCCGTCCCAGCTTCGAGGCGGTGCTGGAGGAGCTGGTGGCCTTGAGGGCGGCTGAACCTGATGACACCCCACCCCTGACTGTCGTGGGGCCCAAGCCGCTGTCTTCACCCAGCAGCAGGGGCACGGGCTCCACTGCTACTGGAGTGGACACAGGGCAGCTGGTGAAACGGCAGCAGGGGAAGGTGAGCCAGGGAGGGTTGGTAGGCTTAGGTCAGGGCAGCAGCAGAGCTGGAGCCAGGACCCAGGGCAGGGTCGAGGTGGGTGTCAGGGTCATAGGGAGGGGACTAGAGTCAGAGTCAGAGAGGGCAGGCTAGCGCTGGGCTGCTGCAGCTCAGCTCCAACGCGGCTCTGGTGCAGCCCTGGGTGGTGGCCCAGTGGGTGGGAGGGAGCTCTGGGGGCTGGAGTAGGTGCTTGAGGAGGGTGAATGAGGTGAGTAACGGACCGAGGAGGTGAATGAGGTGAGCAAGCTGAGTGTCCGGGGTGACCCTAACCCTCCACCTTAGGTGCCGCCCTGTGCAAGTGCAGCAAGGAGTCGAAACAGAGCATGACGGCTTGGGTTGACTTGAGTGTGTGAGAGAGCCAGCAGCTTGAGAGGTATTTGCACATGAGGCATGCAAGCCACGCAAGCCATGCAACATGGGTGTGTATGTCCTGCGTGGTGCTCTGGTGCACTGTGGCACAGACCAGCTTCCCCTCCGTGTATCTGGACCACAGCCTGGGCTCAGCAGCAGTGGTGGGCGGGGAGTCAGGCAGTGACTGGGCCCAGCCAGCCGCCCCGTCACCCACAAAGACCACCATCCGGCACCGCCCCCTCCTGGTAAGCCCCTGCCCCTCAGCCGCAACCTCCACCTCCGGGCTCCTCCCATCAACCAGCTTCCAGCACATCACACTGATCTCACACCATCGCTGACTGGCTTCATCTGCACCTCCACATCCCACCTACACCCAGTTTGTGGCATAACACCACAGCCTTGAGACCTGGGTCAACAGGAGGGCTGCAGGTCAGCCTGTTTTTCACTTCATTTCCCACCAGCTTTGCTCTGATGCGCTGGGACTTGTCACTTTCCACCTTCCACCTTTGCACACCGTCTGCCTCTCACTGCCTCTCACCCGCCTGCACATCCACCTCCCCATGCCGCGCCTGTCCCTGTCCCATGAGGAGCTGCTCAGCCCTGAGCCTGACCCTGCTGGGCCTAACCCAACCCAATGGACGCCTCACCCAGCAGCCCGTTGTCATCAAGCTTGCGTCTTGGCCTCTGCCGGCTGTGCAGTTGCCGCAAATTGTGGAGGCTGCGATGGAGGGTGTCGCCAGCACCAACGAGCTGCAGCAGCACAAGCTGACCCTGGCTGCAGTGGAGGGCCCGCATGGCGCAGCCTCTCCCGCCTTCAATGCCCCGCCCCTTGGCCCTTCCTCAGGTCCCTCCACGGTCACTCCCACTACCACTGATGCCTCCAGCTCATGCTTCATGGTGGGCAGTGATGTGATGCGTGTGACCGATGTCAGTGAGGTAGGGTCACACAGTAGGTGGTAGGAAGGTGGGAGGGCAGATCAAGGGGGCTGGGGATCGGCAGTGGGCAGCCTGCTCCTGCTGGTTCCATGTAGGGCACCCCCATGCAGCCAGCCTGCCAGGGCACCCACACCCAGCAGAGGTGACGCAGCAAGCAACAGTTTGTGCCCACCTGGCATGACTCAGCATGATGAAAGCATGGCGCACGAAATTCACGCTAGGCACGATGCGAACGCTAGGCACGATGCGGCCCACGAGGCACATGCAGCTCACACACCTCGCATAGCAAGGCATGATCCGGTACAGAAGGGTAACCCTCTGCTTATAAAGGAGCAAGCCAGACAGGCAGCCAGGCTCGGCAGGGAGAGGAGCAGGAGAGATGGATCCTAGAGGCAGTGGTCAGAGTTTCTTGCATGATGCCTGCACTGTGTCCTAGCACCTGTGGGCATGGATGGCTTGGTGGTTGTGTCCGCTAACGCTAGCGGTTGACGCGCGTGCTGTATATGGCTGTCTCATTGTAAAGCTGTCATCATAAGTGCCATCATCATTGCCATCAACACCATGTTGTTGCCATCGTCATTGCATTGTTCTTGTCATCAGCGTTGCCACAGCAAACACGTCAGCAATTGTATCAGTGCTGCCACAGCATGCATGATCACATGTAACACATGCACCTAGCAGGCTGTGGCATAGGCAGGCAGTGGGCGGATGGGTGCAGCACGTGAGCAACCCACGATTGACTGCTATGGGCAGTGTATTCTGTATGCTGTCATGGTGTTGACATGCACATTATGGGCATCAGTTGGAAGCCATGCTTGGGTTTGAGCTTGCCAGGGTCAGTGCATATGACCACCAAGGCAAGCGATGTTTGCCCGGCATTGCCTTGCCTCTGGTCATACTAGTTAAGGCAACCCAAACTGTTGTATTCTTGCATGCTGCCGATGCTGACGAGATTGATGGTGCTGCAGGTGTGATGCCGAGCAATGCATTATTGTGCCTCGCAATGACGAGAAATTTGAGGACCCGGTTGCCATTTCATTCATAACTGTCAGTGTTGCATGTAGAGCGCGGGTTGACTGAGCAGCATGCTGGGATCTGAAAAGTCTGACTGACGACACCACATTGTGCATCACGCGACAGTACATCAAGTTGATGTGCGTATGTACCAGTGGCAATGGGCAGCGGCGCCTGGTCATGAAGGCTGCTGTGCTTGGCTTGCGCGTGTGATCCAACGCAAGTCGCCCCATTTCTGGTGGAGCAACATGCATATGACCATGGGCAGCAAGCAGTGCCTGTGTCTTGTGCCTGTGTCGTGTGTGTCAGGGCTGACCCGGTCTTTCCTAGGCCAGCCCACTCCAAGATTCCCAGCAGCAGGTCGAGCCCTAAGCCATGACCAGCCCTGACCAGCCCTGTCAATTGCAGGTGGTGCAGGTGTCCAAGCAGCACTATGGTCGGGGGAGGGGGTCGCGGTGTTAGGTTGCTGAGTGAGATTACCCACAGTCAAACATGTTGTTCAATGTTGAATGACTTCATTTTTCTGTAAAGTCAGCTATGTTCACCCATTTGCTATGCAACACGTTTGCATTATGCACTGTCAAACGGGTGCAGTAGGCCGGCTCAACCCTGCACCCCACGCGAAAGGGCTGTGGGCTCCAAAAGCATCTAAATGGTTGTTATGCAGTCCTAACTGCTAGCTAGCTCCCCTGGAGCTCAGAGTCATGCATGAAGCGAGACCTCATCATCAGCTGTAGTCATGCACTGAGGGCGGTCAAGCTATACAGCTTCCATGTTGATGATGATGTGGCTTACACCGCTCAAGCCGTCAGCCGTTAGGCTGCTAGGCCGCCCTCCCCCTCTAGGGGTTCGGGACTTTCTGTAACGCACTTCAAAGCAAGGTGCGCAAACAAAGGTGCACATAGGCTCAACATGAAGTCATGCAAGTTCTCATTATTGTTCTGTAAGGTCATGGCAAACTCCGGCTGCTCCCTGATGGAACTCGTGGCAGTGCACTCAAAGATGAAATGCATGGCGTCATCCACTACCCCCTCTGTGCATCTAGTGCATGTGCGATCAATGAAAGTTACCCCCTCAAACCGAGCCTTCTCCACCCCAGACCGCTGTTGCCTAACCTGAACCTAGTCAAGCTCGTGCGAACTTCTGTAGATAGCTGTCTGTTAAGCAGGTGAGGTGCCATGTGGTTGATGCCAATGCCGTCCCCATGCTTGAACAGCTTCCATGCCCCTCCGTTCTCGACTTTTCTAGCTCATCCTTCACTTGCGTGGCTTGCCCAGGGGCTGCAGCCATTTTGCTGCAAGCGCCTCTTCTGTCTTCTTGCGTGACTCCAGGCACCGGGAGTACAGGCTGCATTGCATGCAGGGTATGAGGGAAGGCAGCTGACTGCCAACAACACCATCATCATATTCAAGCTGTTGCCATGCGGCACAAGCTACATGACACCATTGTTGCAACAGCGCAACACAGCGGCCTGGTCATCAATGAAGCACTTGTGTGCTAGCACATCGACTTGACATGGACATGGCCAGAAGTGGGTGTATGAAGGGTAACCATGCATGACCTGATGCAAACCTTTGCACTCACGGTATAGGACGCAACCATAAACGGTAGAATGCATGTAGTAGTGCCAGCAGCACTACATGTGGCTGCAGTGCACGCAGTCTAGTGAAATTCCAGCAGGATGTCCAGCACCAGATGTGCATGGTATGGTCATCTGTAGCGATGGGGGACAAAGGCCCCACCCAGTGAGGTTGCTAGGCAGCAGCTCACCTGACCATATACTCTTTCTGGTCATCCACGGACACCTGCGTCATGTGAGCAGCATCAGATCAGGCAGCTGTTCCTGCTATGCCAGGCAGGCGCCGTTCCACAAGATGGAACGATCATCATAACTCATCGTCCCAAGCTGGGACTGTGCTACCGCATAAGCAAGCGCAGACATATGACAACTACCTCTCAGACTCCCTACAGTCAACAACTTCCTTGCTTGTGCATGCCCATCCTGCACTCAGCACTCCTGCACTTCATGAGCTTACATCAGTGCATACTCGTCATGCCAAAGCTAGGTGACAGTCACAGCACCACAACACACCTTCTTTACTGGCACCCATTGCTCCCTGCCCTGCTCGTCAAAACGCAGCTGCACGCGCTCCAGCTTGTTGGCCTCAGCTGCAGCTTCTTCTCGATTCTTTGTCTGGTACAGCCTGCAAGCATCATTACAGAAAGCAAAACAGGCCACAGCTGCTGCCAAAGCAGCACCACAACAGCAGTCCTGCCCAGATGTTCTTGTGGATCTCAACCCTGCTGCCTACAATGGTGCTGCGCGGAGCCCTAGCTGAAAGGAGCATTGGCAGAGCACACTACCCTGCGCTGTGCCCTGTTTGTTATCTCTGCTTTGTTGTAACCTTGGCTCAGAACTCTATTTGACCCCGGGTCCTGTCTCGGTCCCCCGCCTTCACAGGCTCCCTAGTCGTAGCTCCGTTACAACTTGCCACTGCTACCATCAGTCAAACACAGAGTCTGCGCCAAACACAGAGTCAAATATGAGCACACTACCTACCTAATGTCAGAGAGTCATCCCGGTCCCACGCTGCAGTGTTCATCCGCCCCTGCTGTGCTATCGCACCCCAGACAAACTCCATCCCTCCAGCCTGCACCCCTCCAGCCTGCACCCCTGCACCCTCAGTCTCCACCTCCACCCCTCAAGCCTGCACCCTCCCGCCCTAGCCTTGCCTGGATATCATGGAGTCCAGGTCCTCTGGGGTGAGCGTCTTGTGGGGCGGGCCATGCACACCTGGGCCATACACAGGGGGGCTGCGTGCCCCGCCCTGCTCACCCGCCATGTACTTGTCCACATACGCATGCGTCATCTTTTCCAAGGACTGGGTAGCAAGGAGTAAGGGGCAATAGTAGGCCTCACCACCCTCATGCACCATGTCCTCACATGCATTGTGTTGCATCTGGGGCGAGCGATGCTGTTAGACGATGTATCCTGATGCGATATGATCTGGATATGTACTGTAGTGATACGCCCTGTTGGTGATTTCACCAAATCAATTCGTCACCAAATTGTATCACCATTTGTTTGAGATGCGGCTGTCACCAAATTTGTAGCAGCACCCTCAAGTTCACCATAACTCTAACCATAACTCATGGTATATGGCGCCAAAGCTGAAAACAAGCTTCGAGGGCTGCTGCCACTAGTGAACAAATACATATGTGGACAATGTGCTAAGTGTTGCACTTGGCAGCCTCTGGCTTCGTAGATCTATTGAGAATAGGGAGTCACCAAACATGTATCACTTTTTTGTTTGAGCCAGGCGCTGTCACCAAATTTGTGCCAATAGGGCCTTTGGGACCGTTTTTTTGGGTTTCACCAAATCAGCGTATCACCAACAGGGCGTATCGCTACAGTATAGTTCTTCTATCATAGTGTCAAAACAAATGATGTTCACATCATTGAGTAGGCCTTCAAGCCTGCTGCTTAACAGAAAGAAAGGGGGGCTTTGAGTAAGAGATAAGAGAACAACACAAACAAGGGTGGCTGAGTTAAGGCAAGGGTGGCTGCAGTAGTCCCCACCAGACGCCAGCCGTTGTTTGTGACCCTAGTACAGACAGTTGATATCAGGGTAGCCCTGGCACTAGACCACCAGCAAGCCTCTGTGTACCTGAAGTCCCTGTATGCTGCACACAGCTGTCCTTTGTGGCTCTGATGTAAGGCACCAGTAGACGGTGGTCGTATAGACTGCTGGGCAGCCGCTTGCAGCCAGCTCTCCTACTACTGTGCTGGCTGTCACCCTGGCAATAGGAGGATGGACAGGGTCTTGTTTGCATCGAGTGCTACTGGCCTGCCAGCTGCAGCAGCACCTGTCACCTACCTGGCACAGCTCCTCGCCGCTGATGATGCGGCCCTTTGCCGTCTTGAAGGTCCCCGTGAGCCAGGGGTCATGGCTGCGCATGCGGGGTGGGGAGGTGCTGGCGGTCAGCTGGGCGACTGGACCGGGCGACCCTGGGAGGGCATCAGTCAGACACGAGCATGCCTGGAGCATTGCAGTGAGAGAGACAGTGTGAGTGAGCAGTGTCGGCGGTGGACTGGAGGCAGTGGAACCCAGGACAGATGACAAAGGATGGTGGCTGGGCTGGCTGGAGGTAGCTGCTGCTCAGCTCATTGGTGGTGGTAGCCAAAGCAAGGTCAGGGCAGGCAGCCATGCCAAGCAGGCAGATTACTCTTAGCGTGAAGATGCCTTGCATGGATATGTCTCAACATGAGTGTGTGGTAACATTGAAAAGTGTAGCCTGGTTAGAGACTCCATACCCTAGGTAACCCTACCTGTAGCCGGCGCATGAGTTGGCCCCAGTCCAACACCGAACAGGATGTGTGTTGCGTGAGGAGGAGTGTGGGAGCTGGATAGAGTGTGACCATGGAGGCAACATGGGAGCAGGGGCGCAGCCATGAATATGGTAAGGCTGAGCACCAAGTGGAGGACTGGATGCAAATGCATCCTACATGCATGCCTCACCGCCTTTGCCGCTCTTCTTCACAATCACCGGGGGACCAATTAGAGAGTCTTCTGATGGCATCTGGGCAGGTGCAGGAGCTGATGGCTGTGCTGCAGGTGCTGGGGCAGCAGGGACAATCACCACAGACGCATCCGGGGTGGGGGCTGACTCAATGGCAGCTGGATCAGACGCAGCAGGCGGCTTAGCATCCACAGGCGTTGCTGCCCTGGGTGTCGCAGGCTTTGAGCCAGCAGGGGTGGCTGCAGGGGGTGTGGCTGGCTTGCCCTCCACAGGCGTTACTGCCCTGGGCGTTGCAGGCTTTGAGCCAGCAGGGGTGGCTGCAGGGGGTGTGGCTGGCTTGCCCTCCACAGGCGTTACTGCCCTGGGCGTTGCAGGCTTTGAGCCAGCAGGGGTGGCTGCAGGGGGTGTGGCTGGCTTGCCCTCCACAGGCGTTACTGCCCTGGGCGTTGCAGGCTCTGAGCCAGCAGGGGTGGCTGCAGGGGGCGTGGCTGGCTTGCCCTCCACAGGCGTTACTGCCCTGGGCGTTGCAGGCTTTGAGCCAGCAGGGGTGGCTGCAGGGGGTGTGGCTGGCTTGCCCTCCACAGGCGTTACTGCCCTGGGCGTTGCAGGCTTTGAGCCAGCAGGGGTGGCTACAGGGGGTGTGGCTGGCTTGCCCTCCACAGGCGTTACTGCCCTGGGCGTTGCAGGCTTTGAGCCAGCAGGGGTGGCTGCAGGGGGTGTGGCTGGCTTGCCCTCCACAGGCGTTACTGCCCTGGGCGTTGCAGGCTTTGAGCCAGCAGGGGTGGCTGCAGGGGGTGTAGCTGGCTTGTCCTCCACAGGTGTTGCTGCCCTGGGCGTTGCAGGCTTTGAGCCAGCAGGGGTGGCTGCAGGAGGAGTGCCACTAAGTGTTGTTTGCATGGGATCCATCTGCATAGCCAGGGCATGGGGAGATGTTTCCCCTTGAGTGGCTTCCTGTGCTCCACTTGAGACTTCTGATGCTTGTGCTTCAGGAGTTCCAGCCACGCTGTCCAGTGTGGATACATCTCCTTCTGGAAGAGTGTGATCAGGCTCGTTAGCTGGTGGTAGGTTCGAGTTCTGTGCATCCAGGGGCTCTTCTGCTGGTGCTGCTGCTTCAGAAGCTTCAGCATCTAAAGGCTCGTAATCTGCATCGTATGAATCCTCAGCCTGTGCAGCCTCAGGCCCTGCAGATTCAGCCTCAGGCTCTGCAAGAAGCACGGGCTGCACTTTCAAGCAGCAGGGAAGGGTAGGACACTGGAACTAGGAGTAAACATCGTGCAAACGCGCGCACCTGCTGATGCTTCAGGTTCCGCCTCTTCCTGCTCCGAAGAATACGCCTCATCTGGCGTGGTTTCGGGCGCTGCAAAGCTGTCGTCTGCGTAGACGGTTTCCTCTTCAAACGACTTGCTGGCTACCGCTTCGGCATTCGACATCCTGCAACACATGTCTGGGTCCTGACATGTGCGACACCTCGTACCCTAAACTATAGTCCTGCTACACAGCTGGAGTGCAGGCTACTGCAGGATCGCTACAATCGTGACAAATGCACAGGCAGGAATTACTGTCTACCGCACCTTCGTAAGCCTCAGCAACGACGTTGTGGTTGCTGTAGACAATTGCGCTTAGACATGCTCGTCGTAAACCGATGCAAGCCTTCCATGCGAACGTAGGAACTCGCGTACGTCACCGACCCAGCACAACATCCTCAATTCAACAAATGGAACAAGGTGTTGTCTGTCGGTAACTTGACCCAGCTACCCACTCAAAACCCATGATGACTAGAAACCCACACCGGTGGCACGTTCCCTTAAAAGCCCATGAGGCTCCCCATCAAAATCAACAGCTTGTGCTTATAAGGCTAACGGCCTGGTCAGGTCAGGTCAGGTCAGGTCTGGTCTGGTCTGGTCTGGTCAGGTCAGGTCAGGTCAGGTCAGGTCAGGTCAGGTCAGGTCAGGTCAGGTCAGGTCAGGTCAGGTCAGGTCAGGTCAGGTCAGGTCAGGTCAGGTCAGGTCAGGTCAGGTCAGGTCAGGTCAGGTCAGGTCAGGTCAGGTCAGGTCAGGTCAGGTCAGGTCAGGTCAGGTCAGGTCAGGTCAGGTCAGGTCAGGGACAGCACAGGTCAGGTCAGGTCAGGTCAGGTCAGGTCAGATACCTCCCGGCATGATGGAGCAGGTGCAGCGGCACCAGCACCAGCTAGAGGCGCTGTGGGCAGCGCATGAGCTGCGCAGGACATGATGAGGAGAAGGCTCAGCAGACTAGGAATTTGCGGGCTGTGCCAGTATCACGAGCAGCCAATATAAAAGGTCGCATCACGTCAAACACGGTTGCAAGCTAATGTGCCCCAGCCTCAGCCATGGCTTACGCTGCTGCCACTAGGGCCGGCCGGCAGCGCCACCTCCAACTTCTTACGGTGCTGCGTGGGGGAGTTCAATGAGTTGCTGGTGGACGATTTCCGGGCCAGCGTGGATAGCGCCAGCAACTGCTCGCGCAACACTTCTTGGGAGGAGTGGGACCGGTGTCTGCGGCCGGTGCGCAGTGACACGACGCGGAGTCCGCGAATTGGTTTGGTGCTGTTCCGCCCTAATAGCGTAAGAAAGCTCATGGAACGCGAATTGCGGTGAGCAGGTGGCGGGCTCGACGAAGGCAGTCGCAACCTCAGTTACACAAGCTGTGCTTCATGACGTTGCTCCTGCCGTGTTGTTTGGGGTGGGGCCACAGGGCCAGGTGCAGCAGGGGGGCTAAGCAGGGGGAGGGGCCTGGGCAAGAGGGGGGGACTCCTGGGAAAGGGGAGGGGGTATGGGCGGCGCCTCATGGCACCACATCGGGCCCGGCAAGGGCTTACCATGCCACTGGCTCCACTAGCTCCACTAGCTCCACTAGCTCCACTAGCAGACAAACAAAACTCATTCAACAAGGAACAACATGTTTGCCTGTGGGTAATCTCACTCAGCTACTACACACATGTTGTAGCATCCTCGGTCGCACCCTTGATGACCACAAACCCCACTCCAGTGGCACGTTCCTGGGGCAAACCCCCTGACCACTGGGCATCTCACCAAAACTAACAGCTTGATGCTTGAAAGGCTAACAGCTCTGTGACAGTCACAGCACCACAACACACCTTCTTTACTGGCACCCATTGCTCCCTGCCCTGCTCGTCAAAACGCAGCTGCACGCGCTCCAGCTTGTTGGCCTCAGCTGCAGCTTCTTCTCGGTTCTTTGTCTGGTACAGCCTGCAAGCATCATTACAGACAGCAAAACCCGCCTTCACAGGCTCCCTAGTCGCAGCTCCGTTACAACTTGCCACTGCTACCATCAGTAGCCTTATGCTGCGCCAAACACAAAGTCAAACATGAGCACACTACCTACCTAGTGTCAGAGAGTCATCCCGGTCTCACACTGCAGTGTTCATCCCCCCCTGCTGTGCTATTGCACCCCAGACAAACTCCATCCCTCCAGCCTGCACCCCTCCAGCCTGCACCCTTTGACCCTCAGTCTCCACCTCCACCCCGCAAGCCTGCACCCTCCCGCCCTAGCCTTGCCTGGATATCATGGAGTCCAGGTCCTCTGGGGTGAGAGTCTTGTGGGGCGGGCCATGCACACCTGGGCCATACACAGGGGGGCTGCGTGCCCCGCCCTGCTCGCCCGCCATGTACTTGTCCACATACGCATGCGTCATCTTTTCCAAGGACTGGGTAGCAAGGAGTAAGGGGCAGTAGTAGGCCTCACCACCCTCATGCACCATGTCCTCACATGCATTGTGTTGCGTCTGGGGCGAGCGATGCTGTTAGACGATGTATCCTGATGCGATATGATCTGGATCTGTAGTAAACAGAGACTTGCCTAACTCTGGCTGCTTCGTTGCAAAAACCATTATAGTTCTTCTATCATAGTGTCAAAACAAATGATGTTCACATCATTGAGTAGGCCTTCAAGCCTGCTGCTTAACAGAAAGAAAGGGGGGCTTTGAGTAAGAGATAAGAGAACAACACAAACAAGGGTGGCTGAGTTCAGGCAAGGCAAGGGTGGCTGCAGTAGTCCCCACCAGACGCCAGCCGCTGTTTGTGACCCTAGTACAGACAGTTGATACCAGGGTAGCCCTGGCACTAGACCACCAGCAAGCCTCTGTGTACCTAAGTCCCTGTATGCTGCACACAGCTGTCCTTTGTGGCTGATGTAAGGCACCAGTAGACAGTGGTCCTATAGACAGCTGGGCAGCCGCTTGCAGCCAGCTCTCCTACTACTGTGCTGGCTGTCACCCTGGCAATAGGAGGATGGACAGGGTCTTGTTTGCATCGAGTGCTACTGGCCTGCCACCTGCGGCAGCACCTGTCACCTACCTGGCACAGCTCCTCGCCGCTGATGATGCGGCCCTTTGCCGTCTTGAAGGTCCCCGTGAGCCAGGGGTCATGGCTGCGCATGCGGGGTGGGGAGGTGCTGGCGGTCAGCTGGGCGACTGGACCGGGCGACCCTGGGAGGGCATCAGTCAGACACGAGCACGCCTGGAGCATTGCAGTGAGAGAGACAGTGTGAGTGAGCAGTGTCGGCGGTGGACTGGAGGCAGTGGAACCCAGGACAGATGACAAAGGATGGTGGCTGGGCTGGCTGGAGGTAGCTGCTGCTCAGCTCATTGGTGGTGGTAGCCAAAGCAAGGTCAGGGCAGGCAGCCATGCCAAGCAGGCAGATTACTCTTAGCGTGAAGATGCCTTGCATGGATATGTCTCAACATGAGTGTGTGGTAACATTGAAAAGTGTAGCCTGGTTAGAGACTCCATACCCTAGGTAACCCTACCTGTAGCCGGCGCATGAGTTGGCCCCAGTCCAACACCGAACAGGATGTGTGTTGCGTGAGGAGGAGTGTGGGAGCTGGATAGAGTGTGACCATGGAGGCAACATGGGAGCAGGGGCGCAGCCATGAATATGGTAAGGCTGAGCACCAAGTGGAGGACTGGATGCAAATGCATCCTACATGCATGCCTCACCGCCTTTGCCGCTCTTCTTCACAATCACCGGGGGACCAATTAGAGAGTCTTCTGATGGCATCTGGGCAGGTGCAGGAGCTGATGGCTGTGCTGCAGGTGCTGGGGCAGCAGGGACAATCACCACAGACGCATCCGGGGTGGGGGCTGACTCAATGGCAGCTGGATCAGACGCAGCAGGCGGCTTAGCATCCACAGGCGTTGCTGCCCTGGGTGTCGCAGGCTTTGAGCCAGCAGGGGTGGCTGCAGGGGGTGTGGCTGGCTTGCCCTCCACAGGCGTTACTGCCCTGGGCGTTGCAGGCTTTGAGCCAGCAGGGGTGGCTGCAGGGGGTGTGGCTGGCTTGCCCTCCACAGGCGTTACTGCCCTGGGCGTTGCAGGCTTTGAGCCAGCAGGGGTGGCTGCAGGGGGTGTGGCTGGCTTGCCCTCCACAGGCGTTACTGCCCTGGGCGTTGCAGGCTCTGAGCCAGCAGGGGTGGCTGCAGGGGGCGTGGCTGGCTTGCCCTCCACAGGCGTTACTGCCCTGGGCGTTGCAGGCTTTGAGCCAGCAGGGGTGGCTGCAGGGGGTGTGGCTGGCTTGCCCTCCACAGGCGTTACTGCCCTGGGCGTTGCAGGCTTTGAGCCAGCAGGGGTGGCTACAGGGGGTGTGGCTGGCTTGCCCTCCACAGGCGTTACTGCCCTGGGCGTTGCAGGCTTTGAGCCAGCAGGGGTGGCTGCAGGGGGTGTGGCTGGCTTGCCCTCCACAGGCGTTACTGCCCTGGGCGTTGCAGGCTTTGAGCCAGCAGGGGTGGCTGCAGGGGGTGTAGCTGGCTTGTCCTCCACAGGTGTTGCTGCCCTGGGCGTTGCAGGCTTTGAGCCAGCAGGGGTGGCTGCAGGAGGAGTGCCACTAAGTGTTGTTTGCATGGGATCCATCTGCATAGCCAGGGCATGGGGAGATGTTTCCCCTTGAGTGGCTTCCTGTGCTCCACTTGAGACTTCTGATGCTTGTGCTTCAGGAGTTCCAGCCACGCTGTCCAGTGTGGATACATCTCCTTCTGGAAGAGTGTGATCAGGCTCGTTAGCTGGTGGTAGGTTCGAGTTCTGTGCATCCAGGGGCTCTTCTGCTGGTGCTGCTGCTTCAGAAGCTTCAGCATCTAAAGGCTCGTAATCTGCATCGTATGAATCCTCAGCCTGTGCAGCCTCAGGCCCTGCAGATTCAGCCTCAGGCTCTGCAAGAAGCACGGGCTGCACTTTCAAGCAGCAGGGAAGGGTAGGACACTGGAACTAGGAGTAAACATCGTGCAAACGCGCGCACCTGCTGATGCTTCAGGTTCCGCCTCTTCCTGCTCCGAAGAATACGCCTCATCTGGCGTGGTTTCGGGCGCTGCAAAGCTGTCGTCTGCGTAGACGGTTTCCTCTTCAAACGACTTGCTGGCTACCGCTTCGGCATTCGACATCCTGCAACACATGTCTGGGTCCTGACATGTGCGACACCTCGTACCCTAAACTATAGTCCTGCTACACAGCTGGAGTGCAGGCTACTGCAGGATCGCTACAATCGTGACAAATGCACAGGCAGGAATTACTGTCTACCGCACCTTCGTAAGCCTCAGCAACGACGTTGTGGTTGCTGTAGACAATTGCGCTTAGACATGCTCGTCGTAAACCGATGCAAGCCTTCCATGCGAACGTAGGAACTCGCGTACGTCACCGACCCAGCACAACATCCTCAATTCAACAAATGGAACAAGGTGTTGTCTGTCGGTAACTTGACCCAGCTACCCACTCAAAACCCATGATGACTAGAAACCCACACCGGTGGCACGTTCCCTTAAAAGCCCATGAGGCTCCCCATCAAAATCAACAGCTTGTGCTTATAAGGCTAACGGCCTGGTCAGGTCAGGTCAGGTCAGGTCTGGTCTGGTCTGGTCAGGTCAGGTCAGGTCAGGTCAGGTCAGGTCAGGTCAGGTCAGGTCAGGTCAGGTCAGGTCAGGTCAGGTCAGGTCAGGTCAGGTCAGGTCAGGTCAGGTCAGGTCAGGTCAGGTCAGGTCAGGTCAGGTCAGGTCAGGTCAGGTCAGGTCAGGTCAGGTCAGGTCAGGTCAGGTCAGGTCAGGTCAGGTCAGGTCAGGTCAGGTCAGGTCAGGTCAGGTCAGGTCAGGTCAGGTCAGGTCAGGTCAGGTCAGGTCAGGTCAGGTCAGGTCAGGTCAGGTCAGGTCAGGTCAGGTCAGGTCAGGTCAGGTCAGGTCAGGTCAGGTCAGGTCAGGTCAGGTCAGGTCAGGTCAGGTCAGGTCAGGTCAGGTCAGGTCAGGTCAGGTCAGGTCAGGTCAGGTCAGGTCAGGTCAGGGACAGCACAGGTCAGGGACAGCACAGGTCAGGTCAGGTCAGATACCTCCCGGCATGATGGAGCAGGTGCAGCGGCACCAGCACCAGCTAGAGGCGCTGTGGGCAGCGCATGAGCTGCGCAGGACATGATGAGGAGAAGGCTCAGCAGACTAGGAATTTGCGGGCTGTGCCAGTATCACGAGCAGCCAATATAAAAGGTCGCATCACGTCAAACACGGTTGCAAGCTAATGTGCCCCAGCCTCAGCCATGGCTTACGCTGCTGCCACTAGGGCCGGCCGGCAGCGCCACCTCCAACTTCTTACGGTGCTGCGTGGGGGAGTTCAATGAGTTGCTGGTGGACGATTTCCGGGCCAGCGTGGATAGCGCCAGCAACTGCTCGCGCAACACTTCTTGGGAGGAGTGGGACCGGTGTCTGCGGCCGGTGCGCAGTGACACGACGCGGAGTCCGCGAATTGGTTTGGTGCTGTTCCGCCCTAATAGCGTAAGAAAGCTCATGGAACGCGAATTGCGGTGAGCAGGTGGCGGGCTCGACGAAGGCAGTCGCAACCTCAGTTACACAAGCTGTGCTTCATGACGTTGCTCCTGCCGTGTTGTTTGGGGTGGGGCCACAGGGCCAGGTGCAGCAGGGGGGCTAAGCAGGGGGAGGGGCCTGGGCAAGAGGGGGGGACTCCTGGGAAAGGGGAGGGGGTATGGGCGGCGCCTCATGGCACCACATCGGGCCCGGCAAGGGCTTACCATGCCACTGACTCCACTAGCTCCACTAGCTCCACTAGCTCCACTAGCAGACAAACAAAACTCATTCAACAAGGAACAACATGTTTGCCTGTGGGTAATCTCACTCAGCTACTACACACATGTTGTAGCATCCTCGGTCGCACCCTTGATGACCACAAACCCCACACCGGTGGCACGTTCCTGGGGCAAACCCCCTGACCACTGGGCATCTCATCAAAACTAACAGCTTAACGCTTGAAAGGCTAACAGCCTGTGCAAACTACTAGGGCCTACGCATTGTTGCGGGCCCGGCCATCAATGCCCCGCCGGTACTCTGCAGCGCGGTGCAGCCGCTGCCTGGCCTTGGGCAGCCCGTCATTGACCAGCTTGTAGCGCTGCTGGTACTCCTTGCCAACGGGGGGCAGGGCCTTCAGGTCAGTCCAGCTGCACAGCTCCAGGGGACGTTGCTTGCTCTCCCCAATGCGCTGGAAGTTGAGGCACGGGTTGGTGTCCCGGTCCAGCCACCTGCCCTGGGGGAGGCATCCTCTTGCTGCCCACTGCCACTGGCACCTGCATTACATGGGACGGCACAGCACACGCGCACGGAGTCGCAATGTCGCGTGGTACACACTGCGTCGCGTCGTGAGGGGCGACTAGCCTTTCGTCGAGCTTAGCGGCTTACCGGCGGCACTCTGTGCGGGGGAGACGGGGCGCTTGCGTTTCCTTTTCCTTTTCGGCGGCATCTCAGGGATTCAGCAACATTATCGAAGCGGAGTGGTCGTGCTAGGGGGTGCATCAGGTCGCCATCGAATCGGAGTGCCGGCAACCGGAGTGGGGTGGGAATGAGATCCATTACACAATCATTTCTTAGCCGGACGAACTTGATAATGAAATGTCAATCATCCCAGTCTTGCCAGTCCACATCCTGCCTGGTCCACATCCTACACTCCTTCACAGCCTCCCTGGCCTCAACTCCGTTACAACTGCTACCATCAGTTGCCCTATGCTGCCCAAACGAGATGCACCAAAGACACAGCTAACTGGGCTCTAGAGCCACACGCAACTCACAGTGGAGGCTCCCCACTTGCAGCCATGCTACATTGGGTGGTGCCACATCTGACCCTCGTCTGGACACCCCACCGTGCATCCCCCCTGCTATGTCCACTGCTAGGGTAAGGATTGCCCATGTGCACTCGCTGCTGCTGACTATCCACATGCATGACGACGTGGGCTGCAGTACATGACAGTGAGGGCTGCCCACGCATGTAGCACGCGCGTCAGTTTGACAGCGGTACAGTCAGTGGTATGGTTACGTGTGTTGCATGGACGCCCGCCACCAAGCACTCTATCAAACATGCTTGCCACCTGCCGTTGCTCAGCCCCCCTACTCCAGCTGGCTTTGCTCCTGCAACACCTGCTGCACACTGCCAGCCACAGATACGCTGCTCGCTTGCCCCTGCTGCCTCACCCCTACGCATTGTTACCCCTGACCGTGCTCCTGAGACAAAGGATGGGCAACTATCTACACCACACGTAGACCCAGGTCCATGCTGCCACCGCTGCCGCTCCTGCTGCTTGTCGCTACGTGCTGTAAGCCTGCTGCTGCACACCGCTGCTGATCATTGGCATGCCACTCCAACGCCACGTCTTTAGACGGCTACGGACGTGGCGTTGCATGGTGGCCATCAGCCTCTGCCACCGACGCCTGCTGCCACCTGCTGCCACCTGCTGTCGCATGCAGCCGCATGCTGCCACCTGCTGCCGCATGCTGCCACTCCTGCTGCGGCCCCTCACACCATCACACCATAGTCCTTGTTAGCACCAGGCCATTACAGATGCTGGGCAGCTTGCCACTGCTGCTCTGATGACTTACACCTGTTGTGCTGCATCCACTGCTGCCACCACTATTGCTGCACCACAATGCATGACCCTGGACCTGGTTCCCGTCATTTACCGAGCAAGAAACATACAAGGTTATGCTGTCTGAATCAGGATTATTGCTGTGGCAGGATGGTGCAGCATCTGTATGCTTGTGGCAGTAGCAGCCAGCAGCCCCAACCTTGGTTTTCAAGTGCGGGTGGCTACCTCCAGGGAGTTTACCCTAGCACGGAACTCGTCCTTTTTTCTAGCATGCATGCACCCCGTCGCAGCCGTCTAACAAGGTGAGGTCAGGTCAGGTCAGGTCAGGTCAGGTCAGGTCAGGTCAGGTCAGGTCAGGTCAGGTCAGGTCAGGTCAGGTCAGGTCAGGTCAGGTCAGGTCAGGTCAGGTCAGGTCAGGTCAGGTCAGGTCAGGTCAGGTCAGGTCAGGTCAGGTCAGGTCAGGTCAGGTCAGGTCAGGTCAGGTCAGGTCAGGTCAGGTCAGGTCAGGTCAGGTCAGGTCAGGTCAGGTCAGGTCAGGTCAGGTCAGGTCAGGTCAGGTCAGGTCAGGTCAGGTCAGGTCAGGTCAGGTCAGGTCAGGTCAGGTCAGGTCAGGTCAGGTCAGGTCAGGTCAGGTCAGGTCAGGTCAGGTCAGGTCAGGTCAGGTCAGGTCAGGTCAGGTCAGGTCAGGTCAGGTCAGGGACAGCACAGGTCAGGGACAGCACAGGTCAGGTCAGGTCAGATACCTCCCGGCATGATGGAGCAGGTGCAGCGGCACCAGCACCAGCTAGAGGCGCTGTGGGCAGCGCATGAGCTGCGCAGGACATGATGAGGAGAAGGCTCAGCAGACTAGGAATTTGCGGGCTGTGCCAGTATCACGAGCAGCCAATATAAAAGGTCGCATCACGTCAAACACGGTTGCAAGCTAATGTGCCCCAGCCTCAGCCATGGCTTACGCTGCTGCCACTAGGGCCGGCCGGCAGCGCCACCTCCAACTTCTTACGGTGCTGCGTGGGGGAGTTCAATGAGTTGCTGGTGGACGATTTCCGGGCCAGCGTGGATAGCGCCAGCAACTGCTCGCGCAACACTTCTTGGGAGGAGTGGGACCGGTGTCTGCGGCCGGTGCGCAGTGACACGACGCGGAGTCCGCGAATTGGTTTGGTGCTGTTCCGCCCTAATAGCGTAAGAAAGCTCATGGAACGCGAATTGCGGTGAGCAGGTGGCGGGCTCGACGAAGGCAGTCGCAACCTCAGTTACACAAGCTGTGCTTCATGACGTTGCTCCTGCCGTGTTGTTTGGGGTGGGGCCACAGGGCCAGGTGCAGCAGGGGGGCTAAGCAGGGGGAGGGGCCTGGGCAAGAGGGGGGGACTCCTGGGAAAGGGGAGGGGGTATGGGCGGCGCCTCATGGCACCACATCGGGCCCGGCAAGGGCTTACCATGCCACTGGCTCCACTAGCTCCACTAGCTCCACTAGCTCCACTAGCTCCACTAGCAGACAAACAAAACTCATTCAACAAGGAACAACATGTTTGCCTGTGGGTAATCTCACTCAGCTACTACACACATGTTGTAGCATCCTCGGTCGCACCCTTGATGACCACAAACCCCACACCGGTGGCACGTTCCTGGGGCAAACCCCCTGACCACTGGGCATCTCATCAAAACTAACAGCTTAACGCTTGAAAGGCTAACAGCCTGTGCAAACTACTAGGGCCTACGCATTGTTGCGGGCCCGGCCATCAATGCCCCGCCGGTACTCTGCAGCGCGGTGCAGCCGCTGCCTGGCCTTGGGCAGCCCGTCATTGACCAGCTTGTAGCGCTGCTGGTACTCCTTGCCAACGGGGGGCAGGGCCTTCAGGTCAGTCCAGCTGCACAGCTCCAGGGGACGTTGCTTGCTCTCCCCAATGCGCTGGAAGTTGAGGCACGGGTTGGTGTCCCGGTCCAGCCACCTGCCCTGGGGGAGGCATCCTCTTGCTGCCCACTGCCACTGGCACCTGCATTACATGGGACGGCACAGCACACGCGCACGGAGTCGCAATGTCGCGTGGTACACACTGCGTCGCGTCGTGAGGGGCGACTAGCCTTTCGTCGAGCTTAGCGGCTTACCGGCGGCACTCTGTGCGGGGGAGACGGGGCGCTTGCGTTTCCTTTTCCTTTTCGGCGGCATCTCAGGGATTCAGCAACATTATCGAAGCGGAGTGGTCGTGCTAGGGGGTGCATCAGGTCGCCATCGAATCGGAGTGCCGGCAACCGGAGTGGGGTGGGAATGAGATCCATTACACAATCATTTCTTAGCCGGACGAACTTGATAATGAAATGTCAATCATCCCAGTCTTGCCAGTCCACATCCTGCCTGGTCCACATCCTACACTCCTTCACAGCCTCCCTGGCCTCAACTCCGTTACAACTGCTACCATCAGTTGCCCTATGCTGCCCAAACGAGATGCACCAAAGACACAGCTAACTGGGCTCTAGAGCCACACGCAACTCACAGTGGAGGCTCCCCACTTGCAGCCATGCTACATTGGGTGGTGCCACATCTGACCCTCGTCTGGACACCCCACCGTGCATCCCCCCTGCTATGTCCACTGCTAGGGTAAGGATTGCCCATGTGCACTCGCTGCTGCTGACTATCCACATGCATGACGACGTGGGCTGCAGTACATGACAGTGAGGGCTGCCCACGCATGTAGCACGCGCGTCAGTTTGACAGCGGTACAGTCAGTGGTATGGTTACGTGTGTTGCATGGACGCCCGCCACCAAGCACTCTATCAAACATGCTTGCCACCTGCCGTTGCTCAGCCCCCCTACTCCAGCTGGCTTTGCTCCTGCAACACCTGCTGCACACTGCCAGCCACAGATACGCTGCTCGCTTGCCCCTGCTGCCTCACCCCTACGCATTGTTACCCCTGACCGTGCTCCTGAGACAAAGGATGGGCAACTATCTACACCACACGTAGACCCAGGTCCATGCTGCCACCGCTGCCGCTCCTGCTGCTTGTCGCTACGTGCTGTAAGCCTGCTGCTGCACACCGCTGCTGATCATTGGCATGCCACTCCAACGCCACGTCTTTAGACGGCTACGGACGTGGCGTTGCATGGTGGCCATCAGCCTCTGCCACCGACGCCTGCTGCCACCTGCTGCCACCTGCTGTCGCATGCAGCCGCATGCTGCCACCTGCTGCCGCATGCTGCCACTCCTGCTGCGGCCCCTCACACCATCACACCATAGTCCTTGTTAGCACCAGGCCATTACAGATGCTGGGCAGCTTGCCACTGCTGCTCTGATGACTTACACCTGTTGTGCTGCATCCACTGCTGCCACCACTATTGCTGCACCACAATGCATGACCCTGGACCTGGTTCCCGTCATTTACCGAGCAAGAAACATACAAGGTTATGCTGTCTGAATCAGGATTATTGCTGTGGCAGGATGGTGCAGCATCTGTATGCTTGTGGCAGTAGCAGCCAGCAGCCCCAACCTTGGTTTTCAAGTGCGGGTGGCTACCTCCAGGGAGTTTACCCTAGCACGGAACTCGTCCTTTTTTCTAGCATGCATGCACCCCGTCGCAGCCGTCTAACAAGGTGAGGTCAGGTCAGGTCAGGTCAGGTCAGGTCAGGTCAGGTCAGGTCAGGTCAGGTCAGGTCAGGTCAGGTCAGGTCAGGTCAGGTCAGGTCAGGTCAGGTCAGGTCAGGTCAGGTCAGGTCAGGTCAGGTCAGGTCAGGTCAGGTCAGGTCAGGTCAGGTCAGGTCAGGTCAGGTCAGGTCAGGTCAGGTCAGGTCAGGTCAGGTCAGGTCAGGTCAGGTCAGGTCAGGTCAGGTCAGGTCAGGTCAGGTCAGGTCAGGTCAGGTCAGGTCAGGTCAGGTCAGGTCAGGTCAGGTCAGGTCAGGTCAGGTCAGGTCAGGTCAGGTCAGGTCAGGTCAGGTCAGGTCAGGTCAGGTCAGGTCAGGTCAGGTCAGGTCAGGTCAGGTCAGGTCAGGTCAGGTCAGGTCAGGTCAGGTCAGGTCAGGTCAGGTCAGGTCAGGTCAGGTCAGGTCAGGTCAGGTCAGGTCAGGTCAGGTCAGGTCAGGTCAGGTCAGGTCAGGTCAGGTCAGGTCAGGTCAGGTCAGGTCAGGTCAGGTCAGGTCAGGTCAGGTCAGGTCAGGTCAGGTCAGGTCAGGTCAGGTCAGGTCAGGTCAGGTCAGGTCAGGTCAGGTCAGGTCAGGTCAGGTCAGGTCAGGTCAGGTCAGGTCAGGTCAGGTCAGGTCAGGTCAGGTCAGGTCAGGTCAGGTCAGGTCAGGTCAGGTCAGGTCAGGTCAGGTCAGGTCAGGTCAGGTCAGGTCAGGTCAGGTCAGGTCAGGTCAGGTCAGGTCAGGTCAGGTCAGGTCAGGTCAGGGACAGCACAGGTCAGGTCAGGTCAGGTCAGGTCAGGTCAGGTCAGATACCTCCCGGCATGATGGAGCAGGTGCAGCGGCACCAGCACCAGCTAGAGGCGCTGTGGGCAGCGCATGAGCTGCGCAGGACATGATGAGGAGAAGGCTCAGCAGACTAGGAATTTGCGGGCTGTGCCAGTATCACGAGCAGCCAATATAAAAGGTCGCATCACGTCAAACACGGTTGCAAGCTAATGTGCCCCAGCCTCAGCCATGGCTTACGCTGCTGCCACTAGGGCCGGCCGGCAGCGCCACCTCCAACTTCTTACGGTGCTGCGTGGGGGAGTTCAATGAGTTGCTGGTGGACGATTTCCGGGCCAGCGTGGATAGCGCCAGCAACTGCTCGCGCAACACTTCTTGGGAGGAGTGGGACCGGTGTCTGCGGCCGGTGCGCAGTGACACGACGCGGAGTCCGCGAATTGGTTTGGTGCTGTTCCGCCCTAATAGCGTAAGAAAGCTCATGGAACGCGAATTGCGGTGAGCAGGTGGCGGGCTCGACGAAGGCAGTCGCAACCTCAGTTACACAAGCTGTGCTTCATGACGTTGCTCCTGCCGTGTTGTTTGGGGTGGGGCCACAGGGCCAGGTGCAGCAGGGGGGCTAAGCAGGGGGAGGGGCCTGGGCAAGAGGGGGGGACTCCTGGGAAAGGGGAGGGGGTATGGGCGGCGCCTCATGGCACCACATCGGGCCCGGCAAGGGCTTACCATGCCACTGGCTCCACTAGCTCCACTAGCTCCACTAGCTCCACTAGCTCCACTAGCAGACAAACAAAACTCATTCAACAAGGAACAACATGTTTGCCTGTGGGTAATCTCACTCAGCTACTACACACATGTTGTAGCATCCTCGGTCGCACCCTTGATGACCACAAACCCCACACCGGTGGCACGTTCCTGGGGCAAACCCCCTGACCACTGGGCATCTCATCAAAACTAACAGCTTGACGCTTGAAAGGCTAACAGCCTGTGCAAACTACTAGGGCCTACGCATTGTTGCGGGCCCGGCCATCAATGCCCCGCCGGTACTCTGCAGCCCGGTGCAGCCGCTGCCTGGCCTTGGGCAGCCCGTCATTGACCAGCTTGTAGCGCTGCTGGTACTCCTTGCCAACGGGGGGCAGGGCCTTCAGGTCAGTCCAGCTGCACAGCTCCAGGGGACGTTGCTTGCTCTCCCCAATGCGCTGGAAGTTGAGGCACGGGTTGGTGTCCCGGTCCAGCCACCTGCCCTGGGGGAGGCATCCTCTTGCTGCCCACTGCCACTGGCACCTGCATTACATGGGACGGCACAGCACACGCGCACGGAGTCGCAATGTCGCGTGGTACACACTGCGTCGCGTCGTGAGGGGCGACTTGCCTTTCGTCGAGCTTAGCGGCTTACCGGATGCACTCTGTGCGGGGGAGACGGGGCGCTTGCGTTTCCTTTTCCTTTTCGGCGGCATCTCAGGGATTCAGCAACATTCTCATAGCGGAGTGGTCGTGCTAGGGGGTGCATCAGGTCGCCATCGAATCGGAGTGCCGGCAACCGGAGTGGGGTGGGAATGAGATCCATTACACAATCATTACTTAGACGGACGAACTTGAAAATGAAATGTAAACGAGGGAACAAGGGAACAGACTGGGTGGCGAGGGGTTCTGGTCACATACAACAAAAACATAAACGAGGCAGTCAAGAGAAACCCTCCCCTCCTTATCCCAGCTCCTGCTGCCATGTGTGAGCTACTGCCTAACTCTGCTCCTCCCATACTTGCTGCTCCCGCTGCTGTGCCTTGCACAGCCGGTCACTTAATGGCTTGTTGCTGGCCTGGGGGATTTCCTAGTTATTGCACGCTCCCCTGATGATGACGGGTAGATTATGACTATGAGCTTAATACAGAAGCATGCGTGTTTGGCGAGTTGAGCATGGAGACAAGGGCCAAGCCAAAGGTTTAGAGCAGACAGTGGGCGCCTTACAGGTTGTGTACAGTGTGATGAACGTTCCTTGCGTGACGATGACACCAGCACCCTGAACTCTCATTGCACCAGCATGCAGTCCATTGATCAGCATGTGAATAGTTTGTTCCCAACAGACTCAGCAGTCAGTAAGCAGAACACATTTAAGCTGTAGATCCAGCAAGTCACGAACAGTTTGTCTTTGAATGCATCACATCATGGCACTTAGTCTCATTCTTGTGGTGCACCAACGCAGCACTGGCATTTATTCGTGCAAGGCGAAGTTAGGCAAAGCTGCTCGTATTGAGCCCCATAGATCCTGTGCAGACACGCTACACCATCACACTAATGCCAGGTGCAGCAAGATAACTTTGTACTTCTGTGTCCACTCAGCTTGGGCACCTGCAGCCATTAGCTGCTTTATTCCATTCATTTCCCTTCCTTATGAGGATGGTTGTCGAACACCAGTTGCAGGGCTACTCATATTGCTGGTCATTATTGTCGCGTCTTCATCCATCCCAGGGGGTATCAGGAGGGGAGGGTGATGGAGGGGAGGGTGGTGGAGGGGAGTAATAGTAATCGGGCCAGAGGGGTGGGGGGGAGGGCGGGGGGCGTCTAGGTGGAGGAGGGGAGGGCGGTGGAGGGGGTGGTGGAGGGGAGGGTGGTGGAGGGGAGGGTGGTGGAGGGGAGGGCGGTGGAGGGGAGGGTGGAGGGGAGGGTAGTGGAGGGGAGGGTGGTGGAGGAGAGGGTGGAGGGGAGGGCGGTGGAGGGGAGGGTGGAGGGGAGGGCAGTGGTAGGGAGGGCGGTGGAGGGATGGGTGGTGGAGGGGAGGGTGGTGGAGGAGAGGGTGGTGGAGGGGAGGGCGGTGACGGGGAGGGCGGTGACGGGGAGGGTGGAGGGGAGGGCGGTGGAGGGAAGGGTGGTGGAGGGGAGGGTGGTGAGGGGGAGGGGGCAGGGGAGGGCGGTGGAGGGGAGGGTGGAGGGGAGGGCAGTGGAGGGGAGGGCGGTGGAGGGGTGGGTGGAGGGGAGGGCGGTGGAGGGGAGGGCGGTGGAGGGGAGGGTGGTGGAGGGGAGGGTGGTGGAGGGGAGGGTAGTGGAGGGGAGGGTGGTGGAGGAGAGGGTGGAGGGGAGGGCGGTGGAGGGGAGGGTGGAGGGGAGGGCAGTGGAGGGGAGGGCGGTGGAGGGGAGGGCGGTGGAGGGGAGGGTGGTGGAGGGGAGGGGGGTGGAGGGGAGGGCGGTGATGGGGAGGGCGGTGACGGGGAGGGTGGAGGGGAGGGCGGTGGAGGGAAGGGTGGTGGAGGGGAGGGTGGTGAGGGGGAGGGGGCAGGGGAGGGCGGTGGAGGGGAGGGTGGAGGGGAGGGGGGTGGAGGGGAGGGCGGTGATGGGGAGGGCGGTGACGGGGAGGGTGGAGGGGAGGGCGGTGGAGGGGAGGGCGGTGGAGGGGAGGGTGGTGGAGGGGAGGGTGGTGGAGGGGAGGGCGGTGAGGGGGAGGGTGGAGGGGAGGGGGGTGGAGGGGAGGGCGGTGGAGGGGAGGGTGGTGGAGGGGAGGGGGGTGAAGGGGAGGGTGGTGGAGGCGAGGGCGGTGGAGGGGAGGGCGGTGGAGGGGAGGGTGGTGGAGGGGAGGGTGGAGGCGAGGGCGGTGGAGGGGAGGGCGGTGGAGGGGAGGGTGGTGGAGGCGAGGGTGGTGAGGGGGAGGGGGCAGGGGAGGGCGGTGGAGGGGAGGGCGGTGGAGGCGAGGGTGGTGGAGGGGAGGGTGGTGAGGGGGAGGGGGCAGGGGAGGGCGGTGAGGGGGAGGGTGGAGGGGTGGGCGGTGGAGGGGAGGGCGGTGGAGGGGAGGGTGGTGGAGGGGAGGGTGGTGGAGGGGAGGGCGGTGGAGGGGAGGGCGGTGAGGGGGAGGTTAGAGGGGAGGGTGGTGGAGGTGAAGGTGGCAGAGGGAGGGGTGTAGGGGAGGGCGGTGGAGGGGAGGGTGGTGGAGGGGAGGGCGGTGGAGGGGAGGGCGGTGAGGGGGAGGTTAGAGGGGAGGGTGGTGGAGGGGAAGTTGGTGGAGGAGAGGGTGAAGGGGAGGGCGGTGAAGGGGAGAGTGGTGAGGGGAAGGGTGGAGGGGTGGGCGGTGGAGGGGAGGGCGGTGGAGGGGAGGGTGATGGAGGGGAAGGGTAGGGCGAGGGTGGAGTGGGAAGATGAGCTCTGGGCGAGGGTGGAGGGGCAGGGAGGGGAGGAGGGGTGGAAGGCGTGGGCGAGGGTGGGAGGGGAGAAGTACTGTGGGAGGGCAATGTGCCGCTAGAGGGATGCTGGGGCTCCTGCAAACAACGCAACAAGGTCCGACACTCTGTCTCAAGCCTTGCTGCCAGAGGCAAAAGGTGCGGCCAATGCAGTGTGCACTGGGTATGCTGGTGGAGCTGGGGTACTCACCAAGGGGGGTAGCAACTGAGGGTTTGAAGATACAGGGTGTTCAACAGGTTCAAGAAGAGAAGGACGCGGGCCGGGTGGAGGTGAAGCAAAGGAAACAGATTGGGTGGCGGGGGTTTCTGGTGTTGATGGCAATGGGCCTGGCCTGCACCATCGAGGCAATAACATGAGAACTGATGCTCAGCCGCAGCAAACAGATCAGCCTGCTAAGCAGCTAGCCAAGCTGATGCCATACTGATGTCCTGCCGCCGCAGCAGAAGATGAAGACTAGAGAGAAGACTATGCAACTAAGGAAGAGAAGAGACAAGCCCACTACCATCCCCCCATGCAGCAAACGAACCTCCCAGCTGAGCAGCTAGAGAGCACTTCAGCTGACTGATGTACCCACATGGTCACATGGCTGCTGCGCTCATGTGCCTGATCAGGTTCCTGCCGCAGCAACTATCCCTAACCCTAATCCTAAGGGCTACCCTTTACCGACTCACTCAGGGGGTGCTGGGGACATGGGCGCGTGGGGGATAGACGATGGGGGCAAGGGGTTGGGAGGCGGGTGGTCAAGGAGCAAAGCAGCCTGGCAGCTCTGGTGGGGCATGGCGTAGAGAGTGAAGAAGCTCAGTGAGTCCCGAGCCATCAGAGCGCCACGGCTGCAGGGGAGCAGTGCCGCAGGCAAGTGGTGTAAGGATGTCACCAGGGAGTTCGCCACAGAGGAGTGTGGAGGATGACACGGCACCTTGTTGGCCGGAGGCAAGGGTGCACAGGGTGGCCATTGCACCCAGGTGAAGGACTGGCCTGCAGGCTGGACTCACCAGTCAGTCAGCAGCTCGCTCAGCGGGGTCGCAGTGGGAGGCAGCCTGCAGACAGTGAGTCGTGGCTTGCACATGAGGCAACCTGCTGGCACGGTGGTGGCAACAAGGTGAGCTGGTGGGAGGGAACTGCTCCCGCTAGTCATCATCGGCAGTGCATCATCATTGCTATGCGGCATCCACAGCCTAGCGCTGATGTACCAAACAGTCACATGATTTGCGCCCTGATCATCATGCCCGCGCTACTTCTGAAGCCATGCACCATCCGCCCCACAGCCGCCACCTTGATGAAGTTTGAGCCCTCCCGGTGCAGTTGTTATAGCACCGGAATGTGAGGGCGTGATTGCCAGCGGCCTGTCCGCGGAGTGTACGAGTGTGACTGCCGTATTTATGGTAGACACCTGGTAGGAGACGGCACCCTGAATCTGGTGTCGTCGTCTGCCCGTGCACTTCCAACAGGTAGGCGCATGCTATGCGCTAACCTGTTGTGGCAGATCTATGTAAACCCTGAATCTGGTGTCGTCGTCTGCCCGTGCACTTCCAACAGGTTATGGGCCCACGCCCAGACGTGTACAAACGACGCCAGTGAGTTGCCGGCTAGGGGTCGTGCAGTTAGCTCTAAGCTGATTGGCGATGGCAGCTCCCAGCTCAGGATGCCACATACCTGATCTCGATGATACCACTTGGCGCGACTGGAGTATGCGCGTGGAAGGTTTCCTCGTTGAGAACTCTCTTTGGGATCTCGTCGAGACCGGCGTCACCGCTCTCCCTCCTGCGCCAGGATCGTCAGCTAGCGCAGACGCGCGCGCTGCTTATGTAGCAGCCCAGTCCACTCACCGTGCAGAACTCGCCTCTGACGCCAAAGCCAAGGCGCTGATCAAGCGCTATACGTCCAGACCCTATCTACAGCTCGTCCATGACGCAGCCTCGGCCAAAGAGGCTTGGGCCAGCCTTGAGAGCGAGTTCACTCAGGTCTCCGTGGCCAGACAGACGCAGCTGCAGCAGCGACTCAGCTTACTGCGTATGCAGCCAGATGAGACAGTCGCCAATTTCTTCAGCCGCATCTATCAACTCAAGTCAGATCTCGAGGCGTGCAACTGCAGCATTTCAGAATCCAACATCGTTCTCACAGTCATCGCCAATCTCACCTCGGACTACAAACCCTCAGCTCAGCAACTGCGGTATGAGCAGACCGGTCCCACAGGGCTGACACTCAGCCGTGTGAAGCGCGTCATGCAATTTCGCGAAGCTGATCTGCTGCTGGAACAGCAGCAGGAGCATGCCTCGTCTCCCTCATCTCTCTTTGCCTTCTCCTCCTCATCCTCTCGGGGACCGGGTAGCTCAGGCGGGGGGGGAGGTAGGGGTAGGGGCAGAAGCCTGGGACCCAGGCAGACCTCTCCGACTAGATCCAGTGAGCATGGCAGCAGCAGCAGCAGGCAGAATCAGCATGCAGATGCTCTGTGCTACTACTGCAACAAGACAGGGCACATCATGGCTGAATGTTTCACTTTTGACAAGTACATACGTCAGCGTCTGGCAGGACAGCGAGTCAGCTCTGTCAGAAGTCCCAGCCCAGGCAGGGGCAGCAGTCCAGCCAGAGGTGCCAGCCCAGCCAGGGGGGGCAGTCCGCGCAGAACTAGCGTCCCACCTAGAGGTCGGGCTCAGACCCCAGGCAGGCCAGCCGCAGTTGATCCCTCTGACACATATGACCTGTTCACAGCTAACGCAGAGGATGATTATCTGGTGCCCCTGCAGACCTACAACACAGATCTGTACGAGCCGTTTTACATTGACTCAGGAGCATCACAGCATATGATCACAGACAGGGAGCATTTCAGCAGCTATACAGCCTTCAGGCCAGACGAGCACAAGGCAGTCAGACTGGCAGCTGATGGGCATGTCATCTATGCTGTAGGTCAGGGCACTGTGTGGCTGAACACACAGCGTGGTCCATGGCAGCTCAGCAAGGCACTGCATGTCCCAGCCAGCAGGCACAGTTTCATTTCTGTCTCAGCTGCCACAGATGATGGGGCCAGCTTCACTTTTACAGACGACCAGTGCATCATTAAAGACACTAGACTCAGAGTCAAGGCACGCAAGTTCAAAAGCAGCTACATCCTAGCTGCAGTACCTCTGCCAGCTGATCCCTATGGCATCCAGCAGCCTCATTTGCACAGCTACTCAGCAGCAGCTCCCTGCAGCAGCTACTCAACAGCTGCTACTCAGACTGATGCCCCAGTGCCTGGTGTATCAAGTGCAGCTATGCCTGAAGCTACTCAACCAGCCCCTACGGAGTTCAGCACCACTTCTGCTCAGGTGTGGCACCAGCGTTTGTGTCATGCTTCCTACTCCTCCTTAGCTCTAATGCAAGAAAGGGGCATGGTGACAGGGGTTGATGTCACAGCCAGTCAGTTCAGAGCAGCAGCTAAGTGCCCTGGACATATCTGAGGTATAGGGAAAAATATAGGCGTCCTTATTTTCTCATAATGGAGGCATAATAGGGGCATAATAAGGGGTCAACCGCGCCGGTACTCAGAGCTTACAATCGCACGCTTACAAAAACGTGATGGCCTGATGCTAATGTGTCCCTGCAAACGTCGATGGCCTAGCGAGTTGCACGAAATGAATGAAAGAAATCAATCGCTCCACCATTCCAATGCCAAGCCAAGCATGAAGCCAAGCATGAATGCAACATGCCCTGGTGCTGGCACACACAGCTGCTCATTGGCAGAGAGGAAGGCCATGGCATCAGGGCAGACTCCCTGGGAACGTATGGCCATGGGGCGGGGGAAGGGTACAGGGGCCGCATGACTAGGGCCAGGCTGTATTGAACATGGCGCGTTGAAGCCCCCGATAGGAGCGGAGACTGCCTGCGGGCTGTTTAGGACATAGAAGGACATAGCATAGAACATAGCAGCGGCAGCAGCAGGGGCAGCAGGGGCAACAACGGCAACACTGGCAGGAGCAGAAGCTGCAGCAGCAGCATCATCAGCATCAGCGGCAGCAGCTACAGCGGCAACACTGGCAGCAGCGACAACAGCGGCAGCAGCGGCAACACCGGCAGCAGCAGCTACAACTCGCGCGGCAGCAGCGGCAACAGCAGCAACAGCAGGGGCAGCAGGGGCAACAACGGCAACACTGGCAGCAGCAATAGATGCAGCAGCTTCAGCAGCAACAGCAGCATCAGCAGCGGCAGTGGCTACAGCGGCAACACTGGCAGCAGCGACAACAGCGGCAACACCGGCAGCAGCAGCAGCAACTCGCGCGGCAGCAGCAGCAGCAGCAGCAGCAACAGCAGTGGCAGCAGGGGCAACAACGGCAACACTGGCAGCAGCAGAAGCTGCAGCAGCAGAAGCTGCAGCAGCAACAGCAGCATCAGCAGCAGCGGCAGTGGCTACAGCGGCAACACTGGCAGCAGCGACAGCAGCGGCAACACCGGCAGCAGCAGCAGCAGCAGCTCGCGCGGCAGCAGCAGCGGTGGCAGCAGCAGCAGCAGCAGCTCGCGCGGCAGCAGCAGCAGTGGTGGCAGTAGTGGCAGCAGGGGCAACAACGGCAACACTGGCAGCAGCAGAAGCTGCAGCAGCAGCAACAACAGCAAGCGGCAGTGGCTACAGCGGCAACACTGGCAGCAGCGACAGCAGCGGCAACACCGGCAACAGCAGCAGCGGGATTGCGCTGGTTGGTGATGCGCAACATGAGTTATGTGGCGTTACACTTGCTCTTGGTGTGCATCTGTGCAATAGAGCAACATGTGAGCAAGCATCAGCAAGTGGTGGCAGAGCAGTGCACGGGACACGTGTGGTGGGCAAGGTGTTGTAATGGTGACAGAGAGCGCAGCACTCACTTGGCACAAACATGCACATAGCACCACACAGCAGCTTGGGCCTCCTGTAGTAGGCGTCATGGAAATGGTAGAGTTGGGATGAACCTCCAACTGCACGGGTACAGATTACAGCATGTGAGCACATGTTGCAACATGTATTGCAACAGATATAGGCTGCTGAGCATTCCCGCTACTGCACATGCTACCACGGTGTTGCTGCAACACCACTTGCAATTCTCACCTGCTCGGGTGTTGCGTTTGTCCCCGTAATGGGGACTTCTTGTCGTTGAGCGTCGGAACTGCAAAGATAGTAGCGTCCTGAGTCGCAAGACCCTCGCGCTGCTGAAGAGCTGGGATTAAGGGCTGTGATCAAGCAAGCCGGCCGCCACCACCATTGACAACGACCACCTCCTGCGCGTGTGCCGCTGGCATACTTGCATCTGTCGCTACGTTGACATTGGCAATGGGTTGACCATGTGGTAGATGCGGGCACTGGAGCGAACCGTTTGGGCTGCCAATAGCCAGGGTGGACGCCACGGCTTGCCACAGAGACACGACCAGAACAGGGAGGTGGCATTGGTAACGAGATGGCTGAGGCTCGAAGTACGGTGCAGCTTTGGTCAATTAGCTCCCAGGTGCCTAACTGTGCTATCTCACTAGATGTTGCAGGGGCGCCACTGCTCGCTGCTGCGTCGCTGCCGCATGTGATAGCTGAAGGTGACTTGCGACCTCCTGACAATTGAGTAGCATTTTCCAACGTGGCTGCCTGGCTGTGCGGCTGTCGGGCTGTGCAGTTGTCTGGCTGTGCGGCGGTCTCTGTCGACTTGACTGTGGTTGACCTCATCTTGACCTCCTTTTGAATCGGTCACACGTCAGTGGCCGCGCAAGTCGTGCAAGCCGCACAAGCTGTGCAAGCCGCGATAGCGTGCAAAGCAGTCGGGTAGAATAAAGCCCTCAATGGGGTAAGGAATGGCTAGATGAGGCTGTCGGCAAGTCGTGCAAGCCGCTTAAGCCGAGCTACTTATAACTGCCAGGCTGGCGACCGGCAAAACATAATGGTCGAGCGGCAAATGATAATGGTCGAGCGGCAAGTGCACTTTTTGATAATGGTCGAGCGGCAAAGTGCACTTTTTGATAATGCTCGTGCGGCAAACGAGAGCGTTGGTCCAGCAACTGCGTTGCGAATGCGTTGTTCGTAGTGCTGGTCAACGTGGGATAGGGGCGGTCAACGTGGGACAGCTACTACTATTGCTACCTCTACGTTGCTCAAGCGACTCTACGCGATATCTTAGCGGACGTGCTACCTGGCTGGCATGTATACTTATAACTGCCAGGCTGGCGACCGGCAAAACATAATGGTCGAGCGGCAAAGCATAATGGTCGAGCGGCAAAACATAATGGTCGAGCGGCAAGTGCACTTTTTGATATTGGTCGAGCGGCAAGCACGCTTCTCGCAATACGTTTCGGGGGAGCCTTTGCCTGGCTGTGTCTAGCGGCTGTGTCTAGCGGTTGCATACAGTGTTGGTCAACGGTGGCGGTTACGGGAATGCGAAACCTCAGATATACCAGATAATCGCCGTTACCTCTCGCATTATGCGAACTAATGGTCTCGTCCTCGGCTCTGCTACCATACATCCCTCGGCTGCGCCTCGGGATGTATGTCCGCGCCACCTCGGCCTCGTCCATTATTTTCGCATAATGCTCTCGGACCGCCAATTATCTACTACCTGTCTGCATAGGCTGCATCAAGGGCAAGCATCATAGGAATGTAGCATTTGCCCAACCCTCTTCCAATGCTGCACCTGTCACTGCTCCTCTAGGGCTCGTGCACATGGATGTGTGTGGTCCGATCAGCCCACCAGCCAGGGACGGCAGCCTCTACTTGGCCACTTTTCTTGATGACTTCACCAGACTGTCTGTAGTCATGCCTATGCGCAGCAAGGCCCAGGTGCCCAGCATCGTCAAACAAGTCATTGAGCAGCTAGAAACCCAGTCAGGCCAGCGCTGCAAAGCGATCAGGACAGACAATGGGACTGAGTATGTCAACAAGCAGATGCAGCAGTATTGCAGCGACAAGGGCATCATCCATCAGCACTCAGCGCCATACAGCCCTGAACAGAATGGGGCAGCTGAGAGGTTAAATAGGACCATCATGGAAAAGGCCAGAAGCATTCTGCATGCAGGTCGCATGGGTCTACACCACTGGGCAGATGCAGCTAAGCTGTCCAACTATGTCAGATGTGTTCTACCAGTCTCAGATCAGCCGCTCACTCCGTGGGAGTCCTTCTTTGGTGTTAAGCCAGATTTGTCAGGACTAAGGGTGTTTGGCTCAGCTGTCTGGGTTCACGTACCAGCTCATAAGCGCAGCAAACTAGAGGCCAAGGCAGTCTGGGGTGTGTTTGTAGGCTATCAGCTCGGTTCCAAGTCATATAGGGTTCTAGTCAATGGCAAAGAGTATCACAGCAAGGATGTAGTCTTTGACGAGCAGCTGATTCAGCATATGCCAACTGGCCCAGCAACCCAGCTGCAATTTTCTGGTGCTCCCAAGGCCCCTGCCCTCCCAACCCACTTAGGCCTCCTTGTCCCTCCAGTCTCTCCTGGGGGGGGACACAGGTCAGCAGCAGCAGCAGCAGCAGCAGCAGCAGCCCAGCAGTAGTGACTCCAGGGACAGTGGGAGCTCTTCAGACAATGCCAGCAGCAGCGACAGTGATGACGGCAGCAGCAGAGCACCAGCCAGACAGAGACCTCTCAGTCAGCCCTCAGGCATTGGAAGGAACAGAATCCCACATGCTGATCCCAGTCAGAGTCAGGCTGCAATAGGTGCCCCAGCTGTCAGTCCTCAGTATAGGTCAGCAAGCAGGCCAGCTCTTGCACCTTTGTCTAGAGCTCAGGTTGCCCCTCCTGCCCACATTCCCAATGATCAGCTGCAAGGTGCTCCTCTGCCTGCTGCTATTGTGGCACCTGGTGCTCCTATGCCACGCCGCAACCCACACAGAGATAGAAGGCCCCCTGCTAAGATTAGGCAGCCAGAGCTCTATGCCATGAATGTCACTGACTCACAAGCAAATGACAATCCAACTGTCGCTGAAGCACTGTCTGGTCCTCAAGCGGACATGTGGCCCCAAGCCATGCATGCTGAACTTGCATCTCTGCATGAGAACCAGACATGGTGCCTGGTTGACAAGCCTGCTGGTGCACGTGTTCTGCCCACCAAATGGGTACTAAAGATTAAACGTGATGCTGCAGGAGCCATTGAGAAATTCAAGGCTCGGCTAGTGGCTAAAGGCTACATGCAAGTGTCAGGTGTGGATGTGGGCGATGTTTATGCCCCTGTTAGCAAGCACACCACCCTGCGCACCCTACTAGCCAAAGCAGCTGCAGAAGACATGGAAGTTCACCAGGTAGACGTAGACGCAGCCTTCCTGAATGGACAGCTTGAGCCCAATGAGATCATCTATGTGCAGCAGCCTGAAGGGTTTGTTGAGGGCAGCCACAACATTGTGTGCAAACTGCAGAAGGCGCTCTATGGGCTCAGGCAGGCTCCGCGAGCCTGGCATGCTAGGTTGAAGCAGGTGCTAGAGGGCATGGGGTTTAGGGCCTCTGAGTCTGACCCAGCGCTTTTCACCATGCAGCGCCAGGCAGGCATGGTTTATCTGCTTGTTTATGTTGATGACTGCCTCATCTGCACTGAGAAGGGTGACACTGACAGCCTTAACTATGTGAAGCAACAACTGTCTGCAGTGTTCGGCATCAAGAACCTGGGTGACACCAAGTGGTTTCTGGGCATGAAGGTAACTAGGGATAGGAATCTGGGCACTTTGAAGCTAGATCAGCAGCAATATGTGCATGAGCTGCTGAACACGTATGGCATGACAGCAGCTCATAGCAAGTCGGTGCCCATGGCGCCAGCAGTTAAGCTAGAGAAGGAAGGTGTAGCTTTGGACACTTCAGAGCACAGCTATAGTGGTTTGGTAGGTAGTCTGCTGTACTTATCCTGTTGCACGAGGCCAGACATCACATATGCAGTGGGAGCTCTCGCACGATACATGTCTGCACCCACACAGCAGCACTGGACTGCAGCACGAGCCATTCTCAGCTACCTGAAGGGCACAGCTGATCAGGGGCTTGTGTTTGGAGAAGCTGCTGAGCTGCAGGGTTACTGTGATGCAGATTACGCTGGTGACAAAGACACAGCCCGCAGCACCACTGGCTATGTTTTTGCCATGAACGGTGCAGCCATCAGTTGGTCCAGCAGATTGCAGCCTACTGTGGCCATGTCGACTGCCGAGGCAGAATACATGGCAGCCTCCAGTGCTGTGAAGGAAGGATTGTGGCTCCGCAAGCTGATGCAGGACTTGCAGCTACCAGGTGACTGCACGAGCATTCTGTGTGACAACCAAGCAGCTCTGCAGTTGCTGCACAATCCCATCGCCTCTGCCCGTGCCAAGCACATCAATGTGCATCATCACTTTGCACGAGAAAGGGTAGCCAGAGGGGAAGTGTCATTTAGCTACTGCAGCACAGCCAGCATGGTAGCTGACATCATGACCAAGCCTCTGTCACTGGTTAAGTTCAGCCAAGGGAAGCAAGGGTGTGGGGTGTCCAGCTAAAGCAGTCACAGACTACCTATAGTCTGAAACAGATTGCTGTACCCAGCCTGAGATGTGGTTTCAGGACTGGGGCATGGAAGTGCAGGCTCAGGAGCAGAAGCTGCAGCAGCAACAGCAGCATCAGCAGCAGCGGCAGTGGCTACAGCGGCAACACTGGCAGCAGCGACAGCAGCGGCAACACCGGCAGCAGCAGCAGCAGCAGCTCGCGCGGCAGCAGCAGCGGTGGCAGCAGCAGCAGCAGCAGCTCGCGCGGCAGCAGCAGCAGTGGTGGCAGTAGTGGCAGCAGGGGCAACAACGGCAACACTGGCAGCAGCAGAAGCTGCAGCAGCAGCAACAACAGCAAGCGGCAGTGGCTACAGCGGCAACACTGGCAGCAGCGACAGCAGCGGCAACACCGGCAACAGCAGCAGCGGGATTGCGCTGGTTGGTGATGCGCAACATGAGTTATGTGGCGTTACACTTGCTCTTGGTGTGCATCTGTGCAATAGAGCAACATGTGAGCAAGCATCAGCAAGTGGTGGCAGAGCAGTGCACGGGACACGTGTGGTGGGCAAGGTGTTGTAATGGTGACAGAGAGCGCAGCACTCACTTGGCACAAACATGCACATAGCACCACACAGCAGCTTGGGCCTCCTGTAGTAGGCGTCATGGAAATGGTAGAGTTGGGATGAACCTCCAACTGCACGGGTACAGATTACAGCATGTGAGCACATGTTGCAACATGTATTGCAACAGATATAGGCTGCTGAGCATTCCCGCTACTGCACATGCTACCACGGTGTTGCTGCAACACCACTTGCAATTCTCACCTGCTCGGGTGTTGCGTTTGTCCCCGTAATGGGGACTTCTTGTCGTTGAGCGTCGGAACTGCAAAGATAGTAGCGTCCTGAGTCGCAAGACCCTCGCGCTGCTGAAGAGCTGGGATTAAGGGCTGTGATCAAGCAAGCCGGCCGCCACCACCATTGACAACGACCACCTCCTGCGCGTGTGCCGCTGGCATACTTGCATCTGTCGCTACGTTGACATTGGCAATGGGTTGACCATGTGGTAGATGCGGGCACTGGAGCGAACCGTTTGGGCTGCCAATAGCCAGGGTGGACGCCACGGCTTGCCACAGAGACACGACCAGAACAGGGAGGTGGCATTGGTAACGAGATGGCTGAGGCTCGAAGTACGGTGCAGCTTTGGTCAATTAGCTCCCAGGTGCCTAACTGTGCTATCTCACTAGATGTTGCAGGGGCGCCACTGCTCGCTGCTGCGTCGCTGCCGCATGTGATAGCTGAAGGTGACTTGCGACCTCCTGACAATTGAGTAGCATTTTCCAACGTGGCTGCCTGGCTGTGCGGCTGTCGGGCTGTGCAGTTGTCTGGCTGTGCGGCGGTCTCTGTCGACTTGACTGTGGTTGACCTCATCTTGACCTCCTTTTGAATCGGTCACACGTCAGTGGCCGCGCAAGTCGTGCAAGCCGCACAAGCTGTGCAAGCCGCGATAGCGTGCAAAGCAGTCGGGTAGAATAAAGCCCTCAATGGGGTAAGGAATGGCTAGATGAGGCTGTCGGCAAGTCGTGCAAGCCGCTTAAGCCGAGCTACTTATAACTGCCAGGCTGGCGACCGGCAAAACATAATGGTCGAGCGGCAAATGATAATGGTCGAGCGGCAAGTGCACTTTTTGATAATGGTCGAGCGGCAAAGTGCACTTTTTGATAATGCTCGTGCGGCAAACGAGAGCGTTGGTCCAGCAACTGCGTTGCGAATGCGTTGTTCGTAGTGCTGGTCAACGTGGGATAGGGGCGGTCAACGTGGGACAGCTACTACTATTGCTACCTCTACGTTGCTCAAGCGACTCTACGCGATATCTTAGCGGACGTGCTACCTGGCTGGCATGTATACTTATAACTGCCAGGCTGGCGACCGGCAAAACATAATGGTCGAGCGGCAAAGCATAATGGTCGAGCGGCAAAACATAATGGTCGAGCGGCAAGTGCACTTTTTGATATTGGTCGAGCGGCAAGCACGCTTCTCGCAATACGTTTCGGGGGAGCCTTTGCCTGGCTGTGTCTAGCGGCTGTGTCTAGCGGTTGCATACAGTGTTGGTCAACGGTGGCGGTTACGGGAATGCGAAACCTCAGATATACCAGGTAATCGCCGTTACCTCTCGCATTATGCGAACTAATGGTCTCGTCCTCGGCTCTGCTACCATACATCCCTCGGCTGCGCCTCGGGATGTATGTCCGCGCCACCTCGGCCTCGTCCATTATTTTCGCATAATGCTCTCGGACCGCCAATTATCTACTACCTGTCTGCATAGGCTGCATCAAGGGCAAGCATCATAGGAATGTAGCATTTGCCCAACCCTCTTCCAATGCTGCACCTGTCACTGCTCCTCTAGGGCTCGTGCACATGGATGTGTGTGGTCCGATCAGCCCACCAGCCAGGGACGGCAGCCTCTACTTGGCCACTTTTCTTGATGACTTCACCAGACTGTCTGTAGTCATGCCTATGCGCAGCAAGGCCCAGGTGCCCAGCATCGTCAAACAAGTCATTGAGCAGCTAGAAACCCAGTCAGGCCAGCGCTGCAAAGCGATCAGGACAGACAATGGGACTGAGTATGTCAACAAGCAGATGCAGCAGTATTGCAGCGACAAGGGCATCATCCATCAGCACTCAGCGCCATACAGCCCTGAACAGAATGGGGCAGCTGAGAGGTTAAATAGGACCATCATGGAAAAGGCCAGAAGCATTCTGCATGCAGGTCGCATGGGTCTACACCACTGGGCAGATGCAGCTAAGCTGTCCAACTATGTCAGATGTGTTCTACCAGTCTCAGATCAGCCGCTCACTCCGTGGGAGTCCTTCTTTGGTGTTAAGCCAGATTTGTCAGGACTAAGGGTGTTTGGCTCAGCTGTCTGGGTTCACGTACCAGCTCATAAGCGCAGCAAACTAGAGGCCAAGGCAGTCTGGGGTGTGTTTGTAGGCTATCAGCTCGGTTCCAAGTCATATAGGGTTCTAGTCAATGGCAAAGAGTATCACAGCAAGGATGTAGTCTTTGACGAGCAGCTGATTCAGCATATGCCAACTGGCCCAGCAACCCAGCTGCAATTTTCTGGTGCTCCCAAGGCCCCTGCCCTCCCAACCCACTTAGGCCTCCTTGTCCCTCCAGTCTCTCCTGGGGGGGACACAGGTCAGCAGCAGCAGCAGCAGCAGCAGCAGCAGCCCAGCAGTAGTGACTCCAGGGACAGTGGGAGCTCTTCAGACAATGCCAGCAGCAGCGACAGTGATGACGGCAGCAGCAGAGCACCAGCCAGACAGAGACCTCTCAGTCAGCCCTCAGGCATTGGAAGGAACAGAATCCCACATGCTGATCCCAGTCAGAGTCAGGCTGCAATAGGTGCCCCAGCTGTCAGTCCTCAGTATAGGTCAGCAAGCAGGCCAGCTCTTGCACCTTTGTCTAGAGCTCAGGTTGCCCCTCCTGCCCACATTCCCAATGATCAGCTGCAAGGTGCTCCTCTGCCTGCTGCTATTGTGGCACCTGGTGCTCCTATGCCACGCCGCAACCCACACAGAGATAGAAGGCCCCCTGCTAAGATTAGGCAGCCAGAGCTCTATGCCATGAATGTCACTGACTCACAAGCAAATGACAATCCAACTGTCGCTGAAGCACTGTCTGGTCCTCAAGCGGACATGTGGCCCCAAGCCATGCATGCTGAACTTGCATCTCTGCATGAGAACCAGACATGGTGCCTGGTTGACAAGCCTGCTGGTGCACGTGTTCTGCCCACCAAATGGGTACTAAAGATTAAACGTGATGCTGCAGGAGCCATTGAGAAATTCAAGGCTCGGCTAGTGGCTAAAGGCTACATGCAAGTGTCAGGTGTGGATGTGGGCGATGTTTATGCCCCTGTTAGCAAGCACACCACCCTGCGCACCCTACTAGCCAAAGCAGCTGCAGAAGACATGGAAGTTCACCAGGTAGACGTAGACGCAGCCTTCCTGAATGGACAGCTTGAGCCCAATGAGATCATCTATGTGCAGCAGCCTGAAGGGTTTGTTGAGGGCAGCCACAACATTGTGTGCAAACTGCAGAAGGCGCTCTATGGGCTCAGGCAGGCTCCGCGAGCCTGGCATGCTAGGTTGAAGCAGGTGCTAGAGGGCATGGGGTTTAGGGCCTCTGAGTCTGACCCAGCGCTTTTCACCATGCAGCGCCAGGCAGGCATGGTTTATCTGCTTGTTTATGTTGATGACTGCCTCATCTGCACTGAGAAGGGTGACACTGACAGCCTTAACTATGTGAAGCAACAACTGTCTGCAGTGTTCGGCATCAAGAACCTGGGTGACACCAAGTGGTTTCTGGGCATGAAGGTAACTAGGGATAGGAATCTGGGCACTTTGAAGCTAGATCAGCAGCAATATGTGCATGAGCTGCTGAACACGTATGGCATGACAGCAGCTCATAGCAAGTCGGTGCCCATGGCGCCAGCAGTTAAGCTAGAGAAGGAAGGTGTAGCTTTGGACACTTCAGAGCACAGCTATAGTGGTTTGGTAGGTAGTCTGCTGTACTTATCCTGTTGCACGAGGCCAGACATCACATATGCAGTGGGAGCTCTCGCACGATACATGTCTGCACCCACACAGCAGCACTGGACTGCAGCACGAGCCATTCTCAGCTACCTGAAGGGCACAGCTGATCAGGGGCTTGTGTTTGGAGAAGCTGCTGAGCTGCAGGGTTACTGTGATGCAGATTACGCTGGTGACAAAGACACAGCCCGCAGCACCACTGGCTATGTTTTTGCCATGAACGGTGCAGCCATCAGTTGGTCCAGCAGATTGCAGCCTACTGTGGCCATGTCGACTGCCGAGGCAGAATACATGGCAGCCTCCAGTGCTGTGAAGGAAGGATTGTGGCTCCGCAAGCTGATGCAGGACTTGCAGCTACCAGGTGACTGCACGAGCATTCTGTGTGACAACCAAGCAGCTCTGCAGTTGCTGCACAATCCCATCGCCTCTGCCCGTGCCAAGCACATCAATGTGCATCATCACTTTGCACGAGAAAGGGTAGCCAGAGGGGAAGTGTCATTTAGCTACTGCAGCACAGCCAGCATGGTAGCTGACATCATGACCAAGCCTCTGTCACTGGTTAAGTTCAGCCAAGGGAAGCAAGGGTGTGGGGTGTCCAGCTAAAGCAGTCACAGACTACCTATAGTCTGAAACAGATTGCTGTACCCAGCCTGAGATGTGGTTTCAGGACTGGGGCATGGAAGTGCAGGCTCAGGCGTGTGTGCCTGCAACAGTCTGCTTTGCTCAGCCAGGATCTTTATCTGGACTGAGAAGCTTCCTCTGCAGTTGTTTGAAGTACAGTTGTTTGCAACTTAAGTTGAACGCTTTAGTCAGGCCTCTGAGTGGGAGTGATGAAGTTTGAGCCCTCCCGGTGCAGTTGTTATAGCACCGGAATGTGAGGGCGTGATTGCCAGCGGCCTGTCCGCGGAGTGTACGAGTGTGACTGCCGTATTTATGGTAGACACCTGGTAGGAGACGGCACCCTGAATCTGGTGTCGTCGTCTGCCCGTGCACTTCCAACAGGTAGGCGCATGCTATGCGCTAACCTGTTGTGGCAGATCTATGTAAACCCTGAATCTGGTGTCGTCGTCTGCCCGTGCACTTCCAACACACCTCCACCATTACATGTGCGATGATGTGAAAGATGTAGCGACCCACCTCGCAGGGGTTAGCCCCAAAAGGGCTACGCTGACCCGCAATGTGGTCCAGGCGTCCATGTCCTCAGCCAATGTCATCCTCTTGCCGGGAGGAGGATGCGTGGGTGCGGTTGCCGGCACAGAAGTCTGCCACCTGCACCGTGACATTGCTATCCTGCAGGAAGTCTCTCAGCAGCTGGGCCACCTGCAGGGCCAGGGGCCAGGACTGGTGTTATAGCCAGCCAGCAGTCACAATGCCATCAGGTGGCCTTGCAGAGGCTGCCACTCACGTCACTTGCAAAGTAGGTCAAGCCCGGCATGAGCTGCTGGGCGGTGAGCGAGGTGTTGAACAAGGCAGTGGTGTTGAGGGACAGCAGCTGGGAGGCGCACATGCCTGGGGCAGTGAGCTCCAGCAGGCTCAGGCCACGCGGCTGCTGTGCGTCAAGCAGCTCCTGCATGCGTGATCCCCAGCTTGTCACTAGCGACCATAGGTCCAGGCCGTAAAATGTAAGGCTGATTGCCACTTGACTGCCTGGTTGAGATGTCAGGACGGCTTGTGTAGGTGGGCTGCTCGTAAGTTGTGCAGAGTCGCCTACGGCACGCAACAGGTCCAATACGCGGCGTCTGGCAAGGTCGGGCGGTCAAAGGGTCGGCGGGCGGTCAAACAGCCTTCCTCACCTGTCGCCTTTCCCTTCATGACCACCGTTGTGGCCACCGTTGTTACGACCACGACTACCGCGACGACGACCATAGCCGGAACGACCACCGGCTTAAGCTGCGATAGCCGGGGGGCACGCAGCCCCATTTATATAAATGCCGCCGTATATCAAAGCAGCCCCACCACCTCGTGGAGCTGGCTCGGGCCCGAAACACGATGCCGTGAGGTGCGACGGGTGAGTGGCGACGGGTGCACGTGGCACTGCGCGGTGTAATGCGACCTCAAACACCCCAAACCACCTCTTTGCTCGGACCCCTTATAAAACACTCGTCGTTCAATATTATGGTTACCTCACACAGATTGCGCTCGTGTGCGCTGCTGCCAGCCCCTCTCGGCCTTAGTATATGCTACAGTGTGAAGAAGGAGATACCCCCAGCCAGTCGACAATCTACAGCGGCGGTTTAATGACACGTTTTCTCGAAACAGATTCGGTCCGCGAACAGGGCCTGTCGCCCAACATCTTACATGCGATCAATGCATGACCCTGGACCTGGTTCCCGTCAATTACCGTGCAAACAGCGTGCAAGGTTGTGTTGTATAGAAGGCTGGGTGTTTGTTGTTGCTGTGGCAGGATATTTCAGCAGCTCTCCGTTCAGGGCAGATGCAGCCAACAGCCCCAGCCTTGGTAGTAGCATGAACCGAGTGAAGCGGGACCAGCAGAAGATAGAGTCTCGCGGTGGAACTTCACCCTCCGACCTTGTCAATTGACATGCCATGAGGATCTAGGAGATTTCTTAGTATATGGAAATATCTCGCCCCGTAGCGCAAACTGAACAAACATGGCTTGCGGCCAGATGGCCACAGGCCCTAAGGCCTCGCTGTTTGCCGCCGGGACAAAGGGTTTGGGGGTAGGGCTCGCACGCCCGCGAGCATCGGTGGCACGTTGCGCACTTTCACAACTCGAGCGTCCTACGGTAAGGCGGGCAACTTTAGTTTGAGCGAAGCCCGGCCAAAGCTTGAATTCATTGCTGCTGACGGTGCTCTGGTCGCCCACGACTTACAGGCTGGGTTATCCGAAGCCACGGCCGGTGTGCGCGCAAGCGTTCGTTACAAAACTAGCTTCGGCGAAGTGGTTCGAGTGAGTGCTGAGGGGGAGCTGAGTTGAGCCCCATGCTCCTGGTCGCACCTGGCCTGCTGCCCCCTGCCCCTTCTCCCCATCTTCCACTAGCTCTGCTCTCACTCCCTGCCCTGCAGCTGGTGGGGGAGGGCGCCGCACTGGGAGGCTGGTCCGTGCCTCATTCGCCCAGCCTTGCCTGGACAGAAGATGACGTGTGGGTTGGCAACCTGGACCTGGCACCTGGCTGCTATGAATTCAAGGTGTGGCAGCCAGGCGTAATAGGCGTTATGGGGGGACATGAAGGAAAAATGAAAAAAGAATCAAGAAAGGTATACTATGCCCTCACCGGTGGGCATGCATTAAAAGGAGCAAGGTGACATGGGGTGTGTGTCCCATTGCTGCCCTCTCACCAGAGCAGGGACGGGAGGCACATGGCAGGCCACATTCGGCCAGGTGCTTGGGAGTCCGGTGGGTCTGTAGGCAAGGGTGCTGCCCCAGCCCAGGCGTTGCAGGATCAAGCCAGGCTGCCAGGGGATGAGGGCCAGAGGCTGGTTAGGTTGCCTGGCATCAGCACCTCCGTCATGGACCCTGCAAGCAACATGAGCTGGAGCTCAGGCAGCGTGGCAGCACACAAACACAGGGGGTAGGGGGATCCTCAATACACACTGTCAAGGGATAGTTACCACTTAGCACCTTAGGTCTCTTAGGAATACTGTTAGGACATTGAGGTAAATTCAACCACTGACACAGTGCACATGAGTGCTTCCCTGCCTACAGCATCCAGGCCAGGCCAGGCCAGGCCTCAGCAGGAGGTGGGCTGATCCGCCCTGCTCACTTCTCTCTCCACCTCATGTTGACAAGATGATGCAGGCACAAGCTCCATGTGGAGCACGTGTGAGCATTTTGCTTGATGACGTGCATGTGCTGCAGCCATGCCACTGGGCGCGTGTGTGCGGGTGTGCAGGTTGTGGTGTGGGATTCACACTCTGGCAGTGTGAGGTGGGAGCCTGGTGGCAACAAACGCCTGGAGGTGAGGGGCAGGGAAGGGGGGAAGGTGGGAGGGGGGAGGGGGCCTCTGCCTGACTAGCTGGGAAGTGTGACCGGTAGTTTATGGTATGACTGCCACTGCTCTCACTTCACCCCCCACACACATCACACCCTCAGCACCGCCCCTGTGTGCCCTGCTGTTGACCCCACGCCGTACAGTGCACCCCTGCTGCTGCTGCTGCTGCTGCTGCTGCTGCTGCATTGTGGCTGCTGCATGCACTGCCCTAGGTGCCAGCGGGCCCTGGCCAGCTACTGGTACCCTGCCAGTGGGGGTCAGCCAGCCTTGCACCAGAGTGGCACAGTGCCCAGCAACCCCAGCAGCAGCAGCCCCAGCAGCAGCAACCCCAGCACCAGCAGCCCCAGCAGCAGCAGCAGCAGCCCCAGCAGCAGCAGCAGCAGCAGCAAGAGGTGCCAATGCCGTTGGCAAACGGTTCGTTGCCCCCCACATCATCCCACAACCCGCTTCAGGACCAAGAGCGCAGCCGGCTGCAACGCCCTTCTTTTGCAGCAGGGCTCGCAGCAAAGCCAGCAGCTCCTCTCGCAGCTGCAGGTCAGCGTGCACGACAGGATGGGCAGCTGCAGCAGCGGCAGCCAGGACAGCACATCAAGAGCCACAACAGCCAAGGCCCCCTGCATCCTGACAAGCAGCAGCAGCAGCGGCAAACTCAGCAGCCCACACTAGCTCAGGAGGAGTGTGCCTGGCGCGGGGAATCAGTTGGGCGGTTGGGTGACATGGAGCGGCTGGCAGCGGACAGGCGGCGGCTGGCAGCAGCCTTGACCACCCTCCAGCAGGCCATGCAGCCCCTGACTGACCAGGCCCCTCCCCCTCACCCCAATATCACACCATCCCCCTCCCCCTCTTCCACCATGCGCCTACAACCCCACACCCCAGGCGAGGATGTCTGGCAGGGCAAGGCAGGGCAGGGCACCCCCTCCAGCACACACCCAAGCCGCCTCGCCCCTGGGCCCACCCACAGCCCTGTGGCTCACGGCCTCGTGGCCCATGACCCCTGGCAGGGGAACAAGGTGCAGGCTGGGGTTGCCGTACCCCCCTCACCTCCCACCCCTGAGCCCACCCATAACCTCACCGCCCCTCAGCTCCACTCCCTGTCCCCTACACCTACACCTTCACCTCTACGCCTGGTCGTTGCCCAGGGGAGGGGAGGGGAGGGGCCCTCCCACACCTCAGCCCCTGTCTACACCTTGCCTGCCGCGGCTCCTGCCCCCGCCCCTCCCCCGGTGACCCGGCCCCGGCGCAGGGCAGCAGCTGGGCCCCTGACTGTCACCCGGCCGCAAGGGCAGGCTGGCAGCCACCCTCACGTGCCTGTCAGCCCGCACTGGGAAAAGCAGCAGCAGCAGCCACAGGGGCAGCAGCAGGGGCGGGAGCAGCAGGAGCAGGAGCAGCAGGGGCCGCAGGGGCGGGGGCAGCAGGACGAAGGCCTACCCCTCAACACTGGTGAGCTGCCGCAAGCCCCCCAGCCCCCACCGAGCATAGGCAAGCTACTGAAGCCTGAACACCCCTGCCATGCCCGCTGCTGCTGCCCCCTCAGGCCCCCCCGCCACCCTGCTGCCTCAACCCCGTGCCGTGCTTGCTGTTACCGCCCCTCCCGCTCCTGCTGTCGTTGCAGGCGCAGGAGAACTGGCTATGGCAAAGCACAAGGCTGCCCCACACAGCCAGCTCAGCATGGGACCAGGCCAGCAGGAGCTGTCCCGCAGCCTCACCCCTCACACCCTCACACCCCCCGCCCCACCCGGCCCCACCCCGCCACAGGCAACCCCTGCATTGTTTCGCCCCCTGCCCCACCCCCACCCAACTCGATCCAAAGCCAGGTCGCGGGTCCGGCCCCCCTCCGTATTAGTCAGCGTGGTGGATTGGGCAGAGGAGCGGGAGGGGGAGGGGGCTGGGGGCGGCGGCGAGGATGAGGATGTGGTGGTGGCGGCCCATGTGGCAGCAGCAGCGGCGGCAGTGGCGGCAGCCCCAGGCGGTAGGGGACCTACAGCACAGGCTGCGGCGCAGGCCCTGTCTGGCAAGACCAGCAACAACATAGTAGCGGGGGGGTTGAGGGTGGACGGGAAGCTGTCAGGGGTGGAGCAGCAGGGCGGAGGGGCAGATGCGAGGGGGCGGGGGGAGCAGGGGCAGCGGTGGGAAGCCAGCGGCCTGGTGGCTGGCCTGGGCGGGTTCTTGGGGCAGTTGCTGGGGTGGGGCAGCCGAGGCTGAAGAGAAGGCGTAGTGTAGGTGCAGGCTGGGAGGGGTAGGGATCATGGGTGGTGATCAGGCAGCTGTGTGGAGGGCGCCGGGAGGAGTAGGAGGTGCAGGATCGCAAGTGGGGACGAGCACTACGAGGGAGAGAGCACCAGGGAGGGGGGGCGACCAAAAGGGAGGGAGCAGCAGAAGATGCGAGGATGGCGTTCAGGGGTCCAGGGACTGGGGAGCAACAGGTAGAGGGAGGATGAGAAGGGAGCGTTGGGAGGGCGTAGGATCGTGTAGAAGGCAGTGAGCGTGAGGGTAGTGTGCAGGCAGACAAGTCAACGCAGGGATCTAGAGAGGTCTGCTAACAACAGTTGTAGAGTTTGTGTGGAAGGGAGTAGTGACGTTGGTACTAGGGCAGTGGGCCCGTCCCACATCGGACGGCCAGCAGGCAACATATGTATGTGCGGCCTCCAGCCGTACCACATTTGTTTAACAACCAGCCCGACAGCCGGTCAAGCAAGCCCGCATGCAGCCGAACAAAACTATGCATGTCCAAGTCCACTTGCAATGTGTGTATGAATGATGTTCGCATGCTTGCATGATGTTCGCTTTGCATCCCTTGGCATCTGAAAAATGTGTGTGAGCATGCTGTCCAGTTATCACTTCTGCACTGTGGGTGCAGCAACAGTGTGTGGCAAGAGCAATTGCAGCTGCAGTCACAGTGGCAACAGCAGTGGTGCCAGCTCAGTGCCAAGTCAATGCAAGTTGGCATGGCCTGTCACCAGCCCTCATCGTCGTCGGGGCCAGGTGGCAAGGCATAAAACACCCTGGTGTACACCACATTCTCAGTGTAAACTGCGGCAGCACGGAGAGGCAGCACAGACACCACAAGCGAATGATGCAACCCACTTGATGAAGCCAGTCAAGTAAGCCTACACGACCTGGTTCTTTACGGTATCCTGCTGCTTCAGTTCTTCCTTCAGCTTCTTCCCTTGTGGCAATACAGGAGCCTTTCAACCCACTTTGTCACCAAACGCCCTTTAGGGAGCTTTCCTTGCGGGGGTTCAACCGTACACTCCTTGCGCTTCGTTGCCTTGTGTACTAAACGGTCGTTCTGCACGTTTCCACGTTTTTGTTAAAATGGATGGCATAGGCCTTGTTCACATGGCACCACACCTGTTGGACAGTCTTTTCAGCATTTCCAACTGTCCATGGTTGCATGGCAGTGTCTTAGCACAGATGCAACACACGATCTGTCTTTCATCTGTAGCTTCTGCTCGTACACCTCTTGTGTACCCGTAACTTCATGCTGCCGCAATTTCCAGATCGGCAGCCGCAAGTTCCAGAGCTGCTGCCGCTGCTGCCACTGCTGTCCCTGCTGCCCATGCCGCCCTTGCTGCTCCTGCTGCTGCTGCCCCTTCTGCCGCCCTACTGTTGCAAGTGCTGCTCATGCTGCTGCTGCCCCTTCTACTGCTGCTGCCCCTGCTGCTCCTGCCCCTATTGTTGCTGCCCATGCTGCTGCTGCCCCTGCTGCTGCTGCCCCTGCTGCTGCTGCCCCTGCTGCTGCTGCTCCTGCTGCTGCCGCCGCAGCTGCCGCTGCTGCCGCTGCTGCCGCTGCTGCCGCTGCTGCCGCTGCCCCTGCTGCCGCTGCTGCCGCTGCTGCCGCTGCTGCCGCTGCTGCTGCTGTTGCTGCTGCCCCTGCTGCTGCTGCCCCTGCTGCTGCTGCCCCTGCTGCTGCTGCCCCTGCTGCCCTTGCTGCTGCTGCCCCTGCTGCTGCTGCCCCTACAGCTGCTGCTGCTGCCCCTACTGCTGCTGCTGCTGCCCCTGCTGCTGCTGCCCCTGCTGCCCTTGCTGCTGCTGCCCCTGCTGCTGCTGCCCCTGCTGCTGCTGCCCCTGCTGCTGCTGCTCCTGCTGCTGCCGCCGCAGCTGCCGCTGCTGCCGCTGCTGCCGCTGCTGCCGCTGCTGCCGCTGCTGCCGCTGCCCCTGCTGCCCCTGCTGCCCCTGCTGCCCCTGCTGCCCCTGCTGCCGCTGCTGCCGCTGCTGCTGCTGCCCCTGCTGCCCCTGCTGCCCCTGCTGCTGCTGCCCCTGCTGCTGCTGCCCCTGCTGCCCCTGTTGCCCTTGCTGCTGCTGCCCCTGCTGCTGCTGCCCCTACTGCTGCTGCTGCTGCCCCTACTGCTGCTGCTGCTGCTGCTGCTGCCCCTGCTGCTGCTGCCCCTGCTACTATTGCTGCTGCTCCCATTGTTGCCGCTGCTGCCCCTGCTCCCCCTGCTGCCCCTTCTGCTGCTGCTGCCCCTGCTGCCCCTGCCGCGCCTGCTGCCCCTGCTGCCCCTGCTGCCACTGCCGCCCCTGCTGCGACTACTGCCCCTGCTACTATCGCCGCTGCTGCCAGTGATGCCGCTGCTGCCGCTGCTGCCCCTGCTGTTGCCGTCGCCGCTGCTGCCACTGCTGCCGCTGCTGCCGCTGCTGCCCCTGCTGCCCCTGCCGCCGCTGCTGCTGCTGCCGCTGCTGCCGCTGCTGCCCCTGCCGCCGCTGCTGCTGCCCCTGCTGCTGCTGCCCCTGCTGCCGCTGCTGCCCCTGCTGCTGCTGCCCCTGCTGCTGCTGCCCCTGCCCCTGCTGCTGCTGCCCCTGCTGCTGCTGCCCCTGCTGCTGCCCCTGCTGCCCTTGCTGCTGCTGCCCCTGCTGTTGCTGCCCCTACTGCTGCTGCTGCTGCCCCTACTGTTGCCGCTGCTGCCCCTGCTGCTGCTGCTTCTGCCCCTGCTGCCCCTGCTGCCCCTGCTGCCCCTTCTGCTGCTGCTGCCCCTGCTGCTGCTGCCCCTGCTGCCCCTGCCGCGCCTGCTACCGCTGCTGCCCCTGCTGCCCCTGCTGCTGCTGCTGCCCCTGCTGCTGCTGCCCCTGCCCCTGCTGCTGCTGCCCCTGCTGCTGCTGCCCCTGCTGCTGCTGCCCCTGCTGCTGCTGCCTCTGCTGCTAGCCTGGCTGCTTTTCGAGGCTAGACACCTGCCATCAGGTGCATTGGGGACATGAGGCTCCGTCGCGCTGAAGCAGAGGCTGAATATGTTTTACCGTATAGGCAGTGCGCAAGGTTGACGTGCACGCCACGGCCAAGCGCCGCATCCGTGGACTGCGGCTGTCAGTTCAAAATGATGGACCAACCTGTGTCGTGTTCATCTAGGGCCGGGGCTGTACTCCGCGGGGGTTCGGGGTCTTTGTTTGACTGAACTGTCGGTTGACGGGCCGGCCAGACCATTCAAAACGAAACATCGCGAGTAGACGCGCTGGCATCTACATTACCAGACCCACTACTCATTTCTATTTTTAAGGCCTCTAAAATTCAGAACGACTTTCGATCTTACTGCACAGTGAGTCGCGCTCGATTTCCTCGATGTACGATGCGGTGTTGAAGTTAGGAGAAGTCGCACGAAGAATCGCAGGCCATTCCGAGCACATTTTTCATCTTGACCCCCTATTTTTTTGTAGATTCACGCAGGTTGCAAAGTTTTCATCAGCGGTGGAAGCAGAGTTATACTAGAGGTTTGCAACGGCCAGCACCTTGGCCCTCAACCTTGAGCCTTCATTGCAGTCGAACACACTAGTTGTGAACCACTACAACACAGTGTTTTTGTCTGTGTGGAGTTCCCACCGCATGGCATGCACATGTCCTAAACATGGCCTACACATGGTCACGGTCGCCTACCACCTACAGCATTACCTGACCACGAGGGCTATGACGTAGAGTTGGCATGACAAAACATGCACTAATGTAAGCTGATGACAGCTCAACAAAGGGGGGGCACATACTACTGTGCCTCAGCAGGCTGCTGCTGCTGCTGAGCTGTTGGTGGCTTGTCTCGCACCCGCTTGTAGCCCAGGCCAGGGTACTCCTTGCCCTTGGCTGGCAGCGCTCCCTGCTGTGGCCAGAAACACAGCTCCAGCGGGCGCCACTTGCTCTCCCCAATGCGCTGCATGTTCAGCGCTGCATTGCAATCCCTGTCCAGCCACCTGCCTGGCTGTGGTGCTGGCTTGGCTTTGGCAGCCTTGCCCTGGGCCTTGCCTTTGCCCTTGGTGGGCTGGCTTGGCTCAGCTGTCTCTGGCTCAGCCTTGGTGCGCTTGCTGCGCTTGGCTGGCAGGGGAGTGCTGGGCCCAGGCTCTGAGGCTGCTGCCTGTGTGGCCGCCTGGCTGCTGCGTGGGGCCTGTGGGGGCTTGCAGGGGGCCACTACAGGGCACCACATCATGCCCCGCACTGGCCGGTCACGCTGCTGGCTCCATGCTGGGCACAGCAAGCGTGGTTCCACCTGCCCTGCTGGGGGCTTCCAGTGAAGTTGGCGCTGCCCAGCTGCTGCAGCTTGGCCAGTAGCTCCTGGTTGCTGGGATCATCAAAGGCTGGCTTGATGCTGTAGTGTAGGTTCTGCCTTGGGCGCCCAAGCCGCCGCTGCAGCTGGTCGTAGGGGGTGAGGAAATTGGAGTTGGCAAAGTACTCACAAAAAACCTTGAGCTGCTGCAGCAGGACTGGATCTTCGCTGTCCAAGGGCATGGGTGGACCAGTGGGAGCTGCTGGTGGGGGGTGGCGGGCAGCAAGGCGGGCGCTGGGTGGGCGCAGTGTGGGTGGCGCTGGGGCAGGCTCAGGCTCTGGGGCAGGCTCAGGCTCTGGCTCAGGCTCCGGCTCTGGCTCAGCCTCAGGCTCCCAATCCATAGCCAGGGTTGCTGGCTGAGCAGGGACACGCAGGGGGAGTGGGGGTAGGGGTGCAGCATCCAGTGCACAGGGAGGCTGCACGGCTGGAGCTGTAGGGGCGCTGGGGTACCCAGTGGTGGGGTGGCCCACAAGGCATGTCAGGAAAATCCTGAGCACATACAATGACGCGATGACGCGGAGCTGAGAATGGATGCCGGCCCTCAGCTGGAAGTGAGCCATCAGCTTTCGCTTCGTCTTCTTGCAGCCGCGAAGCACGGCGCCACCCGGGACTTTGATCACCTGCGGCACATCACAATTACGGTCAATATTTTGACAGGCCGGCAATGCGGGGACACCAATAGTGCGGGGACACGAGCAGTGCTGGGGCATGCAAGGCGGGGGCGCGCACCTGTCGGCGCTGGGTATTCCATGCAGCCCTTCGCTCCTCGCGTTGTTTGGCTGGAGGGACGCTAGGACCTGCGCTGGCATGAACAGAAGCGATGTGATCAGCGCGGAGCTCTCCGGACTGCACAGTTGCAGCGGACCACACCACGACTACGACGAACCTCGTTTTCGCGGGCTTTCAATCGGAAGCGGATCTTGCTCCGCGGCACTGGTGGGCCCCTAGCACTTACGACCCACAGGGGACCTACAGCACAGGCTGCGTTTGCAACGGCCAGTGTGAGGGATGTGAGGAGGGTTGCGCCCCACGCACCGACGCCCGTCCTTCGCGCAGCAGGCATGAGCACATCCTGCTGAGCAGGACGGGTGTCGCAACTCAGATCACAGTCAGCTGTGATCACAGTCAGCTGTGATCACAGTCAGCTGTGCAGGGTGTGAGGATGTGTGACCCTTCTGTGAGAGTGTGCTACTTTGCAAGGTGAGACCAGCCAGTCGCTAGCAAGCCTGTCGCATCGCTAGCCGCAAAGCATCAACGATGTAAGGTTGCTGTAGTCGCAATGGCCGCAGTGGACGCAACGGTTCGCAGTGGCCCCAGAACCCGCAACCCGCACAGTCAACGGATGTCACTGCATGCGAGCCAGCCACACCTCTCACCCTAGCCTAAATAGGCGCAATGAACACCAGAGTTCATTCCTGGGGGAGATGGGTCATTGGGCGCGAGGGCGTGGTGCAAAATGGCATCGGCCTCGTAGGACAAGATCTTGCCCCGTAACTACCAGGCGCATAATCCGATGCAATACGGTTGTGGGTTGGTACTGCTAGCAGGGCAATACTGTTGGCATGGCGGTCAAAATCGTAGCATGTGTCCACATGGGATCGATTGTTGGCGAGGCGCGCGGCACAATATTCGTCGCACATCCTGCTGCGCTGACGCGAGATTCCGCGGTAGCTGCGGCGCAGCGTACTGATGGCATCCGCTGCCTGCGTAGCTGCTCAGTGCCAGACAGCGCCCTGCGAGGCATTCAGGGGCAGCCACATTTGAAGGGCTGCAAGCCACATCCAAGCTTCTCAACCACTACGTGACCTATTGAGGGTCTGCCACTGTGCTGACAGGCTGCAGGCACAGACACGACCCAGGCAGCAGCCAGTGTCTCTCCAGCCTGAGAAAAGTGGCAGCATTGATGCAGGAGGGACGCTTGCCACTTCCATAGACCCCGTTAGACCTTGCACGCCCTCATCCATGGCCAGCCAGCCTGAGCGCCCCCGCTGCCCTGTGTGTGGAGCGAGCTTTAAGAGCGTTGACCGCCTGACCCAGCATGTGAACAGCCACTTTGAGGCAGGCGAGGTTGCAGATGAGGTGAGGGATGTGGGGCTGGTTCAGCAGAGGGTGTAGCATCAACGAGATGCTGGCATGGACTGATGCAGACAGGGGCTTTGAGGATTCACCCCTAGGAGAGCTAAAGGCCTGCCCTCTGGTACGCATGGGGACCGACTTGACCTGATCTAGGACTTGCGGGGGGCCTAGCAGCTAGCAATGCTTGTTTGACTGGGCTGTCCAAGGTCACCCCCTGGGATGTGTGACACCCATGTGTGATGCACGTCCCAATCTGTGATCATACTGACCTGACAGACCTTGTACCGCCCTGAGGGAGAGAAAGCATATTTTGAATATATCCGGTTGTGCTGGCATGCGCATCGCACGTTGTGTTTGTCCCATGTGCTGTCTGGCGTGGCTGTTGCACGTGATGGGTTAGAGTTGAGATTAAGCTTAGGGTCAGGGATTCATGTCAGTGTTAGGGTCAGGGTCAGTGTTAGGGTGAAAATTTGGGTCAGGGCAGGGGTAGTCCTCCTATGCCTAAGACCATGAGTCTCCTGCTTCGCTGCTGTTGATCCAGCCGCTGCTGCTGCTGCTGCTGCTGCTGCTGCTCACGCTACTGCTGCTCACGCTGCTGCTGCTGCTGCTGCTCACGCTGCTGCTGCTGCTGCTGCTCACGCTGCTGCTGCTGCTGCTCATGCTGCTGCTGCTGCCCTTGCTACACTTGCTCCTACATCACCTGCTTCTACCGCCCCTACTGCCCCTTCACCTGCTGCTTCCCCTGCTGCTCTCCCTCCCCTGTCTCCCCTGCTGCTGCACCACTGCCACCAGGCGTCCCACCCCTGGGCTGTAGAGGCCCTGCCAGCCTGCGGGCAGCAGGTGGCTGGGGTCGAGCTGGAATCACCCCAGGCTGTATATGGCACGGGGGGAGGTGCAGCCTCTCTGACGCCTGACACCGTGACCGTCATTGAAATTGGTGCGCATACCCTCATGCGCATACCCTCATGTTTGAGAAGTGGTGGTGGCAGCAGTGGCAGCGGCAGCAGCAACGGATGCAACAGCAGCAGCGGCAATAGCAGCAGCAGCGGCAATAGCAGCAGCAGCGGCAACAGCACCGTGATTGAGATTGGTGAGCACACACTGGCGCAACACCAGACGCACCAGCCTGCGGATTTGGACAGTGGTGTTGGCAGTAGCGGCAGCGGCAGCAGCAGCGGATGCATCGGCAGTGGTGGCAGCAGCAGCAGTACCACCACTAGATTCATCTCTGCCAGCGTTGCTGCCACGAATGCCAGGACCAGGGCAGGTGGTGTGGCGGCCCTGTAGCGCTGGAGGCAGTCAGGCTAGGCAGACATAAGGTCCGCAAGCTGAACCACCTGCCCGCCCGCCTGCTGGCCACCCCACCCCACCTAATCACAACTAACTTGCCCAAACGCCCGCCCACCCGCCCACCCGCCCGCCCGCCGGCCTGCCCGCCCGCCCGTGCGCCTGCAGATATGGAGGATACCCCTGGTGCAGCATCAGAATCAGCTGCAGGGCCTGGGTTTGATGGGAACTGCGTGCTGTGCCCCCAGGGCTGTGGGCAGTGGGTGCCTCTGGTGGAGCTGGACAGCCATGAGGCGGCTCACAAGGTCAGCGCAGGTCAACACAGGGAGGTGGGCGGGTGGCCGGGTGGGCAGGTGGGCGGGTGGATAATGCCCCAAGAGCCAGCAAGAGCCCACTTTAGAGGGTTGTTAGTTACTGAGCTGTTCAACACAGCCACTGTACAGATTGCATGTCAGCAGCTGCCGCAAACGCATCCCACCCACTGGCCTGCATCGCACCCCGCCCTGCCCGTCCTGCCGGCCCAAACTCTGTGGGCCCTGCAGCCGTCAACAGCCACTACACCCCTGTGCAGACCCCTTTGCCCACGACCCAACCCACTAGGTGCTATGCTTTGATAAGTCAGCAATTTCTTCAAGGAACTTGGGATTGTCACGGAGCCTTTACACGGAGTACACAAAGGCAAGACCCAGCACCTTGGCCCTCAACCTTGAGCCTTCATTGCAGTCGAACACACTAGTTGTGAACCACTACAAAACAGTGTTTTTTCTGTGTGGTGTTCCCATCGCATGGCATGCTCATGGCCTAAACATGGCATACACATGGTCACGGTCGCCTTCCACCTACAGCATTGCCTGACCACGAGGGCTATGACGTAGAGTTGGCATGACAAAACATGCACTAATTGTAAGCTGATAACAGCTCAAAGGGGGGCACATACTACTGTGCCTCAGCAGGCTGCTGCTGCTGGGCCTTGGGTGGTTTGTCTCGCACTCGCTTGTAGCCCAGGCCAGGGTACTCCTTGCCCTTGGCTGGCAGAGCTCCCTGCTGTGGCCAGAAGCACAGCTCC
>JASKMD010000026.1:1328549-1411421 GCA_030144725.1 Haematococcus lacustris | reverse complement strand
CTGTCAAGCGCTCTATAGCTGTGGCAACCACAGCCAAAGCAAACACCGCTGACTCTGCTGGGAGACTGGTCACAGCCACCCTGCAGCCCACAAACTCCACGCCAGTCATCCTGATAGGTACCTACTGGCCATTAGGACACAGCGCAGCAGCGTCCTCAGCCCGCCTCGCCATGCAAGACACCATAACAACACTCCTAAATGCACACAGATCACACCTCCCCCTAATGATAGGAGACATGAATGCCACCTGGCGGCCCAATGACAGGAGCAGCAACACCACCTACCCGCAGGACATGGATTATAGGGCCTTCTTGCACTCCCAGAACCTGCAGCCAGTGCAACAAGAAGATAGAAAAGCCACACACAGGCAATGGAAGGAGGCAGACGAAACAGGCCAGCCACAAAACACTGACAGCCGCATTGATGACATCCTCACACGCAACAGCCCCGCAAAGCCACGGCTGCTAGCCTGCGCAAGCAAATGGGGAGGCGGGCTCAGCGACCACCTACCCCTTACTATGGCCCTAGATATCACGTCCACTGGCCTCAACATACCTGCCATACCCACATTGCCGACCTTAAGACAGACCTGCAAAAAAGCGCTCACAACTCCAGTCAGCAAAGAAGACCAGGAGAAGTTCAAGCAAGCCTGCCAAGACACGAACAACAACATTCCACAACTCCTAGCACGCTTGCAATTGACCCTGAGACCTGCTAAAACAGCGGCACAAGCACACTATGCAGCCATCACCAACAGTTGTGCCAAATCTATCCAGCAACTAACCCACATCGATGGAACCAGTGCACCAATAGTTGTGAATGAGCTGGCCACCCATATGCACAATCTCCTGGACAAATGCCTCAAGGTGGCAATAGAAAACTGCCAAACCAAAACCCATAATGCCACAGGTCAACACTACCGGCTGCGAGGCTGCAACAAACTCAGAAGCCACAAGCGGCACACCCACCTATGGATCAAGCATGCACAGCACCACCTGAGTGACTACAAGGGAAGCACCATCACCGACGCACTAACACATGTGCCTCCCCTCCCCTCCTGCAAAGTACCTACAGCGGCCAAGCAGACAGCACTAGACATCATACGGATGTACCACAAAGACGGTACCCCTTTCCACACTGCCCTTAAACTAGCCTACAAACACACAAAAACAGACCTACAATCCTATGACAAAGAGCAGTCAGCTATCCATGCTGACAGACACCGAGCAGCTGCCCAGAAGCTCATTCACACCAAACCACGGCTAGCAAACAAGGCCATCTTCCAACCATCGAGCAAACGCCACACCATCACAGCCCTACACGATGACAGAACTGGTGCGCTGGCAACAGACCCCACACAACTAGTGCAGGTAGCTGACCGCTACTTTACACGAACTTGGGCCGCCACAGGTAGCAAAACAGGGACATACCTACCAGAACACTGCCCTAGAAAGGCACCTTGGGAGCAGCCCAATGCCATTGACCGCTTCACACTCAAGACGGGCGCCACCCAGCGAGAAGAGCCAGACCTGGAAGGCAACAGAGCAAAGAGGGCATGGCTTAACTCCACGATCCAGAACACCGCCACCTTCCACACCTGCCTAAAACAGCTCAGCAGCGGCAAAGCACCAGGACCAGATGACATACCTAACGAACTACTGAAAATGCTACCGGACGAGATCACGACCGCCATACACGACATGTTCACAGTCCTATGGGCGACAGGCCTCACCCCCACCGGATGGAAGACTAGCAACACTGTGCTCATCTACAAAAACAAGGGGTCCGAGACTGACCTAGCCAACTACAGACCCATCGGCCTTGCCAACACCCTCTACAAACTATGGACACGTATGATCACAGTGGCACTATACGAGTATGCTGAACAACACAACGTCCTTAGTAGTTGCCAGGCAGGCTTCCGCAGGCACCAAGACACTATGACCCAGCTGCAAAGCCTCGTCATGGCCCTCGAAGACGCCAAGATAGGCCAACAAGACATCTACGCACTCATCGTAGACTTTACCTCTGCCTTTAACACCACCGATCAGGATAAGACACTCTGGATCATGTATGACCTGGGCTTTCCCACAGACGCCATCGAGGCAGTAAAAGATCTCTACACCGGAGCGAGCAGCACAGTACAGCTCACACCGCAACTGAAAGGCCAACCTGTTCCTATCACACGAGGCACTATCCAAGGAGACTCTCTCTCCCCCCTACTATTCCTAATCTACATGGAGCCGCTCTTGCGATGGCTGCACGTTGGAGGCAGAGGGTATGAGCACAGCTGCCTCGATGCAACCCAGCACCAGGACAACACTCTACGACACCAAAACAAACTGAGCAGCCTAGCCTTTGCAGACGACCTCATCATTCTCACCTCGTGCCTCTCCGACCTTAAGATCCAGGCGCATAAGCTCACAGAGTTCTCCACTTGGGGAAGCCTGCAAGTGTCAGGCAGCAAAACCAAAGTAACAGGCATACTACACCAAAAGGCCAAGACAAAAGTCTATGGCACAAATGACCCTACAGCCCAGGTGGCAGCCCAGCTCCATGGCCAGATTGAGGTGCAAGGACAGGCCACTCAGTACCTCCCCCCCACCCAGCCCTTCCTGTACCTAGGTGTCAACATCACCATGACCCTGGACTGGAAGCACCAGCATAGACGCATGACTGACACCCTCCGCTCCAGGCTTGAATGCCTCCGCACATCATACGCCTCACCTCGTCAGACCCTCCACATCGTGAAGACGGCAGTGGCCACCTGCTTGGCCTATGCCTTTCCAGTGACACCCTGCTCACCCACTGACCTAGAAGCATGGGACAGCATGATAACCACAATGATGAAGCGCAGGTTTGGCCTGTGGGTCAGCGCACCTAGCGCCATGATCCGTGAAGATACAGACACCTTTGGCCTAGGATGCACCTCACTGGCAGTGGAATACAACAGCCGCTGCGTGAAGACACTATTGGAAGGACTCCAAGCGGAGGGCCGCTACGGCAAGGTCACCAGGTCCATGCTTGCCATGCAGATCACGTACCTCTCGCAGCTGCTAGCCCAAAAGCCATCCAGACATCAGACTCAGAAGGAGCTGCAGAAATGCTCTCGCACCCGCCAGCTGCTCTGCGCCCACAACAGCTCCCTGCAAGTGGCACTCCAAGGCACCACCATTGACCCCCCCCTGTTGGCACAGCTACAAGCTATACACACAGCATCGGTGGCCCAACCCCTAGACAAACACCACACTAGAGTGATGCGTGCCATAGTGGGCCCCCTGATTGCACTTGGCTTCTCTGGCCCCCACCAACTCTTAGAAATGAAAGGCACCAACATCATATCAGGCAGAGAGTTGAGGGTCCTCGCCAAACACAGGGGCAGGAGGGCAACACACAAACACATTGGAGCCCTAAACCGCCTGCGCCTGCTGCTTCAGCTAGGGGAGGAACCCACCTCAGACCAACTGCAAGCCATCATGAACCACCGGGACATCAACCTGGACCTGGACCTCAAACACAGGCAGACGCACCAGAGCATGGGAGGCCTCACAGCCTGCCAGTGGACTGACAAAAGCACATACGCACTACCGGGGTGGAACTGGCAGGCCTCCATCGCCTCCAACCAAGTCATTCGCATCACCGACCTCTTCAATAAGCCTCCCGAACAACCCACTGCTGCCCCACCACCCCACACAAACACACAACACACCGGTGCAACCACAACCGACCCACAGAACATCAACAACAAGAGGCCTGCGCCGAAACCACCCACCGGCAACAAGAGCATGGGCAGAGTAGCCCTACCTGATGCCACTGACCTCCCATTGCCACACCTGAACCCGACCCAGCTATACACCTGGAAGGAGGACCAAGCCACAAGTGGCACAGTTAGCCACAGCCAAATGATGTTGAATCAGATGTTCAGGCACAGGGAGAAGATCAAGAAGGTCTTTGGCTGGCAGATTACTAACACCACATCTGGCCTAGACCTACGCCCCAAAGCAGCAAGAAGGACACACCAAAAGCAACAATCTAAAGAGGAGGTTGATGGCACCATGCAACAGCAATACTGGGTAACATGGCACCCGTCAAGAGTTGAGAAATGGGCCCTACCCCTCTACGCCAAGAACGGCTACCACCCGCAGAGCGTAAAGCCCTACCTACGCAGCCAACTCAGGGACGACGACTGCGACTGTGAGCTATGCTGGTCACCCAACAGCAGGGAGAAGGATGCAGATGCTGCAGACATGTATGTCTGTGACACATGCCAACGCACGTACCACTGGCAGTGCCTCCTTGACTGCAAATGCGCCAAGCCAAGTGAAAGACCTGGCTCTGATGACAACGCAGAATGGGAATGCCCCTCTTGCGCACCGCTAGCTCCACACGAGAAGGAGGCACGCAGAGCCGCTGCTGACGAGGAGATAGTAGAGGTCCACTGGGAACCCAGCGCGGAGGCATTCACCATGCTAAATCACCATACAGACTTCTGCGAGCACATGGAGGAGTACAAAACAGAGACGGAGGCTAGGCAATACGCACTCACAAGCACGCGCAAGGACGGCGACATTAACGACGATCTGATGCGACAAAGCATGAGCGACACTGCACGTGGACAATGGCAGTCCACCCACGGCGACCCGCTACGCTCCAAAATTAGATTTGATGTCCTCCCCACTAACCCGCAACTTGACATATGCCCAACTGGAAGGTGCGAAGTGTGGCTCCGACATGCAGACTTCTACCCCTGCCAACCAACCCCAGCCCCCACACAAGCCCTACCCCAACCAATCACACAGCAGGTCGTAGCCGTCTACAACACAGATGGTAAATGCGTGGGAGTCATTGCACCCGCCCGAGCAGCAAACCTGCTATCTAGATACAACGCAACACAGAAGAACGCCCTGACACCCCTAAACACCAGCTTTGCCGCAGAGCTTGCCAGCCTCTTGGCAAGGCATGGCCAAGCAACCGCTGATGCCACACACACAACCCCCACACCAATCGTCCACATCCTGAGACAACACCTGGAGATCACCAAGGAACGCTACACCACCCCTCTCCACTGCAGCCCACTCTTTGAAGAGTACTACAGCCCATGCGAAAAAGACAAACTGTTCGGCTCACTGGGCCCCCCCTTACTCTGCCAGCACCAAGGCATGTCATGGGCCCAACCCACCAAAGCAGACATCACTATGGCTGTGCGACACGCCCTACACGCAGCACAAGCCCCAACACACACACCAACCCTCACTGCCATGCTCCTGCCCAACAAAGGACGCACAAACTCTGCAACATACATGCGGTGGATTTCTGAGCACCCCCACCTGTGCACCAAAATTGGCACCTTCGCACCCCATGCGCTGCAGCCAGACCCGCCGCAAGCGTGGGCTGGGAGCATACCGTACACCTGCAGCAACAAACACCACTCACTGCTCGTACTTATTCACAACTCGAGCGCAATACATCATCTGCAAGCACGGAACCCACTATGGCTCGACAGCTTGCGCGGCGCCTTGAGTCAGCTCGTTGGTAGGAAGTTCCTTACCCCCTTAAACACACGCCAACCCCCCCCACCGCCGGCCCACACAAGCTTGACAGGGGCTGGCACCTACAGGAAACTACCCCAAGATACACCAACACCCCCCACAGCCCTCCCCCCCACCTCTCACACCCCCGATACCCACTGGAGCGGCACCCACCTCCAATCAAAGGTTGGGGACTGGAAATCATGGACATACACCGATGGCAGCTGCACCACAGCACCAGGAGCAGTCCAACGCATTGGAGCAGGCATCTACCACCCCCAGGGCACACAACAACACCAAACCATCAACCCCAGTGGAGAGGGGGCTACCAACACGATCACAAGAGCCGAGCTCGCAGCCATCAAGGCAGCACTAGACCAAGGGCACATACACATCGCCACCGACAGCCTCACCGCCATGTTTCAAATAAGGATGGCTGTCCTCCAACCCATGCGTCTCCACCTGCACAAGCACAAGGATATCCTTACCACCATAGTACAAACAATCAAAGCTAGCCCTACCACGATACACCTCTTCAAGGTGAGAGCACACAATGGCATCATTGGCAACGAATACGCCGACCACACAGCCAAACTGGCAGCACAACATGATAACCATGACATCACCATCCCAGGTTGCAAGGATCCCTACCACGACATCCATTGGCTGCAAACTCCTGGGAAGGAGGACCACCCCCCCCGGCCACTAGGAGACCTGACGGGCAGCCTGAAAACCCACATGCACACCAGACATAGACTTGGACTGGCCAACCAAGACTCCATCTACTACGAGGCATGGCAGTCCATCACCCTCATAGCACACAAGATGAGCAACTTCCTTTGGCGCGATGGGGCCATCACCACGCCACAACAACGGTGCATAATGCGCTATAGAACTGGCACTCTCTACAATCAGAAGCACGCAGTCCGTTTTGGGCTCAGCGACAGCACAAACTGCCCACTATGCGGCCAGCCGGACAGCGCCCTACACATCCTGTCAGGTTGCACTGCTACGAACAAGCTAGTCACGCACCGCCACAATGCGGCCGGCCGCGCCATCCTCCGAGCCGTGCAGGATGGAGCCCTCGGCGCCGGCCTGGTCTTCACCGATGTCGGCGACCTGTACGAGGACAGCGACACAGCCTCTCCGATCAAAAGCAAGCTCAAACGCAGAAACCTGAGACGCGCGCTCGACATAGACCCCACCACTACAGGACGAATCACCTACCCGGACGCCGTGATTATCTCCCCAAACGGGCCCTACGAAGGACCGGCGACGAAGATCCCGCTGAGGCATAGACATGTGACCCTGATAGAAATAAAATATTGCATGGACACCGACCCAACGGAACAACTACACAAAGCGACCGCGCAGCACGCCAACTTGCTTCAAGCACTCCAACCAGGCATCAACTGTGCCTCCGCAAAACAAATCAACATCATGCTAGGAGTGGGTGGCACAATATACAAGGACCACACCCATAAGCGACTTCTAGAGCTAGGAGTAAATGACACAAACGACAACCTGCTGAAGTGGCTTCACCGACATGCGATACAAACTGCACATGCACTCGTTGTAGCGAGACGGCAAGCTGAACCGCCGAAACAGCAAAGAAAGCAAACCAAACAATGGACACGAACGGCAAGGGCACCGGCTGGATGAGCTATGCAGGGGAGAGAGGATGTTGACATGGCCCCTGGGTGCGCCCGGTAGCCTGGCAACCCTCCCTCCCCACCCCCCCCACCTGTCTCCGGTGGGAGGGTAGCAAGGGCACGCCCCGAGGCTACTCTCCCCCCTTAATGCACGCCCGACGGCGAGGGCGTAGTCTTTCTTTCTTTCTTTCTTTCTTATAATTGCCAGGCTGGCATGTTGACTAGAAGCTTCGGGCTTTGGGCAGGCCGCGCAAATAGCGAATAGACAAATAGAACGCTTTGTCGTTGCTGCAAAGCCAATTCGTCATAAAAACTTCAGATTGACCTAACGTTGACTGCGCTTTTGTATAATTGACGGGCCGCGGGGAGCACTTTTGTACCTAACGTTGACTGCGCTTTTGTATAATTGACGGGCCGCGGACCTCAGATATACCAGATATTCGCCTCTACCTCGCACATTACGCGAATGTAATGGAGTTTTACTGCTTTGTAACACTTAAAACCACCGGTATTACAGATGGGTAAAACGCTATTAATAGGCAAAGCGCACTGCTATTAACAAAAAGTGCATCTCTATTATAAAAAAGTGCACCTAATAATAGAGCTCACATGCAGCCTTTTACACCTTTCGGCTGAACTATGATATGATGCTCACTACTACTCTCCAGCGCCTCCTTCACAACAGCAGCATTCAGATGGGCCCCTGCTCATTCAGCAACCACAGGGACCACACCAAAGGCAACACCAAGTGCAGGGCAAACAAGATTTGGACCAAGTTACAGGTGGTTAAGCTATTCAAGCGACACGGACACATTAGACTATGCTGCCCTATATATGCGTCACGATGGTGTGGAGGCAGTGTCAGACAGCGGCCTGCTCCGCCGTTTGCACAATGTCATCAACTCCCTCCCCTTCCTCATCACCCACCAAGGTCCCAGATGTGGCGCCATGTCGCCGTGGGTCCTGGGTAAGACAAGGCAACAGAAGGCAGGACAAGGTGTGGCAAGGGTGCAACACTAAGGGTGAGGGAAGGCGGCATTGGGGGCAGTAGCAACCCTATTCTAGAAATGGCTGGGCACTTCTTGCTTGCAACCCATCAATGCCCCCCAATCTAGCCCAGGCCATAAGCCTCATCCTCTCATTCCACATCCACAATCATCAGCTAGACTGACTCCGCTTGCCCATACGCCAATCACAACAGTATCTAGGCTGGCTGCCCTCAACTGCAGACAACCAGCGCCTTGCTGATGTCTGAAGCATTGCGGTAGCTCTGTAGGCCCCGATGGAGCGAGCATGCAGCAGCAACTCATCGCAAGACAACCCGCACAACGACAAGCAAGTGCATAAGGCAGCAATACTGCGACACGAACAAGGAATCAATCTGACTACCTACCGCATTTGGTGGCGCAATACCAACAGCCTCTTGGCGCACCCCTTTGCGGGCAAAGACAGGACCTACGACAAGGAATTAGAAAATGATCAGAACAATGGTACTGAGTAGCGACAACAATCTTACAATCTTCACCTTTACGACAATCGAAAGGAGGTAAGCGAAAGGAACACTCCGAGCCAAGGGCAACCTGCTGAAGGGCTGCGATATGAAGCTGGCGGGCTACAGTGATGCTCCCACGCACCTATAGCGACCAGCTGAGAAGCGAACAACGCGAAGCGAATATGTGAACATCGAAGGGAATCCCGCTGAGAGGCTGCTAGAGGCCGACGGCCTGTCCAAAGGCACAACGCCGAAGAAAAGAGCTTCTTCCATACTTGAAGTCTGCAAGTAGGGCAATGTTCGCAATACCAAACTCTCAAAATCATACGAAAAGTTTGACATCCCGAAGACGCGGCTCCGCCGCGCCAAATGAAGCTTCGACGCTGTAAAACTCCTCGCTACGCTCCGCGGCCGCCGGCTTCGGTCTCGAGCTGTTACGCGCCAGTGCCTCGCGTTTTACAACCACCTAAAACGGCCCGCGACCCCATTATCTACTACCTTATGGACTCGTCCTCGTCTCCGCGGCCATACATATTTTCGCATAATGTACTCGGCCCGCCGATCATCCATTACTTATGGAAGTCGTTTAACTCATGTACCCCTGGTGTAGGGAGGGCTTTTCGGATTGACCTAGGTTTCCCTATGCCGCTGATCAAGGCCCCTTCCTCAGCCGACATCTTTATTGTATTTGTGACTGCAACAAGGCAGCGACCCAGGCAGACAGGCCTACAAAAAGGGTGAAGTTCGGGCAAGTGTGAAGGGGTGCAGGGGTCTAAGCATAGAGCAGTCCAACGGGCAAACACCACGCACTATGAACTCAAAATATCCATGTGTGGACAACACAATTGCCTCAACATTCTACGCTGGCAGGTCCGACACCGTTCGCCTGCGCACTCGCCGACTACACGATTCCATGAGGAGCAGGAATGCGTCTCCTGCCTTGCTTGCAGCAGCCGAGCCGGTGGACGAGGGCTCAGAATTTTGAGAGTGAGCGCGGCTGGTGTTGCCACAAAATGCATGCCGCCCAGGCGGCATGGCGTGGCTGGGGCGCGCCCAAGGCGGCGAGTGCATCGCGAGCTGCGCGGCGTCAAGGGTGTCAGCCAAAGGCTCTGAGTTGAAGTACGCACACACGGACACAGTGCACGACATCGCTTGTGCCCCAGCCGGTCCACCGGCCGGTGCTGCCGCGCGACTGCCGCCGGGTGGTCCTGTGCTGCCCAGGCATTGGGGATGTTCTAAACCTGGCTGTGGCACCGGGGGTCGCAGTGGAGCGGCCAGTGTTCTGGCAAGGTCTTGCATCACATCATGGGTTTCTAAGCAATGGCGGCTGGCAGAGGAGTCTGTGAGATGGTGGTGTGCGCAAGGGGGTTGCTCAGGGCCAGGGGTAATAGCTGCTGTGTGGCAGGCTGGGAAGGGGCAAACCGGCCCCCTGCCCTGCCCGGCTGCCCAGGGGCCTAGGTGCCAGGCAGGGGAGGCGGGGCAGGCAGGGGCAGGCCCCTGTGGCCTGGACACTGGCTGTGCCGTGGCTGCCACACTGAGCCCTGGTGAGCTCCTCACTTGTCTGCTGGGGTGATGATGATCGAGACATGACGCAGCTGCAGGGTCAGTGGCTGAGTCGACTACCTGGGCAGTCTGCCCCACCTCTCCAGCACCACTGGACAGCGACGCCGCTGCTGGCTCTGGTTGCTGGTTTGTGTGGACCCCGGCACTTCCCTGACCACCCCCTGCTGACACCAGCCCAGCCTTGTATCCTGCTGCCCCCTCTGGGGACCCTGTCTGCCAGCGTCCGGGCGCTCCTGCATGGCACTGGCTGCCGGGACAGCTTCGCCACCTGATCCGCTGCTCCCCCTCAGCCTCTTCTGTAGCAGTGGCGGGGCCTGGGCCCTGCCCTTGCATGTCGGCCTGCCTGCAGCCCTGCTGCACCTGTTGGGCAACAGACATGGAGGTACTGTGCCAGGTGCAGGGGCCAGGGTCTGGATGCCGGGCAGTGGGTGTCTTCATCTCCCCTGCCTCCACCATTGCATCACAGAAGCCACTGAGGCGGCGCATCAGAGGAGGGCGCCCCTCCAAACCCGGCCTGCCCTCGTGCCCGCTGCCCCAGCCGTGCCTGCCACCCCCTTCGGTCACTCCAGCGTCACAGCCGTGAGCCTGGCTGGTCCATCGGGCTGGAGGGCGCTGCGGAGCTGTGGAGGCTGTGGGGTCAAAACAGGCAAGGCGGGCTGCCACATCGCTGAGGCCACTGAGGCGGCGACTGGCCATGGCTGTGGCCCCTGTGGCGCAGGAGCTGAGCGGAAGCTGCATGTGCTGCAGCTGGTGCTGAGAATGGTGGCCCCATGCTCGGACCCTCTCCATCTGCATTGCACTGGGACCTAGCGAGAAGGTGTCAACCTGTGCGCCTGTGCTGGTGGTGGTAGTGGTGGTGCAGGTGGTGCCGGTGGGATTGAAGTCAGCGGCTGCATAGGCATCAAGAGAAGACAGGTCCTGGGGTAGAGGCGGGAGGGGGACCTGCAGGGGCGATGCAGGGGAGGGGAAACCCTGCCTACCCTCCCGCCCCAGCCGGTAGTGCCCCATTGACACCTGTGCCCCTTGCTGGCCTGGCTGCCCCGCGTCTGTGAAGAGGGGACAGTGGGCGCAGGCTTGTAAGTGCGGTGGGGTGGACTGGCGGCGTGCCTGGCTGGGGGAGCCCTGGTCTGCTACAGAGGGTGCAAGGGGCCGACCGGTGCTTGGGCTGGGCGGCTGGCCTGTCACCACCTGGCTGAGCCGGCTGGGTCCGTGGCGCGGGGTGAGAGCAGCAGAGTGGGGGGCATGCAGGGCCAGGGCAGCTCTGGCCGTGGGGGTGGTGAGCTGCATGGTGTCCTGGCCGTCTTGACACATGGAGCACTGGGCTCGTCTGAGCGGCAGGGCACAGACCAGGGGGCTGCTGCCCTCCTCCAGCACGGGATTGGTCAGGCTGCAGCGGGGGCCCTGGTGGTGCTGGGCCTGGTGCTGGGGTGGAGCCTGGGGCAGGGACTGAGATCTGGTGCCCCGGGGCAGCCAGCCACACTGCCCTGGCTGGGCTTGCATGCCTGCACGACATTACGCATTGCAGGGAGTTTGTTGGTTTGCAGTGTTGCCTGCTGTATATGCCTGCGTGACTCACTGCCCCCACCTTGTATGGAGTACCAGGTGGCAAGCTGACACTGGTGCTGGCCACTGCCCTCCTGGTCTGCCACCTCACATGTGCCCGCGGCTTCACTGCCCCCGCACAGCTGCTCTGCGGTGCTGGTGCAGTAGAGGGGGTGGTTGGCGTCTGATGGCTGCTGGAGGTCCATAGAGTGGCACAGCAGTCGGTCCACACTGCCTGAGCAGTGGCTGTCTAGGCAGAACAGCGGTATCTGCAGGCAAGGACGGGTGATGCATGGCTTGCATCCCCACTGCATCTCACCTAGTGGCAACTGCACAAGAGCATGGTATGAGGGAGCATGGTCTCCAGAACATAATGCCCTATCCATGTGTCGGACAAAGAAGAAGTACAAAAAGAAGTGAGTACTAAAAGAAATAAGAAGACGTATACTCTAGCGTGGGGGTCAGCGTACTATGATGGGAGGAGTTTCTGCCGCTAGGGACCAGGCTGATGCTAGAGCACCATGCAAGGGGCAGGGTGATGGACATCCAGGACAACAAGAATGACAGCAAAGCCAGGTGCAGTAGCTTGCAGCTAGCCCCTGGGCAGGGTTTCTTGCTTGCCACTCACTGAGTGTATGCTGCCGGGCGTGTCAATCTGCTGCTGGTGCAGCTGCAGGGAGTCCAGCGGGTGGTACAGCTGCTGCTGGTGGTCCTGGTGCAAGCCGGCCAGCCTGTGATGCCCCTGCTGATGGTAATGGTCTGGGTGGCCCAAGTGCTGGGCAAGATGAGGTGGTGGCGGGTACTGGCGCATTCCAGAGTAATGGGGTCGGCCCCAGCTAGCCATGGGCTGCAGAGGGCTGGGAGGGGCGCTGCCCTCCATGGCTGCCATCCTGCTGACGTGCTCCTGCTGATGAAGCTGGCTGCCACCACTGGTGCTGACCGGCAGCTCGTAAGCTGCAGGGCATCCTGACAGCCGCCTCGGGGTCCGGGCCAAGGGCTTGCGCTGTGGGCCGAGGGGGAAGGAAGGCAGAGGACGGCTGATGGGGTTCATGAGGCCAGAGATGTCCTGGGATCAGAGCAGGGCGAGCAGGCGCATTAGGGGCATCACAACCAGTCCGCACCGGGGTTACAGGGGCGCCAGGGCACTGCTGCAGCAGCAGGGTGTGGGCTCTAGACATGGCTCCTTGAGGGGCTGAGTGGTCAGTGTGCCACCTATGTGACGCTGTGACTGGATGGGTGGCTTGTCCAAGGCCAACAAGGTGCAGGGCACCTTGTACAAGGCGCGAGCAGCAGCACAGGTGCACAGCTGCTGATGCTGCTGGAAAGGAGAAGCGGGACGAGGAGAAGAGAGGGAACAGGAGTAACGAAGACCCATCAGTGCAATCAGTGTGGGAATGTGATGTGTGGGTGCTGGTGTGACATGCCTGGCACCTGCTGGCATGCACTGGTTTGGAATTACAGATGACATAGTCCCTAGTTGTAGGGGAGATATGCGCAGCTAACCCTAGTCACGCACAAGCTGCAAACGCCCCGTGCACCCTTAGCCCCTCACCTGCAGGGGCGGCCTCTTTTGCAGTTGCTCCTGCTGCTGCAGCGGGGTGCGAGACAGCAGAGCAGCCAGCTGGTGCTGGGTCGCAGGCGCAGGATGTGAGGAGAAGTACGGGTGCTCTGCAAATGCCCCGCAGCTCACACATGCTGGCAACAGGCCCAGTCCACACACAAAAGGCCTGGCAGCACACACACAACAGGTCCAGTCAGCCGAGCCTGACATGCATCGAGAAGGGTTGTTTGTTAGGGCCGAGACCCACCCTGCCCCATTGTCAAAGGTGACATTGACAGTCATGAAGTGAGACAATTGTGCAAGCAAGGTCAGCCAGCAAGCTCATTGTCCTCCCTCTGGTACCACTGTTCTATCCCTACTGTCCTGCACAGCCCTGTGCTGGCTTTTGCACTGAGGCCCCAGCGCCCTGAAACAGGCTTGGATCAGGCTTGGATCGGCCTTGTGTTGGGTCATGCCTCCGTGAATCACTCCATGAAAATGCTCCGTGACAATCTCAAGTTCCTTGGAAAAGTCACAGAATTAAAAATGCATAGCACCTAGTGGCGCAATGACTCAGAAGAAGCGGAAGAACACCGCCAAGCAACAGCGCCCAGCCTGGAGCCAGTAGCGTGACCAGCCAGTGCGGGGCCTAGTGGGCCTAGTGGGCCCCCGCATCCTGCCACAGCACCCATGCAGCAGCCAGGAAGCCACACAGACAGCAGCCTCAGAACCAGGGCCCAGCACTCCCCGCCAGCCAAGCGCAGCAAGCGCAGCAAGGGCACTAAGGCTGAGCAGGCAGCTGAGCCCACCCAGCCTACTAAGGGCAAGGCAAGGCCCAGGGCAAGGCTGCCAAAGCCAAGCCAGCACCACAGCTGGGCAGGTGGCTGGACAGGGACTGCAATGCAGCGCTGAACATGCAGCGCATTGGGTACAGCAATTCTTGCCCGCTGGAGCTGTGCTGGTGGCCAGGCCTGCCAGCTCTGCCAGCCAAGGGCAAGGAGTACCAAGGCCTGGGCCACAAGCGGCTGCAAGGCCGGCCACCGGAGCTCAGTAGTGTGTCCCCATTTGAGCTGTCATCAGCTTACAATTACAGCATGTCAGTCATGCCAGCTCTAGACTATAGCCCTGTCACAGGGTTTAGGCTATGGTGTAGGTGGTAGGTGACCATGCCACATGCATGGCAAATCCACACATACACCTTTTTGTAGTGGTGCCAAGTGGTCTACTCCAATGCAGGCCTGTAGGTGAGGGTTGAGACGCTGCTTCGTGCACTAAGCAGTGCAGCCCTGAGCAGCCCCATGTCACCCACAGTCCTCACCCAGCGCTGACTGGGCTGTGATGCGGTCAGCTGGGTTGAGCCTGACCAGGTGCTGCAACAGGTCCAGGGCATCAGGGGCTACTCCGGGGAAGAGGGACTTCAGACAGGGCGCCTGCAGGTCATGCAAATAGCCACCTTGCTGAGCAGTACACAGCAAACAGAATACCCCTAGCAATGAGAAGGTCGCACTCTATGCTTGCTAGGCTTCAGCAGGTCCAATACATGCTGATGGTGAGCATGCAGCCCACCACACATCCGCAGCTATAGCCATCTCCACTCTTATGTGTTGATCTAGTTCTTGCGTTCGGATGAATGTTTGCAAGAGCATGGCTGATGTTGGCTCGGCCTTGCTGCCTGCATGTCCCAGCCTGTCATGGTGTAGTCGCTGGTGTCTGCCTTGCCTTGAGAACCGTGGTAGCCAGGCAGGCTGGCAGGGTGTGCCATTCAGGCAGGTGGGTGGAGTGGGTTTGACCTGGGGCTGTGTGGCTCAGACATAGGCTTGGGGATGTAATAGTATCGCAAGGCATTGCGAGACATGGCGTCAGACAAATGAGCTTGAACGTGACCGCTCTTTGATCCAACGTCCTCATGTGTTGTAGCAATGTTGGTGATACATGGATTTGCAGCAGAGACTGGTGAATGCCATGTACTGACTAGACAAGCATATATGGGGAGCGGCAGGGTACCGATGCTAGCTGAAGCTCAGTGCTATCAAGTATCAGAGTATCTAAGTATCAGTGCTGATGTCACAGGCAAGCAGAGGTGCAGGCAGCCCACCTGCACATTGCCAGGCACGTATGTCTTCAACTGGCTGACCCCAGGCCAGGTGTCCTCTGAGGGCGCCCCCAGGGCAGCATAGATCAAGGTGAGCTGGCCCATGTCCGACATGCCTGGCAGCCACACCCTGCGGTTAGGCATCACACAGCCACAGAGGTCATTGTGGCACTAGGCACTGGGGGAATGAGCGTGAACGACAATGACAAAAACAATCGTGGGAGCTAGCTGCACTGCTGGTCATCACAGATATTTGAGCTGGTAAGCACACAGCTGCAGCAGCGCTTGCAGGCCTGTTTTGTTCCAGGATGGCTTGAGGGCAGCAGTGGCAGTCACTGCAGCAGGTGCAGAGGCTCGCTCAACAGGTCATACACTATTAGTCACGGCAGTCCAGCTGACCAGTGCCCGGAAGATAGCTGCAACCTGCCAGTCAAGGCGGCTGGTCTGGGTCACGGGACTCTTTACCACTGCTGCTGCCTATGCACCAGACACCAGACACACAAGACCAGGTTCAGATCCACAACCAGCCCACTGAGCAAGCAGCTGGCACTAGCACACACCTGCCCAGTAGCATCTCAGCAAACACGCAGCCAGCTGCCCAAACATCAACACCAGCATCATAATTGCAGGCACCAAACAGCAGCTCGGGGCTGCGATACCACCTGGCACACACCTGCAGCAACAAGGCACGACAACAACACACCAAACTCACGACCATGCTCTTATCGCCAGGCGCAGCACCGTCGGTCACAACCATACACCTGCCAAGCTGCCCAGTTGCAATGTATGAACCTGTACCTTGGACAGTGTGATCATCACATTGTGAGACAGACAGTGATGATGACAAACCAGCACTTGAAACACCCACGCCATAAGCAGAAGTATGTGGAGGAGGGCCTCTATGGGTGTTGCAGCAGCACAGCAACGGAGTGAGGAGGACACGGATCTACGGCACAGACCTGGTTGGTGTACTGCAAGGCCGGTGACTCGCAGTCCAACACCTGGTCCAGGCTGGCCCTAGGGCTGCTTGCATATCTGGGGCTAAGGACAAGGGAGCGGGGGACACCTGACTCGCTCTGCTGGGGTGAGGAGCTGGGCAGGTCGTCCATCCTTGCACTGGCCAGCTTTGTGCGGATGAAGAGGCGAGGCTGAGGGCTGAAGCACGTGGCTCGCTGCAGTGCCGCAGAGTCTGCTGTCTGCCGCCGGCTGTGGCTGCTGCTCTGGCCTGGGTGGTGCAGCATGGTGGTGGGAGCGCTGGAAGACGGAGGAGAAGGACCTGAAATGTGCCCTGCAGCATGCGACTCTGCCTTGCCGATGCTTGCCATGTTGGTCGCGGATGCAGAAGGCGCCTGACATACAGGACCTGTGGTGCGAGCTTTCCTTGCCAGCTGCACATGAAGAGGTGGCATGACCCGGGCGAGTCCAAAGTCAGCGATTTTCAGGCACCCTTGCTTGCCACACAGCAGCAGGTTGTCAGACTTGATGTCTCTGTGAACGATCCCATGCGCATGGATGGATGCCAGGCCCTCCAGAAGCTGCCGCATCAATGCCTTCGTCACGTCTGGCGGCAGGCCACTGCACTGCTGCTGTGATACTTGGTCTGACATGGGCTGTGGGCGGTTGCACCTGGGTGCGTCCCTGCTGGAGCTGTGATGCCATTCGCTCTGGTGTGTTGAATGACGGCTGAGAGGAGACTGGAAGGGAGAGATTTGAATGTCTGTTCGGGGGGCGGGAGGAGGCTGGCAGGAAGGTTGGGCGGCAGCGACAGGGTGGCGGGGTAAGCAAGCCATGCTCGCAATGAATTGCTGGACGTCACAAGCCATGAGTTCAAGAACTAAGATGATCCTGAATAGCACAGCAGGATTAGTTTGTTAGTCGCCATACAGCAGCATGAGTTGTCACGGGCATAACCGGAGTGCAAAATTTGCATAGCAGGGAGTTTGTCGGAGAGAAGGACAAGTCCAGTCTCACTTGTGCTTATGGAGGAATGCATCCAGTAGTCTGATGACATACGGGCTGCAGCCGTCCATCTCACGCAGTAGCTTCAGCTCACGAAGAGCTGTGGGGTTGATCCCCTGGGTGCAACGTATCTTTTTGAGGGCCACCTTTTGTCCAGTACTCTGATGGATAGCAGTGTGAACACGGCTGAAAGAGCCATGTCCAATGACCTGTCCTTTCTCGTAGCCCAGCATGGAGCAGGCCTGTATAGTAACCATCCAAGGCAAAGTTCAGAACGCAGCTGGGCGACAGTAATGTTCAACGGGTCCTTTGGAGCTTACCTGGCTGGTTGCGGGGGCTCCCAACCCGCATTAGCAGTATACGAAGCAAAATCGACACGCCGAGCTGTGGCTATGTTGTTCAAGACCGGAAACCCTGTATAGGCTGGTGCAGCTACCAGCCATTGCTGCTTTTGGCGTTTGTGAGCGCTGCACCCGTCGTACTGCGTAACAACTATAAGTAAGTGGGTCGGACAAGGCGGTAGTTACAGAGCTAATGTAGTTGAGAGGATGCCAGTCAACGCTGCGTTTTTCATATACCTTTATAAATGCAAGTTTTAATCCAGGGCTGTGGCGATACGGGGTAAGTTACGGTATTATGGATGGTAATCCGAAGGCACGTATATCCGTAAACGATACGGGGTAAGTCCGGACAAACCACCAACCGTATGTGTGGAGCACCCTATGACCTTTAAAACCCGCAGCAGCAGCAGTGCGTCGCGACGAGCGCACATCGACCGCGATGGAGCTGTGGTCACCACGCGCCACTCAGCAGATGAGGACCCTGTTGCGCCGATCTTCCATGCTCGTAGAGCGCAGCAGGGCAGACCAGCCCAACATCAACACACAGGTCTGGTATCAGAGGCACTTCTGCGCAAATGGCGAAGGTTGCGCGAATGGCGACAGGCGCATGTGCAAGTTGTGCTCCTGTGCTGCCAATAACAACGTGCACATCGTCCGTCAGCCGGTTCACAGCTGTGGTGGAGAGGGTGGAGACCCAGCCATTCGTGCCCATGTCCGATGATCAGGCTGCAGCTCACTAGTCGTAGTCGTAGTAGTAACGCTGGGCTAAGGCGTAACAATCATAAGTAAGTGGGTCTTCCATGCCATATGCATTCGCCCGCCCCGCCCCGCCCCGCCCCGCCCCGCCCCGCCCCGCCCCGCCCCGCCCCGCCCCGCCCCGCCCCGCCCCGCCCCGCCCCGCCCCGCCCCGCCCCGCCCCGCCCCGCCCCGCCCCGCCCCGCCCCGCCCCGCCCCGCCCCGCCCCGCCCCGCCCCGCCCCGCCCCGCCCCGCCCCGCCCCGCCCCGCCCCGCCCCGCCCCGCCCCGCCCCGCCCCGCCCCGCCCCGCCCCGCCCCGCCCCGCCCCGCCCCGCCCCGCCCCGCCCCGCCCCGCCCCGCCCCGCCCCGCCCCGCCCCGCCCCGCCCCGCCCCGCCCCGCCCCGCCCCGCCCCGCCCCGCCCCGCCCCGCCCCGCCCCGCCCCGCCCCGCCCCGCCCCGCCCCGCCCCGCCCCGCCCCGCCCCGCCCCGCCCCGCCCCGCCCCGCCCCGCCCCGCCCCGCCCCGCCCCGCCCCGCCCCGCCCCGCCCCGCCCCGCCCCGCCCCGCCCCGCCCCGCCCCGCCCCGCCCCGCCCCGCCCCGCCCCGCCCCGCCCCGCCCCGCCCCGCCCCGCCCCGCCCCGCCCCGCCCCGCCCCGCCCCGCCCCGCCCCGCCCCGCCCCGCCCCGCCCCGCCCCGCCCCGCCCCGCCCCGCCCCGCCCCGCCCCGCCCCGCCCCGCCCCGCCCCGCCCCGCCCCGCCCCGCCCCGCCCCGCCCCGCCCCGCCCCGCCCCGCCCCGCCCCGCCCCGCCCCGCCCCGCCCCGCCCCGCCCCGCCCCGCCCCGCCCCGCCCCGCCCCGCCCCGCCCCGCCCCGCCCCGCCCCGCCCCGCCCCGCCCCGCCCCGCCCCGCCCCGCCCCGCCCCGCCCCGCCCCGCCCCGCCCCGCCCCGCCCCGCCCCGCCCCGCCCCGCCCCGCCCCGCCCCGCCCCGCCCCGCCCCGCCCCGCCCCGCCCCGCCCCGCCCCGCCCCGCCCCGCCCCGCCCCGCCCCGCCCCGCCCCGCCCCGCCCCGCCCCGCCCCGCCCCGCCCCGCCCCGCCCCGCCCCGCCCCGCCCCGCCCCGCCCCGCCCCGCCCCGCCCCGCCCCGCCCCGCCCCGCCCCGCCCCGCCCCGCCCCGCCCCGCCCCGCCCCGCCCCGCCCCGCCCCGCCCCGCCCCGCCCCGCCCCGCGCCGCCCCGCGCCGCCCCGCCTGGGCCCGCCTAGGATGGAGCGGGGTGGAGGCTTAACTGTTCATCAGGATAGTTCATCAATATTGACGATGCCAAGGGCTCGGAGCTGTGGGCTCTCCGCGGCCCTTTATCATACCAAAACGGAAGCTATAAGTCTGTATCTATGTATGTATATATCTATCTATGTATCTCTACAAATACTTGTGCTGTGTTCACATACTTTAGGAATACCAAGATGTAAGTAGCGTCTTACAAGCTTTCAAGCTGCAAATTGCGTCTTGTAAGCATGTAAGCATGGCGATGGCGCTCTGCTTGGAGCAGACTGCTCCTATCTGACAGGAAGCGGGCACGAACCCCAAGTTCCCAAGTCCTAACGGCTGACGACTTAAGCGGTGTAAGCCACCTATCTATCTACGGGCACGGTATGCAGCTGTCCAACCCAGTGCAACCCAGTGCAACCCAGTGCTCAGCTTTCTCAGGTTTGCTGCCAGGGTACGTAGCTCAGTGTCAGGCCTTATGGTGCTGCATGAGTTGGGGCAGGTGCCCCTCCAGCTTTACTGGCTAAGGGCTGCATGCAAGTTCTGGAACACTGCCAAACTATCCCACAGTGACCTGCTAATGAGGGTCATCAAGGCAGATGTGGAGTTAAGCAGGATGCCAGACCAGCTGGAGTGCTCAGTTCCAGCTTGCCGCCAGAGAGCTGATGGGGGTTGAGTTCACTTTGAGCCCGGACATGGTCCTAGGCACCAAGGCTATGGAAGTCAAGTGGCTCGAGAGGTGGGGGAGGCGTTGGGTTGGGTTGGAGGGAGACCCTAGACTGCCTGAGACGGTGCATCGGGAGAGATGTTCGTATGCTGCATGGTTCAAGCATGGGGACGGCATTGGCATCAATCACATGGCACCACACCTGCTTAACAGACAGCTCTCTACAGAAATTCGCACGAGCCTGACTAGGTTCAGGTTAGGCAACAGCGGTCTGGGGGTGGAGAAGGCTCGGTTTGAGGGGTTAACTCTCATTGATCGCACATGCACCAGATGCACAGAGGGGGTAGTGGATGACGCCATGCATTTCATCTTTGAATGCACTGCCACGAGTTCCATCAGGGAGCAGCCGGAGTTTGCCATGACCTTACAGAACAATAATGAGAACTTGCATGACTTCATGTTGAGCCTATGTGCTGCAGGCCTGGCCCGATACAATGTAAGATACAGAGATACAGACTGTATCGCTGTATGAGTGACTGTAGCTTCTCTGTAATGTGATACTGTATCGGCTGTATCGGCATCTTTGGCCAACCGACTGTCCACGCCTATTGGATACTAGCCGCGATGGCGGGTGTATCACCTACGGAAGGGCCTGGTACTCGGCAACAGCGCATTAGTGCACTTTGCGGCAAACATCCTTGCCCCAGCCGGGAACCGCGCGTGCAACAGCTCGCGCTTGTGCTGCTGGGCCCTCTCACGCTTCTCGAGGGCCAAAGGAGCCGTGGTACAAGGTGCTTTTCCATGAGGCTCCTGGCAACGAGGGAGTGTACGAGTGCGATGCTTGCGGGACAAAGGACATCCGCATAGTTGCATGAAACATACCTAGGAGTCTCCGCCATCCACCCACCTCCCTTCATCTCATGCTAGAGCCTCATTGCCATCCGCCTTGCCCCTCCACCACCTCCGACCCACCTGCCATCTCCCCACCTCCCCTCATGTCATCCCACTTGCCCTCCTGCCCCCCTCCCCTCATCTCGTGTTCATGTAGATTGGTCTCAGCTGTCCCGCATCAAGGTGCACATAGAGGAAGCCAAGGACCTTATCATGTACGCCCTGGTCAGCCTGGAGCTGGGCAGGGGCAGCTGGCTGCTGGCCAGCCTGGAGCTGGGCAGGGGCAGCTGGCGGCTGGTCAGCCTGGAGCTGGGCAGGGGCAGCTGGCGGCTGGTCAGCCTGGAGCTGGGCAGGGGCAGCTGGCTGCTGGCCAGCCTGGAGCTGGGCAGGGGCAGCTGGCGGCTGGTCAGCCTGGAGCTGGGCAGGGGCAGCTGGCGGCTGGTCAGCCTGAAGCTGGGCAGGGGCAGCTGGCTGCTGGCCAGCCTGGAGCTGGGCAGGGGCAGCTGGCGGCTGGTCAGCCTGGAGCTGGGCAGGGGCAGCTGGCGGCTGGTCAGCCTGGAGCTGGGCAGGGGCAGCTGGCGGCTGGTCAGCCTGGAGCTGGGCAGGGGCAGCTGGCTGGTGGCCAGCCTTAAGCTGGGCAGGGGCAGCTGGCGGCAGCTGGCTCCTTTGCGTGCGAGGAAGCTGCCAACTTCTCTGAGCTGGCTGCTATGAGCAAGCTCTTCAATGAGCGAGTGGCGTACGGCGAGACAGGGGCCTTGTATGCAACAGGGCTGCTGGACCCCCGGTACCGCGGTCGTCATACAAAGCTAACGCACTCACAAGTCATGATGGCCGACATGTGCATTGCAGAGCTGGCAAGCGCGGACGGTCAAGGTATGTACCCATGCTTATGCCCGTGACTTGCCCTATGACATATTCCCCAGCCCTTGCCCTCGCCTTGTCCTTGCCTATGCTCATGCTCACTCCCATGCCCATGCTCTTATCTTTCCCATCCCATAGCCTTCCCTTTTACATCGCCTACACTATACTCACAGCAAATCCCATAGTGTGCACCTTTGTTTGTGCACCTTTGAAGTGCGTTACAGAAAGTCCCGAACCCCTAGAGGGGGAGGGCGGCCTAGCACCCTAATGGCTGACGGCTTAAGCGGTGTAAGCCACATCATCATCTATCTATCTACCAAGTCCAGCTCAAACTTCAGGCGGTTTGAATGTGCCACGACCAGGGCTGTGACAAGCAGGCTTGTGAATCTTCAGATTTTCAGTTTTTCAGTTTTTCAATTTTCAGTGAAAATGAAAGTGTTTCATGTGAAAATGTGAAAGAGTTTCATCTTCAGTGAAACTGAGCGGATGCCGCTTGTTCTCAGCCTATCCTTTTAAACGCGGCTTGTTTGTAGGCCTGCATTGCTTGAAATGCAGAAATGCCTAGTTTGCCTAAGGTCAGACATGAAAGCCATTTTAAATGATGCAAGCCGTCCATGCTGTCCGTGGATCCGCCATCTGTGGCGTTTTCTGGCTTGCGCTTCTTCCGCTGTGGCTGTAGCGCGCTGGCGCCAGCCAAGCCAATCACAGCCAAGCCAAACACTCTTCAACACCCGATCTGCGATCTGACCGGGGGCAACACCCGGCACTTTCAGATGTGCAGTGAATACGTTCATATTTTCAGATGAAAATTTTCATTGAAAATCTGAATGAAAATCTGCAATTTTCACAAGCCTGGTGACAAGACGTCGTCTGCAGACAAAAAGACGACGTCTGTCGTCTACGTCGTCTTTTCGTCTCAACCACCCGTCTTTCGTCTGTCAATCTGTCTTTCGTCTGTCCGTCAGGCGCCCCCAACATGGGGTTGGTAATATGCATGCGATTACTTCCTCAATACTGCACCCTTTTCGATAGCGTTTATCACATTGGCAGCCACGAGTTAGTCCGCGTAATCTGACCATCAGCGCTAGCCATTGGAGTCTTAGCTCGCGTACTGCCACATGTGCCCGCGAACAAATCACATCGGCGAGACGGGTCTCCTTGGCACGGTGAGCCACATCGCTGTGACCCCATCCACATAGCGTAGTGAGCTGGTTGTGCACAAATGGAATGTCCGGCTGACACCCAACGCGATGCCTGCCGGGCGTGCAGGGCGCCTAGACGGGGTGAATGAAACATATATTCGTACTCGCTTCCGCCGAATACACCATTTGGGTCGGCGCACACTAAGGTATCACCGGCTTACACACCCCCTCCCCCACTGTGTTGCGTTGGAATAGGTGCTCGCGAGATGTTAGTGGTGCACATCCGGTGCATTACACCCACCCACGTAACATTCCTCCCCGCCTATTGGGGTCCGTCCTCGGGCCCTTAGCTCTACAAGGCCTTGCCTTGGGCGTTTCGGTGCACACGAGTGAGCGAAACCCCATCCAGGTAATCTTTCTACCGGATGTGGGAGAGACACCACGCAATTTCCAAGGATCGAACCCGTGTCCTCTCGACACATAGGGTATCGGTCGGAAACCAATGTTGCGTTGGAATAGGTGCTCGCGAGATGTTAGAGGTGCACATCCGGTGCATTACACCCACCCACGTAACACACTGCGTCCTCCACTGTGTTTCACCCGCTCCACCCACAAGAAAATGGCTATACATATATATTTATCTGTTAGACAGCTTTGAAGTTACATCATGTACACCAGAATGGTGCAAGGCCACGGCATGCAACGACCCACCATGCCCGCCCCCCCTCCACCCATCATTGCAGGAGCCCACCTCATTGCAGGAGCCCCCCCCTCCCAACCCAATCCCTCCCAGCCCAACCCCTCCCAGCCTACCCACTCCTTGCCCAGCCCACCCCTCCCAACCCATCCTTCCCAGCCCAATCCCTCCCAGCCCAACCCCTCCCAGCCCACCCCTCCAAGCCCACCCACTCCCAGCCCACCCTCTCCCAGCCTGAACCCTCCCAGCCCACCCCCTCCCAGCCCACCCATCCGTTCCCTTGCTCGCTGCCTGCTCCGCTTCCTGCCCTGCCCCCTCCCAGCCGTAGCCACCACCATGGTGGGTAAAAGGCTTAGCAAGAAGAAGCGCCAGCACCTGCAATAGCTGCATGCCTCACCCAAGGCAGGGTTTAAATGCTGCTGAAGTGGCTTGAAAGCTCAGGTGAAAAAGGCACAGGACGACGCCATGGATTTGCTGGCACAGGGTGAGCGGCTCCACCAACAACTCAGTGATGCGGTGGCAGGTTATCAGCTGCTGCAGGCAGACATGGAGCAGGTGCAGGCAGCACGGCAGGAACTGCAGGGTGAGAATGAGGCATTGGACCAACAGGCTGAGGAGCACAACCATGCAATCCAGCTGCTGCAGCGAGACAAGCGCCAGCTGTCCCATGAGCTACGCAACGTCCGCCACTGCCGTCCAATCGCCCCCCGGCTCCCCCAGCATCAGCAGCAGCTCTTGAACATCCTGATGCGGCACCGGGTGTCACCAGAGGTGCTGCAGCGGTGTGCCGAGGGTGGCTATGGCAGGCTGGACACCCACGGCAACCCCACAGGCTGTGCATTCCAGCAGCCCAGCCCGGCTGCTAACCCACCCGCGCTGACAGCCAACTTCATTCCCACGCAAGTGGGGCGCCATGGGAAGCCTGCGGCCAGAACAGCTGCATACCTCGCACAACACTACCTCAGCACAGCCAGGCTAGTGTTGCAGACACAGGCCAGCAGCCGCGAGCTGGCCATGTGCAGAGAGCTGTTCGTGAACGAGCAATGCCAGGTGCCCAACCCACACCGACCTGGGCAGAGCACCACTGTGAGGCGGCAGTTGCGCGTGGTAGCCAAGTACCTGAAGAGCAAGACCCTTGGTGAGGCTGGGCTGGGCTGGGCTGGGCTGGGCTGGGCTGGGCTGGGCTGGGCTGGGCTGGGCTGGGCTGGGCTGGGCTGGGCTGGGCTGGGCTGGGCTGGGCTGGGCTGGGAGGTGGTGGATAAGTAAGGGATGAGTGAGGGATTTGCATTGGATTACATTTGCATGGGATTGCTTTGCCTGCAGAGATGCTGAAGCAAGCCTCGGCGATACACTTGGCATTTGACGGATGCACAACCAAGCGCCATGGGAAGGTGCTCGTTGTCAAGGTCACAGCCCACCCGCCCCCACAGCCACCCCCACAGCAGCCACCCCAGCAGCAGGGCAAAGGGCCGCCTGCATCACCTGATTTCGGCCACATGTATCAGTTGGCACTGGCTGCAATCGCCACCGAGGGGCAGGCTGCTATGACTCAAGCGCCAGCTCCTGGCTGCACGCTCCGCAAGCGTACCACACTTGCTGGGTTGGGGCAGCCCCAGACAGCTGCCAAGCGCAAGCGGTGACACACGAGACATAGTTACACAGGTTGTAGTGGCCACCTCTCCCAACCGCACCTGCCAACTGCCTCCGTGCCACATTGCCGCAACCGTTTTCCAATCCGACTGTTGCTGCCGACGCGCATGCTCGCGTAGAGCAGCCTAAGCGACGCGGGCGGTCGTAGCGATGACTGCATGCTCCGCTACGGCTCAAATTTGAATCACTAACTTTGACGCCTTGTGCACGGCCTACCCAGTGTATAATTATTCTGGATGGGTGAAAGGTAGCTGGCAGGGTTGGCTACATTGTGAATCATCTAGCACAATATTTGGCGCAGTGAGTGCAACGTTACAGCCGTCCTACTACCAGGGGTAGGTTTTCTGTTAGTTGGGGGCGCCTGACTGTCCGTCCGTCGATGTGTGACTAGTGCCCACCCCTGTGACCGCTTGCGGCCCGTGGCTCTGAGCGTTGTGCAAGCAATGGATTCGCCAGGCTCATCAAATGCGCGTAGGCGGATGCAGTCGACGATGCAGCAGCCTTCGATGCCCACTGCTGCACAAGTGCAACAAATTTCGGCCCACGACCAGTGCCCAGGTCAATGCCAAAAGGTAACCGCTAAAATCCGAAGGGGGTTGAAATGAATGACTATGATTACTATGATGACTATGCTCACACCCACACACGGCATGCTAAGAGTCCAGAGCGGTTGCTAGGCCCGGTGCCACACATGGCCAGCCTGCTGCTCACACCCACACATGACATGATAGCGGCAGCAAGACACACACAGCCATCCTGCTGCTGTCACACCCTACTACAAGCCCTCTGCCAGCAGCAGGGATGGCCCTGGAGACCCTCATGTGGGGATGTTGGCCTTGACGCGTAGCTCCTCTACCACGATCAATAAGCCCTCCTACACTGAGTGGTTTAGTGGGGGTACCAATCTGCAAGTGTTGCTGGCATGCTCCCTGGGCTGCAGCTGCAGCCTCCAGGTGCTGCTGGCCTGCAGCTCCAGCCTGCTGGTGCTGCTGGCCTGCAGCTGAAGCCTCCAGGTGCTGCTGGCCTGCAGCTCCAGCCTGCTGGTGCTGTTGGCCTGCAGCTGCAGCCTCCAGGTGCTGTTGGCCTGCAGCTGAAGCCTCCAGGTGCTGCTGGCCTGCAGCTCCAGCCTGCTGGTGCTGTTGGCCTGCAGCTGCAGCCTCCAGGTGCTGCTGGCCTGCAGCTCCAGCCTGCTGGTGCTGTTGGCCTGCAGCTGCAGCCTCCAGGTGCTGTTGGCCTGCAGCTGAAGCCTCCAGGTGCTGCTGGCCTGCAGCTCCAGCCTGCTGGTGCTGTTGGCCTGCAGCTGCAGCCTCCAGGTGCTGCTGGCCTGCAGCTCCAGCCTGCTGGTGCTGTTGGCCTGCAGCTGCAGCCTCCAGGTGCTGTTGGCCTGCAGCTGCAGCCTCCAGGTGGTGCAAGCCTGCAGCTGCAGCCTCCAGGTGGTGCAAGCCTGCAGCTGCAGCCTCCAGGTGCTGCTGGCCTGCAGCTGCAGCCTGCTGGCCTGCTGCTGCAGCCTCTAGGTTATCAAGAGGTTGCTTCGTCAACATGCACAACACATGCTCTGCCGGTGGCACAGAAAGGAAGATGGGTCAATGGCTTGGGAGGTGGTGGTGTGGTGGGAGGGAAGGAAGGGAGGAGCATACACTAACTAACACCTCAATGCGATAGTGCTTCTCCTAAAGCAAAAGTTGAAAGATGGACTGGAGGTGGACAGGTGGACGAAAGCAAACGCGACCTGGCCAAAAACAAGGTCTAAGCGGCGTAAGGCGCGTTGCACTTCTCGAGGCTGGGCTGGACCTCGCTCCTCAAGTGGGATGGGCCCATATGTCGGCTATACATTGCGCTTGTAGATGCCACCTTTGCACTTGTGTTGGCCCACCGTTTGGCTCATGTTGCCCACGCTGAGAATTTTCGGGCAGCGCTTGCACACAGCATCTACATGGCCTTGCACTGTTGGCTGTTTGCACTGGAACAACAAATGCGTGCTTGCTGTTTTGCAGTCTGCGGAGCACCTCGCTTGATGGCAGCATTACACGGTTAAACGTCTGCTCTGGCTCATCGGCGTCAGAACCCTGCCCAGAACCCAGCACTGCCCGCCAACTGCCGCCTAACTGCCACCCGAACCTCAGCGCGCACGGTTACGACCAGTGCGCGAGGGACAAAGGGTCCCCGCAGGCGTCTTGCGCTGCAGAAACAGGGCTTATGATGAGGATAACTGCAACGACGAAGCTTTTCCGGGTTTGTAAACGACCGAGGCCGAAGCAGTTCCGAGTGAACGCTCGAGACCGACGCCAGGGGCCGGAGGCCTTTGTTACAGCCTTCTAAACCGGTTGCCTTTGTTACAGCCTTCTAAAACATGGACCAAAAACGTTTAGATCCGGGTAAATTGAAGTTATAATGAAATATAATGATATTATCATGATACATTGTATATATCAATATGATACAGCCCCGGACGCTCCTTTAACTATGAATGAATCCAAAAACATATTCACAACATCGCAAAAGGCGTCCAAGCTTCCCTGCAAGAGCTCCAGAGTTCGTAAGTTGCGCTGATGTCATAATCTATACTATTAAAACTGCTAGGGGGGGGGGTCGGCGGAACGGCCTGCGATTGCGCGCACAGCCTCGCAATAAATATGTAAGGACTCCCTCCGCACAGAATCGCGAAAGATGCACTGTGCCGTGAGATCGACTTCCGATCTGCGGTTCTAATGCCCCACAAATAGTAGCTACCAGCAAACCTGGCTCAGCAAACGATGGCGATGCATTCAGCGCAGAGATAGTTCAAAGTCAGCGGACCGTCAAAAAGTCAAACGGTTCACAGCCAAAAGGTCAAACGAGTCAGGCTGCAGCCACATTTGGCTACGGCTGCTGACGAGCTACAGCGTAGCCAGCTCTAATAGCCTCCTCATGCGACCCTCCTCCGTGCCGCTCTAACAGGGCATTGCGACAAGTAGGCTGGATGATTGCATTTGGCCTTCAAGCCGTGCCATGCATATACGTATACGTAGCGTACCCCGAATACCAAAGGTTTGACCGTGATAGTGCAAAGGATGCAGGGCGCACAATCCACCGTACCTGCGGTGTGTCCGGAATCGCGGTTCAAATGCAAGTCGCTGCGATATGCAGCCAGCCAGCCATGACAGTCATTGCACGGGAACCACCTGATGCATACGAGGAATGTGCCGACGAGACCCGGACATGGCAGCCGGGCAGCCGGTCAGGGTAGGGCAGCAGCAGGGCAGCCGGGCAGCCATCAGGGTAGGGCAGCAGCAGGGCAGCCGGGCATCAGGGCAGCCGGTCAGGGTAGGGCAGCAGCAGGGCAGTCGGGCAGCCATCAGGGTAGGGCAGCAGCAGGGCATCAGGGCAGCCGGTCAGGGTAGGGCAGCAGCAGGGCAGCCGGGAAGCCAGTCAGGGTAGGGCAGCAGCAGGGCATCAGGGCAGCCGGTCAGGGTAGGGCTGCAGCAGGGCATCAGGGCAGCCGGTCAGGGTAGGGCAGCAGCAGGGCAGCAGGGCATCAGGGCAGCCGGTCAGGGTAGAGCAGCAGCAGGGCAGCCGGGAAGCCAGTCAGGGTAGGGCAGCAGCAGGGCATCAGGGCAGCCGGTCAGGGTAGGGCAGCAGCAGGGCATCAGGGCCGCCGGTCAGGGTAGGGCAGCAGCAGGGCAGCCGGGAAGCCGGTCAGGGTAGGGCAGCAGCAGGGCAGCCGGGCAGCCATCAGGGTAGGGCAGCAGCAGGGCAGCCGGGCATCAGGGCAGCCGGTCAGGGTAGGGCAGCAGCAGGGCAGCCGGGAAGCCAGTCAGGGTAGGGCAGCAGCAGGGCATCAGGGCAGCCGGTCAGGGTAGGGTAGCAGCAGGGCAGCCGGGCAGCCATCAGGGTAGGGCAGCAGCAGGGCAGCAGGGCAGCCGGTCAGGGTAGGGCAGCAGCAGGGCAGCCGGTCAGGGTAGATCTGCAGCAGCGCAGCCGGGAAGCCGGTCAGGGTAGGGCAGCAGCAGGTCAGCCTGGCAGCCATCAGGGTAGGGCAGCAGCAGGGCAGTCGGGCAGCCATCAGGGTAGGGCAGCAGCAGGGCATCAGGGCTGCCGGTCAGGGTAGGGCAGCAGCAGGGCAGCCGGGAAGCCAGTCAGGGTAGGGCAGCAGCAGGGCATCAGGGCAGCCGGTCAGGGTAGGGCAGCAGCAGGGCATCAGGGCAGCCGGTCAGGGTAGGGCAGCAGCAGGGCAACAAGTCAGGGTAGGGCAGCAGCCGGGCAGGGTAGGGCAGTAGCAGGGCATCAGGGCAGCCGGTCAGGGTAGGGCAGCAGCAAGGCAGCCGGGAAGCCAGTCAGGGTAGGGCAGCAGCAGGGCATCAGGGCAGCCGGTCAGGGTAGGGCAGCAGCAGGGCATCAGGGCAGCCGGTCAGGGTAGGGCAGCAGCAGGGCAGCCGGGAAGCCGGTCAGGGTAGGGCAGCAGCAGGGCAACAAGTCAGGGTAGGGCAGCAGCCGGGCAGGGTAGGGCAGCAGCAGGGCATCAGGGCAGCCGGTCAGGGTAGGGCAGCAGCAGGGCATCAGGGCAGCCGGTCAGGGTAGGGTAGCAGCAGGGCAGCCAGGCAGCCATCAGGGTAGGGCAGCAGCAGGGCAGCAGGGCAGCCGGTCAGGGTAGGGCAGCAGCAGGGCAGCCGGTCAGGGTAGGACTGCAGCAGCGCAGCCGGAAAGCCGGTCAGGGTAGGGCAGCAGCAGGGCAGTCGGGCAGCCATCAGGGTAGGGCAGCAGCAGGGCATCAGGGCAGCCGGTCAGGGTAGGGCAGCAGCAGGGCAGCCGGGAAGCCAGTCAGGGTAGGGCAGCAGCAGGGCAGCCGGGAAGCCAGTCAGGGTCGGTCAGCAGCAGGGCATCAGGGCAGCCGGTCAGGGTAGGGCAGCAGCAGGGCATCAGGGCAGCCGGTCAGGGTAGGGCAGCAGCAGGGCAACAAGTCAGGGTAGGGCAGCAGGCGGGCAGGGTAGGGCAGTAGCAGGGCATCAGGGCAGCCGGTCAGGGTAGGGCAGCAGCATGGCAGCCGGTCAGGGTAGGGCAGCAGCAGGGCAGCCGGGCAGCCGATCAGGGTAGGGCAGCATCAGGGCAGCCGGTCAGGGTAGGGCAGCAGCAGGGCAGCCGGTCAGGGTAGCACCAATCTGCATACTCACTTTCGCAAAATGATGACCTTGCACCTACGGTTCGCCCTACGGACCTATGGATACAGTATATACATACGTATTTACCATCGTTTCAGTCGCCGTGATTTACGTCGCAGTGAGGTGTTTGCTGCATAGCCTGCATCACTCACTTACTCAGACTCACAGCAGTTAGACTCAGCACTCAGCACTGTGGCCTGGGACTGGTGCAAGGGGGACTGGTGCAAGAGCATTGTGGCCGGAGTGCCCCGTCCGCTGTCGGACGGGCCCGCTGTACTAGTCAGGGCCAGCAGGCTATGCAGCAAACACCTCACTGTACACAACATAACCTGTAGGGTTGGCCTACAGCGTATGCGGCGACTATAATGATGGTAGATACGTATGTATATACTGTATGCGTAGGTCTGTAGGGCGAACCGTAGGTGCAAGGTCATCATTCTGCAAAAGTGAGTATGTAGGCTAAAGTGAGTATGCACAACAACCATAATAACTCCCACCCTGCTGCTGCCCTACCCTGACCGGCTGCCCTGCTGCCCTGCTGCTGCCCTGCTCCTACCCTACCCTGTCCGGCTTTTGGGTTAGGGTTAGGGGAATTGATGAACAAGACACCAACTTGTTTTCGATGTTATTTCCAGTTGCCATTACAGTTGGTCACCCCCGCCATTGGCTGCACCCCTGATAACTATCTGACTAATCTTTAAGAGTTTTTCAGCGATTCTTGCGCAGGGCGGTGCAGCTCACCAGCGCGAGGCTAGCGGGCTGCTCGGGCTGATGTGCACCTGTGCCGGGGCGGGCGAGGGTGTTGTGAATTCTGGTCGCATTGTGCCGGGATTGGCCTGCTTAGTGGGGCGAATAGCTATCTCGCTTTTTAAATTTTAAATTTCTTGTCCCCCCCGACATGTTAGTGCTAGTGCTGATAGTTTGCTCGATAGTGCTGGTATGGCTTGTGCGCTGTCCCTGCGACACAACAGCGTGCGACTCGTGTCACGTAAGACCATGTCAAATTTTCATGAAAAGGACACTTTTCCGGCCGTTTTCACTGTCCAACCAGGGCGGTAGGATGTAAACTGCCAGTTCTGTGCGGCTCCTTGTGTGGGCTTCTATCGTGTAATCAGGACATAAACGCGTTGTGTTCATGTTTGGGCCGTTTGTGATGCTCCAAAGTAGACCCCCATGCACCTTACATAACCTGCCACATCAGCCGTTCGCCTCACATTCAAACTCCAGCTGCTCACTCCTTAGCTCCCTCACCACCAAACGACGCAATGTCCGACGCTCCTTAGGCCTATTCAACACCATGTGCTGGCAATATCGTGCACAGTGTGTGTTGGTCAGTTTGCCAAAGCACACCTCATCATGCAACAAATCGGGATGGAACCTGTTTTCAGCAACAATCCGCAATCGCGGTCACGCTCCCAACCCGCAATGACACTTGATGACACTTGATGACAAAAGGTGACACTTTGGAGCGGGGGGCAAGGAAGCAGGCCGGGAAGCAGCAGGTGAGCTTGGGAGAGGGACTCGGTTCGTGCTAGGACGTTGCAGCGCTGATGCGTGCCAACCTGAAAAGTTGGCATGTCCAGTCAGGATGCGCCATTCACGCCGCTCTGGGTTCAGGCTGCCTATAGCCGTCGCTAAATGCGTCTGCGACGCTCCAGAACACGTCGCTTGTTGGGGGCCAGCCACCCGGCAAACCGCTGGGGCTGGCTGCACTGTAGTCAGACCATCATCGCGCCGATCGGCGGCTAAAATGAGTTGGATGTTATCTCTTCAGCCGTGGGGGTGCAGCCAATGGCGGGGATGACCAGTTGCGAGCACCATTACAGCTGCGAGCAAACCAGCTGCGCACGAGCACCTAACGATGACTGTCTTGATTATGCTCAGCACAGTTTGCAGGATACATTGTCCCTGCGCCCAATGCGTACAATTGTCAATCACTCGTCGGATCGTTCGTATCATGCATGACGAGGTGGACACTCCGAACGTTCATGCTCGACAGAGTTACACACCGACACACCGAACCAACCAAGTCCACGGGAGCCAATCCAGTCGGGGAACAGCAGCAGCAGCAGGCACAGGGACAAGAATGTAGAAACCAATGCACAGCAAAGAATGAGCATCATTCACCATCATGACCAGAAACGGAAACGGGAGTCTGACGATGCACACTCTCTGCTACATCTCGCAGTAGGCAGACCTGACCCCATGCCCGGCAGGGTAGCAACCTGCTCAAAATGGGCACTGTTTATGACGCTCCTGCACAGCCTTAGGCAAACAGTGGGTGCAAGGCTCAGACATGACATGCTAGGTACATCACATGTGGTCACTCATACCATTGTGCTGGCACACACACCACAGCCACAACAATGCACACCATCACCACACCTGCCAGCTCGTGTTGACCAGGTGGCAGCACCAAACACCCTCATCTCACAAAGTCTTGAGACCAACAGTGAGGAAAACAACCACTGAACCTATTAGGTGGTGACCAGGGTTGGGCCACAATGCAGTGCAAGTGATGGGGAATCATCAAAGACCGAAACCATCGTGGAGAAGCTCATTGTCATTCAAGACACAGGACCAACACTCCATTGCACTGTGGCCAGTAAACACTGGGCAGCTGCAGGTTGCAATCAAGGCAGTGCTGCTTAGTAGCCACCACCACCATAGCCACCGCCACCATAGCCACCTGTGCACACATTGCCAGATCAGTAGCCTACATCAGTGCAGCAAGCACAACAACCTTAGGTGGGAAAGAGCATGGTTGTTACAGGCCTTTGCAACCATGGCTGCAGCTGTGTGCCATGATCACATCATTTGCAGTGACAGCATCCACAATGTTACTCACCACCGCCGCCGCCATAGCCACCACCGCCACCGCCATAGCCACCACCACCGCCTGCACACAACCGCAGACTCCTGGTGAGCATTACAACTACGGGACAGACTGGTGATAACATGCTGTCTACAGGAGCAGCAGCACCCCTTACAATGCAAGCCACACTGATGCCCCCAATACATGCCATGACACCGACTACACGTGCCATGACACCGGCTGGGATGCGACTAGCTCACCTCCGTAGTTGTCACGGCCACCACGAGGTGCTCCATAGCCACCGCCACCGCCTCCGTTGTAGCCACCGCGGCTACGGCTCTCCCCAGGAGGGGCGGCTTCGTTGACACGAATGGTGCGGCCCTGGAAATCTGTGTTGTTCAAGCTTGCGGCAGCGTTCTTGGCAGCGTTGCTCTCCAGCGTCACGAACCCGAACCCACGAGGCCGCCCGGTCTCACGATCTGTAGCAGCAACAGTGCAACAGTGCAAAGCAGGGTTGACACAGCACCTAACTCGTTGATGACGCCCATGCTGTCAGAGTGCCGCACGCTCACAAGCAGGCTGGACAGCGGACCCAATACTATTCAAGCGAAAGGCGGCGGGACCCAGCTGACTCAAATGGCAGCGCATACTCCAGATCAGCGGGAGGGGCACCAAAGGGCGCTGGGGGACCACGCTACTCACCAGTGGGAATGAAGCTGTCGTCCACCTGCCCATATTGGCTGAACAGCTCACTGAGCTGCTCCTTGGTCACGTTCCACGGCAGGTTACCTGGCAGCACGGGCACAGTTGGACGCAAATGTTCAGCACACTGAGGCTGCTAGGTGAGCGACTGGGTGTTGCGGTCCCGCGTGCGCTGCTGACACTTGAGCGGCTCACCAACGTAAAGCTTGGTTGTCATGGTAGGAGCTGACTGCGGAAATGCGGTGGAGGGTGTGCGGGCCGCAGTGATACTGTGGTGGTTGCGGCGGTTGCTGGAAATATCTTCGCTTTTCATAGTCAGGTTCCGGCAGTACCTCCTGCTGCTCCACTCCAGCTCCCACACCCCGCATGCAGCCAGCCAGCCACTCAGTCAGTTCGCAACACGCGCCCATAGGGTTCAGAGCAGGTGATGGGCAGAGTGGATCACTTGCACCTGCAGCCTGCCCTAACCCTACCTGATGCATTGGCCTGCACACATCACAGCGGTTCGCAGGTCGCTGTCTGCATGGTGCTCCTGACGTGGATCAAACTGATGTGGAAGGCGCCCTACCCTCAGCCGGTCCCAATTAAGTGAGAACCTACCGCTGGTAATCAAAACGACGCCGCGTCTCAGCCACGTTGTTATTGTTTGTGTGTCGCACATCCCCGGATAGAAGACTCTGTCAGCTATGTGGTGCAGCTTGTATCATTGCTCCTGACAGGGGGGGGCAGCAGGAGGGGTGGGCAGCCCAGGGGATGCACCCGCACCAGCTGTCAGCTGCTGCGAGGGGGGGGGGGGGCAGCAGGAGGGGTGGGCAGCCTAGGGGCGGCACCAGCACCTGCCTCCTGCTCATCCTCATGCATGCTGGCCAGTGTGTTGCGAATGTGGGCCATGACAAGACCCTTCAGCTTGGGCTTCAACCACCCCTTCATGACATCCTGCTGCCCCCTCAAACAGGCAGATACAAGAGGCCAGACATGCGAGGCCCGACACGCACCTGCCGGCCCACACCCGACAGGGACTACCGGACCCGCACACCTGGCTACCCCGGTGCACCAACCTGCACTCGAAGGCCACCTTCCACACCTACCCCATCAACCCGCAGACGGACATCGTCGGGACGGGCAATTGCGAAACCTTCCTACAACTCCACCCCCACATGACCGCCCCCGCGATGAGCCTCAGCACGGGGGAGCCCATTATGCCACGGCACGACTTAGTGCAACACGTAACGGTCCACGACGAGTCGGGTCGCACAGTTGGCCTTCTGACAAAAGACCAACACCAACATCTACACGCTTGGTTACAACACACACCACACACACGAAACCTGGCCACAGAGGTAGTGGCCCTACTAAGGAGACAGGACGCACAGAGCAGCCACCACCCCATGAGAGGGGCACAGGACAAAGCCCTTAACAACCTACACGCCACACGAAGCTTTCCAAGTACCGTCCAAAGATGGGCTGATCCACTCACAGTTAGACCAGAAACCACCACCTATCGGAGCCCTGACATCAACGACACGGCCTTTGGGGCACACCACAACTGCCTACTGGTACGCCACACTGGCTTATCCACATGGAATGTACCGGCAGACGATGCAGTGGCACTGAAATGCGTCAACCATGCTATACACTCAGCTACACAGGAGGAGGCCATGGCAACCATCATGCTGATCCCTGGGAAAAAGGGCATCTCCTACCCTAAACACATTGACACCCTGCGGCGCTACCCTGAATACTGTCAGCACCTGGCTAGCATACCCCCCACCAAGACCAGATGCTCCAAGCCAGGCAAGCACGCCAACCTCCACATCTACGTCATATGGAATGCAGCGGGACGACAACTCGTCACCAAAGGCAACCCCCAAGGATGGCTGGCTAGCACTGCCACTGCCCTCCACCCACAACGGGACACACACCCAATCCGCAACAGACCAACGAATCAAAGCCAGCCAGCCACACCCCCTAGCGGCCACAAACAACACATGCGCCTGCCGTTGGACAGGGACCTCCCCACCGCGGGGCACCAACGCAGCCACCAACAGCTCACGCAACACTCCACGACGCAACCACGGATGGCCATCCCCGAATGGGCCACGCTCGCGTACTCGGACGGCAGCTGCATTAAGACCTCGGGGGCAGCCCCAGCGAGCGTCGGGGCGGGGGTCTATATCCCGGAGACCAACGTCCTCATCACCGTCGCCCTGGACGACCCAGAAAGCAACACCATCAACAAGGTGGAACTCACGGCGATACACGCGGCACTCACGGCGGGGGCCAAACGCATCGCCACCGACAGCCTCTGCTCTATCTACCAGATCCGCCGAGCCCTCGCTAACCCGATGTCGCTCATCACACACAGGCACAACGACATCCTGACCGCTATCGCTACCCTCATCATCGATAGCCCCGTCACGATCCACTTCTACAAAGTCCGGGCCCACTCGGGAATTATCGGCAACGAAGGCGCCGATGCCCTCGCCAAGCACGCGGCGCTACACCCAGAGCTTGCCAACACCCCGGCCTACCGCCCGACCACACGGAAAGAGACCAACACCTGGCTCAGCAACGAAGCCGACGGCGAATCCCCCACCCCATTGCCGGATTGCCGCCAAAGCGTGCGAGCACATATGCACCGCAAGCACAGCCTCGGTCTCGCCAATCAAGACAGTATCTACTACCAGATGTCCCAGGAGATCACCAAAGCCGCGGCGAAAGGAGCAGGCGAAAGGGTGATGACCGACACGAACATCTCCATACCCGCGCAACGAACTGCCCTTCTCTACCGTACTGGCGGGCTCTATAACCAAAAGCTGGCCATGCGTTGGAAACGGGCGACCGACGACCGGTGCCCACTCTGCGGGGAAGCCGACAGTGCCACTCACCTCCTCTCGGGCTGCAGCGAGACACTACCGATGGTGCAAGAAAGGCATAACGGGGCCGGTCGCCTCATCGCTAAAGCCATAAGCAAGGGTACCCTAGGCGGCTACATCAGCTTCGCGGACACCGGCAGCTGGGAGAAAGGCGCAAAGGAAGACCTTGACCTCCCTAACGACACACTACACACAACACTTCGAGCACTCGGACTGAAGACAGCAGCAACCAAAAACACCACCTGACCAGACATTCTCATGGTGATGCCAACAATGAAGACGGGCAAACGTGGCAAAGCCATCAAACGGGTCATTATTATAGAAATCAAATACTGCTCGGACTCAAGGTGGACGGATCAATTAGACAAGGCAATCAATCAACACACCAATCTAGCTCAAACCATACGCAAGGAAGGCCACATGGTGGAGATCAGACCCATCCTCCTGGGCATAGGTGGCATAACGTATGAAGCACACACCCGGCAACACCTCCTGGACTTGGGGGTCTCACAAGATAACACTACCAAACTGCTACACAAGTTAACAAGACACGCGGTGGAGACAGCCCACTCCATTGCAAAGACAAGCTACAGACTCAGGGCTACTAAGAGGGAGGGAGGGTAGGGGGGTCTCTTCCTTGGCTCGATTGGTGGGAGCAGGCCGCGCCCCAGGCGGTAGCTCCTCCCTTAATGCACGCCGGTGAACACCGGAGTAGTCTTCTTCTTCTTCTTCTGCTGCCCCCTCCACCACACGTGCCACAGCCTCACCAGCAAGGCAGTGGGAAGGCAAGCAGTGGGAGGACGGGGCTGGGGCTGGGAGGGGGTGGGAAGGGGTGGGAGGGGGTGGGAGAGCGGGGCTGGGGGTGGGAGGGGGTGGGAGGGGGTGGGAGGGGGTGGGAGGGCAGGGCTGGGGGTGGGGGGGGCTGGAAGGGTTCCGGGTGGTCCGAGTGGATCGCAAGGCAAAGTTAGGTTACGCCAAATCAAGGGCTGCCAGGGCCTTAATTTGGGGGTGGGAGGGCTGCCAGGGCCTTAGCCGGCTCCAGCGGCGAGTCCATCCCCCGAGTGCCTGATTCTCCCCAACGATATGCCCCAAGGTGTCAGGTGGCATGCAGGCTTGCATAAAGGTTTCGCTGATGTACCACGAAGGAAGCAAAGGAATCGCGAAGGAAATTAGACAGCCCTGCCAATAAGGCGCGCCTGAAATAATCTTTAAGATATGACCCCATATGATCAAGCATGATGGAATATGATGAAATATAATTAAGCCAAAACTCGCAAAACTCCGTAACCTCATTGCCGTGGTCTCAATCTGGTTTTAACCATGGTCTCAATCGTGATCTAATTTGACGGAGAGTAGAGGGGTGTTACTAACTACAACTGAGAGTGGTGCTGGTTTGCAGGACGTCAAACCCTCTTTACACTCGGGGTTCCCAGGTGAGTTAGTGTGGCAATCTGCTACATTGTCCTCTTGACTACAGACCCAGTCATATCACATCTTTAAGCCATCATATTCAGTCGTATGACCAATTCCTCAGCAAGTCATATGATCGGTCGCGCCCTACCTGCCAAACTGCATGTAGCAGCCAGGAGCACACTCACAGAAATTAGCAGCGTTAACTGCGAAGTATCCATGGTTACTGCGCAGTTACCCATAGATACTGCGCTGTTTTTTTAAGATACTGCGCTGTTTCCCAAAAATACTGCGCAGTCAACCATGGATACTTCGCAGTTAACCATGGATACTTCGCAGTCAACCATGGATACTTCGCAGTCAACCATGGATACTTCGCAGTCAACCATGGATACTTCGCAGTCAATCATGGATACTTCGCAGTCAACCATGGATACTTCGCAGTCAACCATGGATACTTCGCAGTCAATCATGGATACTTCGCAGTCAACCATGGATACTTCGCAGTCAACCATGGATACAGCGCATTCGACCATGGATACTGCGCAGTATCCACATGGCTACAGAGCAGTATCCTTGGGCGCGCACAGCAGTATCCATGGATACTGCGCAGTATCCACATGGCTACAGAGCAGTATCCTTATGGATACTGCGCATTCGACCATGGATACTACGCAGGTGACCATGGATACTGCGCAGTTGACGCTGCTAATTTGTGTGAGTGCAGCCAACAGCCAACAGCAACGGCCTATCTCAGTTTTACTCCAGGTTTAATTCCTAAACCAGGAGGTTAACTCAAATTGAACTAGCTTAAGGATGTCGTCGTTCACCTCGCCTAAAACGAGTTATAAAGGAGTTTAAGTAGTAGATAATGGTGTCGCGGGTCGTTTTAGGCGGTTTAAAAAGGCGAGGTCGAGGCCCTGGCGCGGGGCAGCTCGAGACCGAAGCCAGCGGACACGGAGCGTAGCGACACAGAGCGTAGCGACACTACAGAGCGTAGCGACACAGAGCGTAGCGACACTACACGGAGCGTAGGCGATGGTGTTGGCCGGCTGTTACGTGTTCGTTGGCAACCACTTCTGTTAATACACCAGGTCGCTGCAGTTAACGATTCTTAAAACGAGGTCTATTAACGATTACAATTGAGTAAAACTCAATTACCTGCGAGTAAAACTGGCTGCCATGGTTAAAATTGGTTTGGCGAGCCCCTCGGTAATTCAAGGCCTAGTCTAGTTTAACTCTGGTTTTATTTTTAATCCATAACTGGTTCGCCTAAACCAGTCGTTTAACTCATGTACCCCTGGTGTAGGGAGGGCGTTTCGGGTTGACCTAGGTGTCCCTATGCCGCTGATCAAGGCCCCTTCCTCAGCCGACATCTTTATTGTATTTGTGAAGTCAACAAGGCAGCGACCCAGGCAGACAGGTCTACAATAAGGGTGAAGTTCGGGCAGGTGTGAAGGGGTGCAGGGGTCCAAGCATAGCGTAGTCTAATCGTCAAACACCGCGGACTACGATCTCAAGATATCCATTTGTGGACAACATGATTGCCTCGCCATGCTACGCTGGCAGGTCCGACACCGTTCGCCTGCGCACCCGCTGACTACCTGGTTCCATGACGGGCAGTATTGCGAGATCAGACCCACCACTTACAACCTGGCTCGACAAGAACTGTGGCTCAAGTACAACACTGCATGTGTTCGTCTAGGCCATGCATTGGTCAATGAACTGCCTTACGCGATTTCAGTCGTTCCCAACATGGGGTTGGCAATCTTCATGCAACTGCAGCCCATCTACTCCATAGTTTCATGTAACGTTTGCTGCGTCTGCTGCAATGCGATAATGCGCGTTTAATGTAAGACTGGAATTGCCATCGGAGTCATTCAATGCGGGCAGCCACATGTGACCCCGGATGTGTCCCAATCACAGACCGTGGTTAGCTACACTGGTAAGCTACGTCCTTGGCTATCCGTTAGCGATGCACGACGTGTCGGTGGCGCACACCACCGAAGTCCGGCAAACATGGCTGCGCGAGCTTCTTGATGGTGCAGGCCGCTTGGCGAGGATGTGAAGAAACCCAAATCCGAGTGTCGCAGCGCTGTATCGCTGTAATGGTGGGCAGCACTGTAGGGACTAGTCACCCCCTACAGCTATTATCCGCTTTATGTTTTGCACCATTGATCAAACAGCCTGACCTGACACAGATTTCTTATAGCATACTCATTAACGCGTCCGTGGCACTTTGCAACTCAATCATTGGGTTTGTATGTGAAAAGATTGACCCCTTACAAGGTACACATGCTGATGGCTACAGGTGCACGAGGAGCCGACTGAGCTTGGCCACTACCAACGTGGCCACTACCAACACAGCTTAACCCACCATCTCCGAACCTCGTCTACCCCGCCCAGCTCCCAGTAGCCCCTTCTCTCAGCAGCCCAGGCTGCCATCAGCCTCCCCTACCTCAGCCTACCTCAGCCTACCCCTACCTCCCCTACCTCCACTACCCACCTCCTACCCACCTCCCGTACCCAGACCCCCCTACCTCTCCTTCACCCGTAGCCCCGCTCAGCCACTCACCCACCCCCTCTCATTCCCTAACCATGAAGAAGAGATTAAGCAAGGCGCATAGTGCCCAGCTCAATGCACTAAACAACTCACTTAGGGCTGGCAATCGGCATTGCCCTAACAACATCAAGGCTGAAGCGATGAACCGTGACCTGCAGGCTGAGGTGCAGCGGCTGCGGGATGTGGAGCAGTTACTAATGGGCACCGTGGATGGGTTGCAGGGCGATCTAGACGACCTGCAAGCAGCGCACCAACGCCTGCAGGATGAGCATGCGGCTTTGCAACAGGTGGCATCCAGAACAGCAGCTCCCAATCACTCCCTACGGGCTGCTCGACGCCGCCTCCAGGGTCAGGTGCATATCTACCGGCACAAACGCCGCACCCACCACTCCCCACTCACCTTCAAGCAGAGGCAGCAGCTGCTGGTTTTGGAGCAGCACCCCGTCTCAGTGGAGGTGTTGAGGCGGTGTGCACAATTGATGGGACATTTGATGGGTGCACATGCGATCGCCATGGCAAGGTGCTCGTATTGCAAGTGACAGCAGCAGTCACCCCGCAGCACATGCCAGAAGGCTGGGAGCAGAGTCCCTGTGGTGGGGCTGGGGCTAGGGCTGGGGCTGGGGCTGGGGCTGGGGCTGGGGCTGGGGCTGGGGCTGGGGCTGGGGCTGGGGCTGGGGCTGGGGCTGGGGCTGGGGCTGGGGCTGGGGCTGGGGCTGGGGCTGGGGCTGGGGCTGGGGCTGGGGCTGGGGCAGCAGCTGGGGCAGCAGCTGGGGCTGGGGCAGCAGCTGGGGCTGGGGAGGGGGAGGAGGGGGCTGAGGAGGGGGCTGGGGATGGGGAGGAGGGGGCTGAGGGGGGGCTGGGGCTGAGGCTGCAGCTGGGGAGGCCGACTCACCAATCAAGTCACCGATGTGTTGGCTATCATCCCCTTGCCTATTGGCACAGCAGAAGCTCATGTCCAGGTCATAATGCAGGAGCTGCTCCTCCACGGCCTCGACAGTGCCTGCATCGCCAGCATCACAGCAGACAGTGCAGCTGTGAACATGGGTAAATATGGTGGTGTTGTCACCCGCATGAGCAAGCTCCTGCAGAGCAAGGGGCAGGCTGGCTGCATTCGGGCGCAGCCCTGCTATAGCACCTGCAGGCACCACCCCTGAGCTGGCTGTGCCTGCCGGTGCACCCCCTCAGCAACAGCAACAGCTGGCAGTGGCAAGCACGTCACGTAAGCGTGAGGTACCTGCAGCTAACAAGTCGAGGGCAGCAAAGCAAGGTGAGACAACACCACGTACTGCACCTAGCACCTTGTTTAAGCGTAGTAGCAACCGGTAATGCACTAGCGCCAGCAGCAGCTCCAAAAGATGACAGTGGTATTCAGTTGTCACGACTGCCGTCGTCGCGTCCACATGCCAATAGCAAATCATGTTCCGACTGCTGCTGCGTGTTGCATGTGCCACTCACAACAGCGTGGCGAAGCGTGCTAGTGCGGCTCGCCCGCATGGGGCAAAATCACATGAATTCAAATGTCGATCTTTGGGCAGGCACTGAGCACCGCTGAGAGCAATATCGTTTTTGCTGCATCTACCATCTTGTAGCTATGAGTCTCCTCCGTTTACATTTTCTCCTCCGTTTTTATTTTCGACTGAGTGGCTGCGGAGATGCGGGCTTCCTATCACAAGGGGGTGGGTTTCAGGTAGTTGGGAACGCCTGACGCAATTACCAGGCTTGAAACTGAGGCTGTATTAGTCAGTGGTCTGCCCTAGACATTGCATCAAGAATTGCAGCCGAAGCGCTCATTTCGACGCCTTCGCGCTCAGCTGCAAACTCGAGTAGACTGTTCTCGCGTCGCGTAAGTGAGCGAGGGGGCCAAGGAGCCAGCTTGACGCAACAGGCTTGAACAACCGAGTTAAACATTAGAAGCTTAGTACAGCACCGCACAGCACAGCACACGAGGGGATGGCACTAACATGCAGCTGTGCTCACTTACGGCATCACGCCAACCTTCACCGCTCCGCAAGCACACTTAGTCCCAGTCTTTGGTATGCCGTCTTGTTCCGGCCACACGAGCGCAACGTGATGTTGGCCCAGGCATGCACACCAGGCAGTGGCTTGAAGAAGCGTGCAACACAGTTGCAGTAACCAGCACACGCCTGGCTCATCTGGCAGACCGTAGCAGGCAGCTCCCTAGCATTGAACTGCGGCCCAGCCGAGCTGCAGCCCTGCTGACCTGAGCACTTGCACACACAGCCATCCACACACACATCGCCAGAGCCCAACCACGCCCCATCACATGCACCACCAACCAGGACAGCAGCTTCATCCGTGGGGCCCCAGCAGGGGCTAGATAGCTACTTGGCCTGGGTGGACACCACCTTGCCCAACATGACCGCAGTGTTACCATCCAGGAAGGCGATGCGGCTCAGGCCCTCGCAGGCCTTGAAGCTGTCCACAATCAGGGGCTGGCAGGGCTCGAACACCACCTCAGCCATCTCATTGGCCTTCAGGCTCACTGCACCCTCCAGCTTCTTGCCACCAGTCTCCTTGCCGACCTGCACAGACACATCATGTGTCCACACCACTTGTCTGGACATTTCAGCACAAGGTCTACATTCATGTAGAGTGATCTAAGCCGAGGGATTTTACATTGCATCTGGAGAGCACATCATTTGTACAGCAATGAAAAGCAGTGAAGGTGAAGTTGCTCACCTTCCAGTTGATGGTCTTCATGCGGCAGGCAGCGCGCCCGCAGCGAACAAAGCCGATGGGGGAGTAGCCAGGCTTGACCTCGCCCGGGATATCCAGGGTCTGGATCTGGGCCGTGAAGTTGGCGCAGGGCTTCAGGGTTTGATCAGTCTTCAGGATCATAACATCACCGGTGCGGGGCATGTTGCCCTTGTCCAGGCCCTTGATGTTCATGCCCACGTTGTCACCAGGACCAGCCTTGTCCACACGCTTGTGGTGCATCTCCACGGTGAACACCTGCGCACCACAGCAGAGCACAGCAAAATGTGCACCTACAGCAGAAGGGGAACTCAAGACACTGGTAGAATGCCCACTACTGACCAGCAGGCTGCGGGCTGGCTCATGGAACACTCTACCACTTACTATACTACCGCTGTGGCTCACCTTGCCAAAGCAGGGGTTGGCAGTGGTGTGGGTGGGGAGGAAGATGACCTCATCGTTGGGCTTGACCTCGCCCTGCTCCACACGGCCAGCCAGCACGTCACCCACGCCCTTGATCTTGTAGGCACCAGAGATGGGCAGGCGCAGGGGAGCAGCGATCTTGCGCTCAGGCACAGTGGCCATGTTGTTCAGGGCATCCAGCAGAGTGTGCACGTGAATCTTGCCCTGACCTGTAGCAAGAACACAGGGGCAGGTGGAGGAAACTAATGGGCATAGATGACAAGCATCAACATAGCAGTACCCATGACACAAAACAGCAGGCTGTTGACGAGTCTTGTGAGGCACTGAACACCCTACCCGCAAGTTTGGCACCATGCCCAACTAGGCGCCTAGCTAGCATGCCAATGCTAGATAGGCCTCGACTAGACCATGCCCAGCCAGATGACCTACCAAGCTCAGCTAATGCTGCCTCACTCACCACACTCCACATCGCGGCCAGTGTACCAAGTCATGTTCTCGGACTTCTTAATCAGGTTGTCACCGATCCAGCCGGAGATGGGAATGATGGGCACACTCTTCTCAACGAAGCTGTCCTTCCAGCCCACCTTGACCTGTAGAAGACGCAACAACCAGGCCGCTGTCACACATAACACTGCGGAACAACATACATCTCTGCTTTCAGTATAAAACCTGTTATACAAGATCAGCCAGCACTCACAAGCATGTGCTTCATCTCATCAGCAATCTCCTTGTATCGGGCCTCCTTGTATCCAGCTGTGTCGCTGTCCATCTTGTTCACGCCAATGATTAGCTGCTTCACGCCCAGCAGGTTGATCAGGCGGGCATGCTGGCGGGTCTGGCCCTGTGGCATAGAGAAGATGAGCAATCGGTTGAGCTGTTGCTGCTTGATGGAGTGGCTTGCTTACAGTAGCTTTGTTGAACAGGCTAACAGCAGCATTGTTGTTCAGGCTGCGTAACCCGCTTACCTGAATCTCACCAGCCTTGTGGTCACCCTTCTGGATGGCAGTGGTGAAGTTACCGTCAGCTGGCACCATCAGCAAGCACACATCAGCCTGGGCAGCACCAGAAATCATGTTCTTGATAAAGTCGCGGTGACCTGCAAGGAAATTAGAAGCATCAGGAGGGATCAGAAGGACAGTGCATCAGGCATTGTTGTTGCCAACATGCACTGCTGAATTGCACCTGGGGCGTCAATGATTGTGTAGTGGTACTTCTCGGTGTAGAACTCCTTGGTGGTGCAGGAAATTGTAACGCCGCGGGCACGCTCCTCCTTCTGCGAAGGCCAAGCGTCAACCTCTTATCGGAATGGTGCAAGCACACAACGGGTTTACTGCAGCGTGCACACCTGGGTATCCATGTAGAAGGCGAATGCGAACGAGGACTTTCCCAGGCGGTCAGCCTCCTCCTTCAGCTTGGCCAACTCACGCTCTGGGATTCCACCCAGCTCGAAAATAAGGCGGCCAGCTGCGCACAGGACAGTAAAAGGCGAGGGCCATCATAGATGCGAGTGTAGATCTACTCTCGACCCTGTTTGTGAAGCTCAAAGCAACCTTGCAACCAGAACTTGCGCTGCGGAGAACATGTCGTGCATAAAGGACGCGGCCAGTCTGAGGAGTGCACGCGGGGAACAACAGCACACAGGGCGGCCTACAGCACAGACAGCATACTGACTTGTGGTGGACTTTCCACTGTCGACGTGACCGCAAATCACAATCGACAAGTGCTGCTTGCCGTCCGTGGCCATGGTGATCCTGCAGGGAATTCAACGCAAGACGTTAATGATTCTGCAGCTGCAGAGATGATACGAGCTGTGCCAAGGCTCCGTGGGTAAGGAACGCAGACAGCAGAGCAGCCGACGCAAGATCAGCCTTAAGATCGTGGTTGTGATAACTCTGCCGCTTCTACAGATGTATATAGCGGAAGCTGTGTGCGATGCGTAGTACGGTGCAACTGTGGCTAGCTGCGGACACCGTCTGCGTTCGCCTTCACATTGCTTAGCTGCAGCGCACCTGAGACAGCAACTACAGGATTCAACTGTTGAAGACCGAGCCGAAGAAGGCGGCGGAGTATATTACCTTGAATTACACTCCCATCACTCTGACATCCTGCCTGTGCCTGCCAAGTCCTAGGTTTCTCACCCTGTCACCAAGTCGCTCATGGGATGCAAGGTGCTAGGTGCTAGGTCAACATTGAACAGTGTTTGGTGAACAGCCCGCAGGGAACCGCGCTGGGATGGAATAATGGTGGATGGTGTGCACAAAGATGCAAACAGATCAGGCAGTTAGCGTATGTGTAACAGTCAAGGCCCCGCATATGGGGCTGCCATCTGTCTCAGGGTACGTCAGTGTCAACGCGACTATATCTTTGGGACTCAAGCTATAGGGGATAGGCGAGGGAGTGGTGCGAGAGGGCGCTGGATACCCGGAGATGGCATACACCCCTCCTGCTGCAAGAGGCAGGCAGTCTGAACAGGTCCCACTACGTCCGCGGGAGCGAGTCTGGAAGGTGATTTAGAAAACACATCGCCAGATCACCGGGCGCCTGCTGCTCACCAAGCACTGCGCACGCGTGCTTGCGGCGCAGGTTCGCCTTGAGTTCAGCCCAGAACATCTTACTCACGATGTTCAGCGGAGCTGCCCCCAAACACTGCTTCCGGACCCAGATAGTTCCGGAGCTGGCAGGCGCGTCCGATCGCGTATCACAGAGTGTCATCGTAGCCACTGGCGCAGGCTGACCTGGCGTGTGACTTGCTGACCGCATGTTGCAACGCCACAGTGTGTTTGCACGCTGGGATCTGTCCGATTCCACCACAGGATGCACCCGTCTGGCTGGGTCAGCAGCCGTAAACCTGGCCTTCTGCCCCACACCCGCCCTCTCCAACACTAACAACCCCCCACCAACCCGCACCAACCCGCACCAACCCTCTCCCTTGCCCAACCTCAGCAGAAGTGGTGTGCACTCTGTGCTTTCACAGGTATTGTTTTGAGCTGCCCCACTGCGCGTCCATGGCTGAGATGCGGGAGACAGTGCAGTGGTTTGCAGCTGCAGCCACCACACCCACACCTGCGTGCCCTAAGGGTGATGCCAAGTAGGTGCAGGGGATCGCTCCCTGTAACAGGTGCCTTTCCGCCAGACCATGGACGCGTGGTGTCTGTCAAAGAGAGACATCCTTGTCCTCAACAGCATCGCTGGCAGTCAGCATGGCAGTATAGCATGCGGCATAGCAGGAAACTGGCAGGCAGTTGGCAGGCAGCTGCTTATGGAGGCCATCGTCATCATCATCACATGACAATTGCCTCTTAGCTTTCGTCCTCACATGGCGTTCGCCTAGTGTGTCTCACAAACACTCACACTCTCACACTCTCACAGACACTCATAGACACACACTCAGTGACGTTATGGGTGTTGCCTGCTTGCCTGCCTGCCTGCCTGCCTGCCTGCCTGCCTGCCTGCCTGCCTGCCTGCCTGCCTGCCTGCCTGCCTGCCTGCCTGCCTGCCTGCCTGCCTGCCTGCCTGCCTGCCTGCACCACAGCGCTGCCCTCATCCTGCCCCCCAGCCTATCCAAGGAGGACCGCCGCCTGTTCCACAACCTGGCTGAGGGCTGCAGGCTGCAGAGCCACAGTCAGGGTGTGGAGGCCACTCGCTTCCTCACCCTGCGCCTGCCAGGTCTGAGGTTCAACTCCCTCCAAGCACGTCTGATTTTTGCCCACATTCAAATCACTTGTGTTGTACACCTCACTGTCTAGTGTGCAGCAGGCTGACTGTATGGCGTGGCAAGGGAATGGCATGGTATGGATGGCTGTGGAGGTATGGCATGGCAAGGCATGGCAGCATGGCATGGCATGGCATGGCATGGCTGGCTGGCAGGGCAAGGCATGGCATGGCTGTGGAGGCGTCATGGTGGCACCTACTACTGCTGAAAGTGACACTGCTGCTGCTGCTGCCACTGCTGCTGTTGCTGAGGACGGTCATGGTGCTGGCACTGCCTGTAGGTGCCCCCCCTGGAGCAGGCCACCCCCCTGACCCCACCCACACCTCCAGCCAGCGTCCAGAACACTGCCAGCCCTCAGCTAGCCCCCCCATGCAACAGCAGCAGCACAGCAGCAGCCCGAGTGCGTCAGCCCCCCCACCCACCCACCCTGTGCTATTGCCAGGGGCTGCCAGCCACCGCCTGCAGGCAGCCAGCCATGCCAGCCATGCCCCCGCGCCAGCCAGCTCAGCTCCCCACCCCTCTGGGCCTGACTCCATATCTGACTCCATATCAGGCCCAATGGCTGGGATGACCCTGCACCCGGCCGACCCAGCCGCCTGCCTTCAGCGGGCTGGAGGGCACGAACCGCCAGATACTGAGCAGGCTGTGCAGGCAGAGCCAGGTGGCGGGCGGGCAGTTGAAGCCAGCAGCAGTGACCCTCAGGGTGGGAAAGCTGACAGCGGCAAGGGAGGACCCAGCACAGTTACTGAGGTGGAGGTGGGGACTCAGGGGCAGGAGGGCGGGAGGGTGGAGGTGGCGTTGGCCACGTCTGTGGGGGCCAATGCAGCTGTGGCAGCCACCCCTGCCTGTGCTACGGCTGGCCCCGTGGGGGTCGCAGACCACAGGCTGCTGGCAGGGCGCCCTGGCAGCTTGGTGAGAAGCAGTGGGGGGGTGGGGTGGGGTGGGATGGGGAGGTGAGGTGAGGAGGGGTACTGGGTTGGTTGTGTGAGTGTGGGTGGTGAGGTGGGAGGACCATGGCAGCATGGGGAAGGGGTGGGAACAGGGAGCGGTGGGAAGGTGCACAGGCAGTGGAAGGGGTTAGAAGCTGACCACCTATCCAGCGCCCTCCCTCCCCTCCCTGCTACCCTTGGCCCTGCCCATACCTCCGTCCCTCACAACCCTCGACCCTGCCCGCCCCTGTCCCTCATGACCCTCGACCCTGCCCGCCCACTCCCCACTCCCCACCCCAGGCCCTGTCCACCCTAACCCTGGCCTTACCACCGCCTTCCCCACAAGCAGCCCCAGGCCCTTGCTTGTTGTGCTGCTGCCCTGGCCCACCAGCCTGCAGTGCCGGGGTCACCCCACCCTAGCGTGGGCAACCCTCGCTACAAGACCACCCTCTGCCGCGCCTTCAAAGAGACGGGGGGGTGCCGCAGGGGGGCCACATGCGCGTGAGTGGAGGGCACAGGCCTTGCTGCCACAGCTGACATACCCTGCTCACTCACCCACCCTGCCAACAACCCTGTGCCTGCTGCTGACCCTGACCCCTGACCCGGACTGTTGTGGTGACTACGGGCTTGGCTTGATGCGCAGCCCCCACCCCTGGGGGCTGCAATGATGGCAAACAGGCAAACAAGCGGTAGGCGCTCCTAGGGTGCTGCCACCTTAGCCACAGCGCCGGCGTCTGCTCGGCAGGCTGGCAAACTCAAACTGCAGGATGGCTGTGATCTGCACCTAGGCCACTATAGGCTGTGATCTGGCCACCCAGACGCTTGCCTGCAAGACTAGCAGCAAGCAGCCTAGCTTAGTGCTGCGGGACGAGTTGGGGGAGGTCTGGAGGTGCCAGGCTTACGGGCCCTACCTCACCCCGTGGCCACCAGGTCCGCACCACACAGCGCATAGCACAGCTCAGCTGGCTACAGCCCGGTGCCAGCCTTGCCACCTGCCGCACCCCCCTTCTTGCTGCAGGTTTGCTCACGGGCTGGAAGAGCTGCGTCCCTGCCGCCCTGCAGCCCAACGTGGTGAGGCAGCCGGATTGCCGCCACCTTACCAGGCCCAGGGGCAGGCGCAGGGCCCAGGGCAGGGCTGGCAGGGGCATTGGCCGCCGCAGGGGCAGTACCCAGAGCAGGGGGTGGGGGTGCCTGCCGCCCCCTTCCCTCTAGACCCTCATGTGCCCCAGGGTGCCTATTCAGGCGCCTACACACTACACCAGCATCCTTTTCCTCAGCACCCTCTCCAGCACACCAGCCACCCCTACCACCTGCAACAGCAACAGCTCAACGGCGCAGTGCACCACAGCCTGGCGTCAGGCAGCCACGCGCTATCACCCTTGGCCATACCCCACCACCAACAGCACCAGTACCACCAGCACCAGTACCAGCACCAGCAGCACCACCAGCAGTACCAGCAGCAGCAGTTCCAGCAGCAGCAGCAGCAGCAGCAGGGCCAGCAGCAGCAGCAGCAGCAGGCGCCAGTCCCACAGCACCACCAGCACCATTTTCAGCACCATCGATCCCACAGCAGCCAAGGCCACAGTCTTCCTCCTCATGCCCCTCATCACCCTCACTCTCAACAGCATGCTCACTCCCACTCTCACTTCCACTCTCATTCTCACTCTCATTCTCACTCTCATCCTCACTTCAACTCTCATTCTCACTCCCACTCGTATGCACCCCCCCACCCTCACTCCCACCCTCACCCTCAGCAGTCACAGCAGCAGCAGCTGGGTGGAGGGGGGGAGCTGGTCCAGCCCCACACCCTTGACATGCCTGCTGCTCCCCCCCGCCAGCGCCAGCACCCCCCCCCGGCCCCCAACCCCCCCAGCCGTGCCCAGGCCTCAGCGGACTGGCACCAGAGGGCCCCTCCCCCGCAGGCTGCCCCTTCAACACCGCTGCCGGCCGCAGCTGAGAGGGTGGGGGGGGAGCAGACCCACTCTGCGGCAGGTGCAGGGCCCCGCTCAGGTCACACTGACCCCACTGAGAATGGCGTCACACAAACTGTTGGCGAGAGGGGGGTAGGGGCGCAAGTGGGTGCACCCCGAGGCCCCCCGGAGCCTGCAGGCAGTCGGGGGGTAGGTCCAGGGGTCAGGGGGTCAGGGCGGGGCCGGGGGGGGGAGGGGCGGGGGGTGGGAGAGGGAGGTGGGGGGGCAGGGAGTGGGTACCTGGAAAGTGGGGGGGAGGGCAGGGGAGCGCAGGCAAGGGGCCCTGGTGGCCGGGTTGGCGGGGAGACAGGTCGAGGGCGAGGAGGGCGAGGTACTGGGCCAGCGTCTCAGGTGCGGCCATTTGAGGATCTGTGCGCATGGCTGCAAGCATGTTGTCACATGTTTGCATGAGTTTTGCATGGCGCATGGCGCATGGCAGCCAATGCTCCACTCCAGAATGTGAACAGTACAGTACAAAACTCCAGCCACACCTTCGCCCACACCCAATGGTGGCATCGTCATAGTCACACCCTCACCCATGTCACCCCTCACGCATTGGACATCACGAGTGTGATCTTCAGGGGCCTGTCTAACTGTGATCATCACTTCAGGGCATGTGCTGCAGCCCTGTGAGATGTGTGAGATGTGTGAGATGTGTGATGCATTACAGCGTTGCCACAGACCCAGCAGCCACAGTGGCAGCAGTGGCACCACAGATGGCATGGTGTGATGCAGGTGTGGTGCAGGTGTGATGTGGTGTGAGGTAACTAACAGGCCCTGCAAGACGGGGCAGCGGGCAGCTCTGCAGCCCCCCACCCAGGGTGGTAGGCCATGAGCTGACAGCTCCCTGGCCAGGTGTCAGCCTACCCCTAGGTCCTGGGTCACACCCCTTTGAATGCCCAGCTCAGGGTCAGGGATGCGCAGGATGAGGCTGCTCAGCCTAGGCGGGGGTGAGGGCCTCATGCTTGCATGGCCACAGGTCCACACATGCACAAGCTTGCATGTCTCTGCTTAACGTGCATGATCTGGCGCATGGCTGCAAGCTTGCATGTGCACATGGTCGCAAGCTTGCGTGTGTGTTTAGTAACCCCTGCTGTCCTGAGGTGCAGGTGCGGCATGATGTGAGCCGCGCAGCCCGCACCGTGTGGCTAGCCTGCCAGGCCGAGGGCGGTGCTTTCCTTGAGTACAGCCAGGGGGAGGTGGAGGAGATGCTGGCTGCGGGCAGGGCAGCAGCCGCCAGGCACGGACCTCTCTCAGCGCCGGCTGCAGGAGGGGCTGGCAGGGAGAGGGACACTTACGCTGGCCTCAACCCACAGCTGAGGGCCCTGATGGCAAAGAGGTGGGCCAGTCCCTTCCCCTGGGACTGGGACTAGGTCAGGAAAAAGGGGCGGGGCGGGGCGGGGCGGGGCGGGGCGGGGCGGGGCGCGGCGGGGCGGGGCGGGGCGGGGCGGGGCGGGGCGGGGCGGGGCGGGGCGGGGCGGGGCGGGGCGGGGCGGGGCGGGGCGGGGCGGGGCGGGGCGGGGCGGGGCGGGGCGGGGCGGGGCGGGGCGGGGCGGGGCGGGGCGGGGCGGGGCGGGGCGGGGCGGGGCGGGGCGGGGCGGGGCGGGGCGGGGCGGGGCGGGGCGGGGCGGGGCGGGGCGGGGCGGGGCGGGGCGGGGCGGGGCGGGGCGGGGCGGGGCGGGGCGGGGCGGGGCGGGGCGGGGCGGGGCGGGGGGTGTTGGTGGGGGTCATGGGAGTTGGCGTGTCTGGACAGCAGGGTTTCCTAAGGCATCACCCCTCCCCTGGCCCCTGGCCCCTGACCCCTGACCCCTGCAGTCACTCCTGCTGGGACCCCCAGTGTGACCTGCTGCTGGTGGTGTGTCAGCAGTCGTGCGCCCCACTCCCCTGCTGCTGACGCTTGCTGTAGGGAGCTGGGTCATCAGCTGTTGGCAGCGGTGGAGGCAGGGGATGAGGAAGCTGCCCTGAAGCTGCTGCAGCAGGAGCCCTCAGCAGCCTGGGTGCGCCACATACCCTGCTGGCATCCCTCTGGGGAGGCAGCAGCTGGACACAGGCCAGGAGCTACGGCAGGGGGGGATCTGGGGCAGGGGCCAGGGCAGGGGCCAGGGCAGGGGCCAGGGCAGGAGGAGGGGGGGGCGGATGTTGCCCACGGCAACCCAGATGGCCATGTACCTCCTGTGACGCTACAGCAGCAGCAGCAGCAGCAGCAGCAGGGGGCCCCCAGGGGCGGGGGTGGAGGTGGGACCCGGCATGCGAATGGGTCTGCAGGCAGAGAGGGGGTCAGCCGCTATGGCCCCTACCCCGTGCACCTGGCTGTGTCTAGGAGCATGAAGCGGCTGGTGGCGGCCCTGGCAGCTCTGCCGGGTGAGCTGCCAGCCTACTGCCTGCCAGCCTACTGCCTGCCAGCCTACTGCTTGCCAGCCTACTGCCTGCCAGCCTACTGCCTGCCAGCCTACTGCCTGCCAGCCTACTGCCTGCCAGCCTACTGCCTGCCAGCCTACTGCCTGCCAGCCTACTGCCTGCCAGCCTACTGCCTGCCAGCCTACTGCCTGCCAGCCTACTGCTTGCCAGCCTACTGCCTGCCAGCCTACTGCCTGCCAGCCTACTGCTTGCCAGCCTACTGCCTGCCAGCCTACTGCCTGCCAGCCTACTGCTTGCCAGCCTACTGCCTGCCAGCCTACTGCTTGCCAGCCTACTGCCTGCCAGCCTACTGCCTGCCAGCCTACTGCTTGCCAGCCTACTGCCTGCCAGCCTACTGCTTGCCAGCCTACTGCCTGCCAGCCTACTGCCTGCCAGCCTACTGCTTGCCAGCCTACTGCTTGCCAGCCTACTGCCTGCCAGCCTACTGCTTGCCAGCCTACTGCCTGCCAGCCTACTGCCTGCCAGCCTACTGCTTGCCAGCCTACTGCCTGCCAGCCTACTGCCTGCCAGCCTACTGCTTGCCAGCCTACTGCCTGCCAGCCTACTGCTTGCCAGCCTACTGCCTGCCAGCCTACTGCCTGCCAGCCTACTGCTTGCCAGCCTACTGCCTGCCAGCCTACTGCTTGCCAGCCTACTGCCTGCCAGCCTACTGCCTGCCAGCCTACTGCTTGCCAGCCTACTGCTTGCCAGCCTACTGCCTGCCAGCCTACTGCTTGCCAGCCTACTGCCTGCCAGCCTACTGCCTGCCAGCCTACTGCCTGCCAGCCTACTGCCTGCCAGCCTACTGCCTGCCAGCCTACTGCCTGCCAGCCTACTGCTTGCCAGCCTACTGCCTGCCAGCCTACTGCCTGCCAGCCTACTGCTTGCCAGCCTACTGCTTGCCAGCCTACTGCCTGCCAGCCTACTGCTTGCCAGCCTACTGCCTGCCAGCCTACTGCCTGCCAGCCTACTGCCTGCCAGCCTACTGCCTGCCAGCCTACTGCCTGCCAGCCTACTGCCTGCCAGCCTACTGCCTGCCAGCCTACTGCCTGCCAGCCTACTGCCTGCCAGCCTACTGCCTGCCAGCCTACTGCCTGCCAGCCTACTGCCTGCCAGCCTACTGCCTGCCAGCCTACTGCCTGCCAGCCTACTGCCTGCCAGCCTACTGCCTGCCAGCCTACTGCCTGCCAGCCTACTGCCTGCCAGCCTACTGCCTGCCAGCCTACTGCCTGCCAGCCTACTGCCTGCTGTCGTCTGCCGTTCAGCCTGATGCCTGCTGCTGAGGTGATGCTGTCCCCTACCTGCCTCCTGGCCAGCTGACCTGAGCTGAGCTTGGTCATGCATGCATGCTGCTGCTGATTTGCGCTCACTGGCTCACAGCCTGTGCCGGGTACTCAGTCAGCTGCACGTGCATGCGCGGTGGACCTTTCAGGTGTGGTGGAGCAGCGTGACGCAGCCTTCCTGACGCCCCTCAAGCTGGTGCGCAAGCTGCAGGCCGCAGCCAGCTGTGGGGCTGTGCCCGGAGCCAGTGGGTCTGTGGTCCAGACAGGGCTGGGACCTGGGTCAGGGGCCGAGGTCAGCAGCGGGGGCATGCAGCGCCAGGCAGATCTGGCAGAGCTGGCCACCCTCCTGCTGGCCGCGGGGGCAAGGGACCCTGCCAATGCTTCCTCCTCGGCCGCAGCACTGCAGGGCGCGACCCTGGGTGGGTGTCTGGGTGCCGTGGGGAGGGGGAGGGGGGGCCTGTTGCGATGTAGGATGTAGGCCTGTTGCGGTGTAGGATGGCTCCCCTGTCAAGGGGTGTCAGGCGGTAGTACCACACAGCGGGTGCAGCAGGCAGTAGCAGGTGGTGCTGCAGCTGCCTGCATTCAGTTGCTTTACTGTTTGAATGTGCGACTGTGCCTCACGACCCAGCTGTGCATCAGGGTGTGTGTGTCATGCAGGTGGGCGCATGGGGGGCTCGCATCATGCAGTGCATGTGGCCCTGGGCCCGCCACCACCAGTGGCCCTGCCAGCCTCTTCTATGGCCCACCACCAAGCATCACACTCTGCTGGCAAGGCAAGCAAGAAGAATAAGCACGCAAGGAAAGGCAGCAAAGGCGTGGATGCGTCCGGTGCTGAGGTTAGCGCGGACGATGCCGGTGCAATGGACGCCGGGTCACACACGCCGGACGAGCATACCGTCAATGGCGTCGGAGGTGACCACGCTGCAGCAGCCGCGGCGGAGCTAGAGGCGGCCGTGCGTGCGTCGCGTGGGTTTACCTTCAGCAGGGGCAGGAGCTGGGCTCCGGGGGAGCCGTCGGCGCCGGGAGCAGTCCCCGGGAACAGACTTAGTCGGCTAGGACCTAACCCGCCGGGTTCGCTTGCGCCGGAGGCCACGCCGAGCCAACCTATACAGCCGGAGTCTGGCTAAGCTCGAGTGATGTTTTCGGGGTTTTCAAGTTTTGATCCCTACAGCCCTCATGCACCACCAAAATAAGCATGAGTTGTAATTAAACACAGGCTGGGAGATCGCTGTTGTAAAGGCTATTGACAGTGTGCCGTATGCCCACTTCAGCTCAGCCTTCTGGTGTGTGTGCCTCCAGGTCTATTACTAGCAAGAGCTCTACTCTACTCTATAACTCTTACTCACACATATCCCCTTTGCGAGGGGTTTGGTATCTTGTTTTCTTGAAATGTCTTGCTGTAGCTGGCTATCGCTGCCACTTGCGCCGCCACTTGCGCAACAGGGCTTTGTCGGGCCTAGCTGGCCTGGCTTTGGCATGGCAGGGCGGCCTTCCGATCAGCACAACTAAGTGGGGCGTGGGCCTGGGCCGACTGCACAGCGGCGGATGTTCAGCGCGGCTGACACGTCCCGATCATAAAACCTGCACATGGGCGTGGGAGCTGCATGAAGTCAAGTCATTTGTCATGTCATGTCGTCACCCCGGCCATTGGCCATGCCAATCCGTGACAGGCCTGCCGCTCACACCACGCGCTTGTGAAGGGTAGCTGAGGCTATCGCGGTAAGTCACGCGCGCTACAACTCGCGTTTTAACCTGAAGCCTCCAAGATCACTCCGCCCGCCATTCCCGCGGACTGTGAACATGGTCGCTCGCTGCAACCTGGGGCTCAACGGGGTGCGACCCTACGTGGGTCGCAGGTCGAAGCGCAAGATACCCTGGGTTGGGTCGGGACCCCTCATGGCCCGGGCCCTTCCTGACACCTGGCCCGGGACCTGCCTGACACCTGGCCCGAGACCTGCCTAACCCTGCCTCCAAGCAAGCAGAGCATCTCACTTAGGTGTCAGCAGCACCGTGCGTGGACTTTGTTTCACTACCGTGCACCCTGCTGAAGCCTTGCAACCATGCCCATGTGGAGTGTCAGGTCAGTGCTTACCTGATGTTGTTGCTTGTTGAGCACTTCAAGCCCCGGACCTGGGATCGTTTCTCCGCGCTGTACACTGGCCGCAGCCACTTGCATGGACACATGGGGCGATGCACATTTGTAAGATTTTCCCTTACCCTCTTAACCTCGACACCAGCCAGCCACCTTGACTCCACCACCTCCCAGCACTACCAACCCTCACCTACACAGCGTCGGCCAGAAAGGGGTCCCAAAACTCTTGCGGAAGCCTTTCTATTGCGCTCCGCTTCGGAAGGTCTGGCTCTAGTGCCTCGTCGCGGTTCAAAATGTAATTGTCGGGGTCCTCCGGCACTGGCTTAGGCACAGCTCGCCTTTTTTTCTCGCCATAGAAAACAAGAATGTGAAGCCATCACAATTACTAAGATTTGTTAGTTTTGATAGTTTTGTAAATGTTAAAACCTGTTTGGCTGTGGATAATCTCGCTCAGCTACTCCATTGACAGCTACTCCATCAACTCCGTCAGAAGGTAACAGGGGCGATTAGCGGGCGATCGAGCGGTTGGTCCACTTTCGGCGTGGCTTCGTGTAACATTGATGGCCTTCTCACTCTCAAGTGTCCCCAGAAAACCTACCCCTGGTAATCAAAACGACGCCGCGTCCCAGTCACGTGGTCTCTAATTTTGCTACGCACATCCCCGGATAGAACACTCTGTCAGCTACGGGGTGAAGCGTGTTTTATTAATTCCCGTGCATTGTGCTGAGCGCAATGGCGGCTCAAATCTCAACATTTAAATTCATGCGTGTATTGCTCATGCGGGCCTCGCCGCGACCGACCGCCGCGACCGACGTGGCCCAGCCCCTGCAAACAGTCAGGGACAGTCGCCGCAGTAAAAACGGTCATCACGGCATGCCAAACCTCAGGGCTACTAAGAGGGAGGGAGGGTAGGGGGGTCGCCTCTTTCTTGGATTGATTGGTGGGAGCAGGCCGCGCCCCAGGCGGTAGCTCCTCCCTTAATGCACGCCGGTGAATACCGGAGTAGTCTTCTTCTTCTTCTTCTTCTTCGGCATGCCAAACAGATGCAACTGAGCAGTACAAGGTGTGTAGGCCATTGCTCTCTTACCTTGCTGGGCAGGTTGGGTCCAATCCCTCACGCCCGCCTTGCGCTTGCGTGTCGAGCTCGTGCTTATCTATATCATTGGCAACCTCCCAACGCATTGCAGGGACGGGGGGCAGGGGGGTGGGGCTGCAAGAGGGTGCGAGGGGGCACGGTCCGGAGTGGGAGGGGGTGGGAGGGGGCTGGGAGGGGGTGGGGGGGGGGCTGGAAGGGCTCCGTCAGCACTGCAAGGCAAAGTTAGGTCACGCCAAAGTATGTTCCCACAAGCCTACTCAATGAAATGACGTGATTTCTTCTCCAGCAGCTGTGACGTTGAGTAAGGAACAGAGTTACTGATCGAAAGTCTGAAAAGTCGCAGTGGTCAGCTCACAACATACTACTTTGTGGATGGGGGTCCCTTTTCCTGTGTGACTGGCGAGAGAGAGACTCACATTCTCCGCGTTTCTTGCAATGTCGATCAGTAACTTGCCCCTCGACGGTCTTCCGACGCCGCCTGCACCAATGAAAGGCTCGCGGAGCAAGCCTGGCGGGCTGAACATTGATTGTACTTCAGGCTCGATGCCAAGCGCAGATCGCTCATTGGTGCCGCTACTCACCACTAGAACAATCAATAGTGAGCAGCTGAGGTGTGTCCGCGCTCGCTTACGCCGGCATGGACTCTGATGCAAGGATTAACGCGCCGCTTGCCAGTAGATGCGGAGTAATTCGCAAGTGCCAATGCAACAAACGCTATCGAAATCGGTGCACTTTGTAGCGAGTACTTGTATGAAGATTACCAACCCCATGTTGGGGACTCCTGACTACAGTTGTGACGACAATAGTGGCGATTGTTGTGTCTGTTGGCCTGCCTTTATGGGCCTCCACACCACCTTGCGGCAGGCCTGCAGCACAGCCTTGGCCCCCCACCCACCCCGGGTGTAGGGTGGTTCCCCCCCCATCTAATATTAGTTTCTGATATGAGCTATTATGAGCTAATATGAGCTCCCAATTACTCGTACAAGCTCGTATTAGCTCATATCAGCTCCCGTTTGGCTCTTATCAGCTCCCGTTTGGCTCTTATCAGCTCCCGGAAGCTCCTATGAGCTCATATGTGTTAGTTGCATACCCTCCCGGTGCAGTTGAGATCAAGCACCGGGATTGTAGGGTGTGCCTGCCAGCGGCCCGGCCGCGATGAGTGCGAGTGTGACTGCCGTATTTAGGGCAGACACCCGGCAGTCGTAGGCACCCTGAACTGGTGTCCGCGTCTGCCCGTGCTCTTCCAACAGGTAGGCGCAAGGTTGCGCAAGGTTGACGCAAGGTTGCGCGCTAGCAGTTGTGGCAGATCAATGTAACTACCCTGAACTGGTGTCCGCGTCTGCCCGTGCTCTTCCAACAGGTTATGGGCCCACGCGCTGACGCGCGATAGGACTCCAGTAAGTTGCTGGCTAGGGTTCGTGTGGTTGACAGCCCAGTCGATCAGCGATGGCAACTTCTCCTGCTTCAGCCTCTGGCAATCAAGCCACCATTCTCGATGACGACAACTGGCCAATTTGGAGCATCCGCACCGAAGGCCTGCTGGTCGAAGCAGGCCTCTGGTCCGTAGTCGACGACGGCGTCACCCCCTTACCCACCGCGCCAGCACCTAACGCCACTCAGGAGGAGCGGGCAGCGTATGCTGTCGAGCTAGCCCGATCTCGTGCAGACAGCGCGCTGGATCGCAAAGCTAAAGCCTTTATCCAGCGGCACGTCTCCAACCTCCACATCTTCACTGTCAAGTCTGCAGACTCAGCGCAAGACGCCTGGGAAACCCTCGAATCCCAGTTTACCGAATCGTCAGTCGCGCGACAGTCGCAGCTTCAGCAGCAACTCAGCCTCCTGCGCATGGAACCTGGCGAGTCAGTAGCGCGCTTCTACGCGCGATTGCAGCAGCTGCTAACAGAGCTGGAAGCTTGCAACTGCGAGACCTCCGAATCCACAGTGGTACTCGCCATCCTGGCAGCCCTACCGCCTGAGTACGAAAGCACAGTCGAAAGGCTGCGCTATGATCAGACCAGCGCCGACCTGAAAGTCGAGCGCATCAAGCGGGTGCTGCTGACCAAGGAAGCCGACCTCCTCAGCAAGCAGATGCAGCAGCAACTCAGCACCTCCTCATCCTCACTCTGGTCCTACTCCTCCCCTTCTGATAGCAGGGGGGCTGGTAGCTCAGGCGGACAGGGGGGCAGGGGCAGGTTCAGGCTACCTCAGCAGCAGCAGCAGCAGCAGCAGCAGGCCAACGCACAGTCACCTGACAGGTCCACCAGGGATGTCAGCTCACATGCTCACCTGACCTGCAACTACTGTGCTAAGCCTGGCCACATCATGCCTGAATGTTTCACCTTTGACAGGGATCAGCGCAACCGCATGAGGACCCTATTCAGCAACCCTGCCAGACCCAGCAGCCCAGGCAGGCGACCCAGTCCAGGCAGGAGCTCTAGCCCAGCCAGGACATCCAGCCCCAGCAGAGGCAGGGCCCAGACCCCTGGCAGAGCAGCAGCTCAGAGCCCATCCAGGGGAGCCAGCCTGTTCACCTGCTCCACTGCTGCTACTGCTGCTGATGATGATGATGATGATGATCTTGATGATGTCCTCATGCAGATGGTGCAGCCCAGACTGAACTTCAACAGCGACCTGTACAGCCCCTTCTGCATTGACTCGGGTGCCTCACAGCACATCCTGAAGGACCTGCAGTTCTTCTACAACTACACACCCTTTGCGCCAGACAAGCACAGGCCTGTACGGCTAGCAGCTGAGGGCCACAGGGTCTGGGCAATTGGGTCGGGCAGCGTGTTCCTCAACACCAAGCGTGGCTCCTGGTTCCTCAGCCATGCCTTGTATGTCCCTGACAGCAAGCAGAACTTCATCTCAGTAACAGCTGCAACAGACGAGGGCAGCAGCTTTCTATTCCGTGGAGATGAGTGCCAGATCAGCTGCAATCAGTTCGGCAGCATGCTCAGGGTCAATGCGCACAAAGTCAGAAACTCTTACATTCTGGCAGCTGTTCCCATGCCAGATGGCCCTGACACAGACTCAGAGCCGGAGCAGCTGTACAACGTCCAGCAGTCAGCTCTACAGCCTGACCCCAAGATAAGACTGGAACTCCTGACCAACGTGGCTGCGCCCTCTGCCAACAGCTCCACCTCCGACTCTCCTCAGGTGTGGCACCAACGCCTGTGTCATACTTCCTATGATGCTCTAGCACGCATGCAGTCAGCAGGCATGGTGTCAGGAGTACCTGTCACAGCTGCACAATTCCGAGCAGCTGCCTCAGATCCAGCTGTGTGTGTGGGCTGTGTCAAGGGCAAACAGCACAAGAATGTTGCATTTGCTGGACCACCCCCCAATGCAGCACCAGTGACAGCTCCCCTAGGGCTGATTCACATGGATGTCTGTGGCCCCATGCATGCCAGAGCCAGAGACGGCAGCCTGTATGTGGCTACTTTCCTTGATGAACACACCAAGCTGTCTGTGTGTGTGCCCATCAGCAGCAAAGCTCAGGTGCCAGACACAGTCAGGACAGTCATTGAAGAGCTTGAGACCCAGTCAGGTTACCGCTGCAAGGCCATCCGAACAGACAATGGCACAGAATACGTCAACAGCCGCATGAGAGAGTACTGTGCCAGCAAAGGCATTGTACACCAGCACTCAGCCCCCTATAGCCCCCAGCAGAACGGTGCAGCTGAACGCCTGAACAGAACCATCTTTGAGAAAGCTCGCAGCATCATCCACTCAGCCGATATCTCACTCAGCTTCTGGGCACATGCTGTCAAGTTTGCCAATCATGTCAGATGCCTGCTTCCTGTGTCAGGCCAGCCGCTCACACCTTGGGAGGCCTTCTACGGTGTCAAACCTGATCTGTCGGGTCTCAGAGTGTTTGGCTGCAGAGTCTGGCTCCATGTTCCTAATCACCAGCGCAGCAAGCTGCAGGCCAAGTCTGTTGAGGGCCTGTTCATAGGCTATGAGCCTGGCTCTAAGGCTTACAGGGTACTGGTCAACGGCAGAGAGACATGCAGCAAAGACATAGTGTTTGACGAGCTGTCAGTTCTGCAGCCTACTCGCCAGCAGGACCAGCCAGCCCAGCCTGTGTTTCTCTTACCCCTCCCACCCAGCCCCAGCAACCCCTCTGAGCCACTGTCACCAGCAGCTCCTGCTGAGGGGGGCAACAGTCTGCAGCAGACCAGCAGCAGTAGCTCTGAGGACAGTGGGAGCAGCAGCAGCAGCAGGCCAGGCAGCAGCGCACAGCGACCACAGTCCAGACCTCTGGAAGGCATAGGGGCACATCAGGACAGCAGCAGCTCAGACTCTCCACCCAGTGAGCAAGAACCCAGTCAGCAAGTCAGCCTCACTGCCAAATATGAGCCAGGCTCCCACATGTGGCACCAACAGCAACTGGAGCTCATCAACAAGCTACCCAGACCAGGAATAGGCAGATTCAGCCTTGGTTCTATGCCTCTAGCCAGGGAGACAGTGGGAGCAAGACCAGCAGCACCAGCTGCAGCATCAGCAGCACCAGCAGCAGCAAGACCAGCAGCATCAGCAGCAGTCAGATCAGCAGCACCAGCTGCAGCTTCAGCAGCAGCTAGACCAGCAGCACCAGCCGCAGCACCCTCAGCAGCCAGACCTGCAGCACCACCAGCAGCACCAACTGTGTACCCATCTGCACCCATGCCTGCTGCACCTGACTCACGGCCTGCTTCGCCTGAGGCACCTGGTGCACCCCAGCCACGGCGCAACCCACCAAGGGAACGACGCCCACCACTCAGGATTAGGCAGCCTGAGCTGAATGCCATCTCAGTCATCTCCCATCAATGACACACCCACTGTGGCAGAGGCCCTAGCCGGTCCCATGGCAGACTTGTGGATTGAAGCTATGAATGCTGAGCTGGCCTCCCTGCATGCCAACCAAACATGGTGCCTTGAAGAGCGTCCTGCCAATGCACGTGTGCTGCCCACCAAAGAAAGAAAGAAAGACTACTCCTCCCGAAGCTTCAGGGGGCGTGCACTAAGGAACCGCGCGCCGCTTCTGGTCTTTCACACCATGGGAGGGGCCCCCGCGGGCTGACGTATGCCTAAAGGGCGCTCTCACAGCACGACACGCCCCGGCTCGGAAACGTGTCTACCCTCCTGAGCTTCGTAGGAAATTAGCCTACTCCACTCCAGCTCCCGCCCCGCACGATGGCGGGCACTGCCCTCAAGAGAGATCGATTACGCCAAATATTTCTGGCCCCTTGCGGGTGTCGATCCCCCGGCCTCTCGCAAGAAGAGGGAGGTTTGTAGCTGCTGAACCACACCTGCTGCATGGGGTGCTACTGGCTTCGGGTCCTAACCCGGTTGATGCTGCCCACCAAATGGGTACTCAAAGTGAAGCGTGATGCTGCAGGGAACATTGAGAAGCTGAAGGCCAGGCTAGTGGCAAAGGGGTTCTATCAACAATCAGGTGTGGATGTAGGAGACGTCTACACTCAGGATAAATAAGGCCGACGCGTCAGTCTTTTTTTCATCGGATGGACATTCCGCTCCGATAGAACGATAGAACAGTGAGTTTAAGAGGGACCTCGCTCTGGAACGAAGTCCTAACTCACAGCGGTTGCGGAGATATAACGATCCGCGCGAGAGGTACCCCCCCCCTCCATGTGCGGCTGCGCAGCAAGGGTATAAAGTGCAACGTTGCTGCGCAGCAAGGGTATAAAGTGCAACGTTGCTGCGCAGCAACGGTATAAGTGCCTCGCTGCTGCGCAGCAAAACCAGGCCTTTGCTGCGCAACAACAAAGCTAACCCTTGCTGCGCAACAACATAAGGCCCTTGCTGCGCAACAACTAAGCTCACCCTTGTTGCGCACCAACATCAGGCCCTTGCTGCGCAACAACTAAGCTAACCCTTGCTGCGCAGCAACATTAGGCCCTTGCTGCGCAACAACATAAGGCCCTTGCTGCGCAGCAACAAAGCTTACCCTTGCTGCGCAACAACATAAGGCCCTTGCTGCGCAACAACAGAGCTCACCCTTGCTGCGCAACAACATCAGGCCCTTGCTGCGCAACAACAAAGCTTACCCTTGCTGCGCAACAACATGAGGCCCTTGCTGCGCAACAACATAAGGCCCTTGCTGCGCAACAACAAAGCTCACCCTTGCTGCGCAACAACATCAGGCCCTTGCTGCGCAACAACAAAGCTTACCCTTGCTGCGCAACAACATAAGGCCCTTGCTGCGCAACAACAGAGCTCACCCTTGTTGCGCAGCAACATCAGGCCCTTGCTGCGCAGCAACTAAGCTAACCCTTGCTGCGCAGCAACATCAGGCCCTTGCTGCGCAACAACTAAGCTAACCCTTGCTGCGCAGCAACATCAGGCCCTTGCTGCGCAGCAACTGAGCTAACCCTTGCTGCGCAGCAACATCAAGCCCTTGCTGCGCAGCAACTAAGACCCTTGCTGCGCAGCAACTGGGCCTGATTCAGGTTACAAAACTTTCAGGTTGCATGTAGACTTGCATGTAGGTTTCGCTGAGGTACCGCGAAGTAAGGAAAGGATCGCGAAGAAAAGCAGACTGCCCCGCCAAAATGGCATGCTGCATATAGCAGCCAGGAGCAGCCAGGAGCAGCCAATCGTCGCCAAAAGGGTAGCTACGAGCCAGCCAGCCGTCGCTAGCCTGTAGCCTCATAGCGTTGGCGACCAGCCGTAGGATCTGGAGTCAGCGACAGAAATTGGCAGCAGGTGCAGCAATGCAGCGACACAACATGGTGCGGAGCCGGTAGCGATAGAGCGGAGGAGTGGAGAAGCCCCGTAAGGCAGTTGGGAGCCATGAAGGAGAGCGAGCCATGTGCAGAAGCCTCGAGTTAGGAGTCCTTCAGCAGCTAGGAGAAGCGGGAGCGGCCAGGATAGGTACCCATGGTGGTAACAACCATGAGCATTCAGAAGCGGGAGCGACGTCCTGCAGCCTTGAGCAACACCTTCCCCTCCCCACCACTCTTCACCCTCCCCTCTACGCCATTCCCAATCCCCCCCACCCTCCCCACACACACCTCACCTCGGGAAATGGTGAGTGGCCAGTCTTGTAGTTATGTAGCTCGAGGTGCCTAGCCTAATCGCTTGCATGCCATGTGTTTGCTGCAGTTAGGGCAATACGCATCATCCCACTCGCCTCGCTCTCCTTCCCTCCCTGAAACACCTGCCTTCCTGCCTGCCTTGTAACCTGGAGCAAGGCACCCTCTCCTCCCCGCACCACAACCACCACCTCCCAAGCCATCAGTTGCAGCCAGGAGCAGAGGAGCAGAGGAGCAGAGGAGCAGCGGAACAGCGGAACAGCCGAACAACCAAACTCCCCTCCCCTCCCCCTTGGAGTCAAGCAACCAAGACTGAAGGTGAGTGCACATGCTGCTGGGGTGTCAGCACAGCCAGCCCAAACGTAACTCCTGCGCCTGCGGCTGCTGCTGCGGCTGCCCTGCTGCTGCTGATACCCTGCTGCTGTTGCTGTTGCTGTTGCTGCTGCTGGTGCTGCCGCTTACCCTTACCCTCACCATGACGGACGGATGGAGACTCCACAGCGGCAGCCAAGAGCGGCAGCCTGGTGGTGTAGCCAGGAGCAGCAGCTAGGAGCGGCAGCCTGGAGTGGCAGCCAGGAGCGGCAGCCAGGAGCAGCAGCTAGGAGCGGCAGCATGGAGTGGCAGCCAGGAGCAGCAGCCAAGAGCGGCAGTCAAGAGCGGCAAGGCAACATTTGTGTGGCGCTAGCATAGGCTGCTGCAGCCATGCCTCCATGCTTGCCAGCAGTGTGGCAACAGCCTTATGCATGAGCATGTGTAGCATGCATGGTGGTTGCAGGCAAGGCGGCAGCGGAGCCATGAGCAGCCATGAGCAGCCGCCAAAAGCAACCAGAAGGAGCAGCCAGGAGTTCCAGTTACGTCCCCACCCTGTCCCCCGCCCCGCCTTGCCCAGCCCAGCCCAGCCCAGCCCAGCCCAGCCCAGCCCAGCCCAGCCCAGCCCAGCCCAGCCCAGCCCAGCCCAGCCCAGCCCAGCCCAGCCCAGCCCAGCCCAGCCCAGCCCAGCCCAGCCCAGCCCAGCCCAGCCCAGCCCAGCCCAGCCCAGCCCAGCCCAGCCCAGCCCAGCCCAGCCCAGCCCAGCCCAGCCCAGCCCAGCCCAGCCCAGCCCAGCCCAGCCCAGCCCAGCCCAGCCCAGCCCCTCCCCTCCCCTCCCCTCCCCTCCCCTCCCCTCCCCTCCCCTCCCCCAAAGGATTCGATGAGGTATTGCGAAGGAAGCCCAGCCCAGCGGACTTCCGGTGAGTGCACATGCTCTGGTAGTGTCAGCCTAGCCTGCCCAGTTGTGGTCATGCCTGTCCTTGTTCATCTGCTTGCTGGCTGATGTTTGCTTGCAGTGGTCAACAACTGGAGCATTACACGTGTGCTTGGTGATTGCAAGCACACAGGGTAGCGGCGTAGAGTCACAACCAACAAGGAGCCACCAAGGAGTCAACAAGGCATAACATGGATCAAATGTGTGAGTGGCCAGCCCCAGCACATGAGTGGCCCCTAATGCCCAGCCTAACCGCAAGGATGCCTCTTGTTGGCTGCAGGTCTGATGGTCAGTCTCCTGCCCCTTGCACCCTTGCCCCTTCCCTCCCTCGTCTCACCACCACCACTCCCTCGTCTCACCACCACCACTTCCAAGTCTGCCACCCATCTACCCCCCCCTCCCCCCTTGGCGGGATGCAGCCCTTGGCCAGCAGCCTAGAGCGAGCAGCCTGGAGCGGGCAGCCTGGAGCGGGCAGCCTGGAGCGGGCAGCCTGGAGCGGGCAGCCTGGAGCGGGCAGCCTGGAGCGCAAGCCCAGCCCAGTTGGGTGCTATGGGGCAGTAACCGCAAGCCCACCCCTTGTTGTTGCAGGTTTGATGGTCACCCTCCAGCCTTTTGGCCCCTTCCTCCTTCCCTCTCCGCCACCCCGTCTACTTCCTACTTCCTTAGTCTAGCCGAGTCCACCCCACCCCAACGCAGCCCAGCCCAGCCTAGCCTAGCCTAGCCCAACCTGATATGGTCCCATGGGGCATAGGCAGCAAGGCAAAGTGCTTAGCAGTCCCATGATGAGGTGTTAGCCCATTGCAAGGAGGTGCAGCCAGTCCTTGTAGTTGTGCACATAGCATAAGTGGTGTGTAAGGCGTGAGTCGCTGTGTTGTTGTTGTTGTTGTTGTTGTGATGTTGTATTGTTGTGTGGTGTTGTCACCTTGCATCAATGCATGTGCATCAGCAATACATGTGCATCAGTGCATCAGCATCAGTGCATCAGCATCAATGCATGTGCATCAGCAATACATGTCGTTCGTAGCGGTGTTGCGAGGTGTTCGGGCGTCGTTGTATATACGTTGTGTAGTGGTGCTGCGAGGTGTTCGGGCGACGATGCATACATGTTGCAGTGGTGTTGCGGGGTGTTGCAAGGTGTATGGGCGTAACGACTCGCAGAACCTGTGCGAGGTGTTCGAGCAAGGTGTGCGAGGTGTTTGAGGTGTTGAGGTGCGCAGCATGTAAACGTTGCTGCGCAGCAAGAGATGTAGACGTTGCTGTGCAGCAAGGGATGTAAAGTTGCTGCGCAGCAAGGGTTGTAATAAGGCTGCGCAACAACAGATGTAACGTTGCTGCGCAGCAAGAGATGTATAGTTGCTGCGCAGCAAGAGATGTAACTTTGCTGCGCAGCAAGGGATGTGACGTTGCTGCGCAGCAAAAATGTATCCTTGCTGCGCAGCAAGGGTAAAAAGTGCAACGTTGCTGCGCAGCAATATATGTAACGTTGCTGCGCAGCAAGGGGTGTAACGTCGCTGCGCAGCAAGAAATGTAACGTTGCTGCGCAGCAAGGGTAAAAAGTGCAACGTTGCTGCGCAGCAAGATGTGTAGCGTTGCTGCGCAGCAACAGGCGTCACGTTGCTGCGCAGCAACAGGTGTCACGTTGCTGCGCAGCGACGGATGTGACGTTGCTGCGCAGCAAGCGATGCACTTTTCAGGACACTTTTTGTCGGGCCTTTTTCGTCGCGATGGTAGCGAGTTACAACGTAAGATTTGTACCGTTCGAACGGACTAAATGCAAGCTATCCAATGAGCTATGGTCGATCCCATCGCGACCGGTCCTTATTTATCCTGAGTGTATGCACCTGTCAGCAAGCATACCACATTGCGCACCCTCCTGGCCAAGGCAGCAGCTGAGGACATGGAGATTCATCAGTTAGACTTTGAGACAGCTTTCCTGAACGGCAAGCTAGAGCCAGGGGAGGTCATCTATGTGCAGCAGCCAGAAGGCTTTGAGGAGGGCAGCACTAACACTGTGTGCCGTCTGCAGAAGGCCCTGTATGGCTTGAGGCAGGCTCCTAGGGCGTGGCATGCCAGGTTGTGTGAGGAGCTGCTGAGCATGGGCTTCAAGGGCTCTGAGGCAGACCCTGCTCTGTTTACCCTGCAGCTGAGCACTGGCATGGTGTACCTGCTAGTGTATGTGGACGACTGCCTTCTGTGCACCCAGCAGGGGGACACCGCAGGCTTGGCCTACGTGAAGAAGCAGCTGTCCTCAGCCTTCAAACTGAAGGACTTGGGTGAGGCCCGGTGGTTCCTAGGGATGCAGCTGACCAGGGACAGGGCTGAAGGCACCATCAAGCTTGACCAGCACAAGTTTATTCAGGAGCTGGTCACAGCCCACAGCAAGTCAGCAGCTCACAGCAAGCCTCTGCCCATGGCTCCTGCTGTTAAGCTAGTCAGGGAAGGGGATGTCTTGGACACGACTCTGCATCATTACAGTGCCCTGGTGGGCAGCCTGCTTTACCTGACCTGCTGCACACGGCCAGACATTGCTTTTGCTGTGGGCGCCTTGGCCAGGCACATGTCTGCACCCACTAAGCAGCACTGGTCGGCTGCCTGCAGTGTGCTATGTTATCTGAAGGGCACAGCAGATCAAGGACTCCTGTTTGGTGGTGTGTCAGGGCTGCAGGGCTTTTCTGATGCAGACTATGCAGGGGACAAGGACACAGCCAGAAGCACCACTGGGTATATCTTCACTCTGAATGGTGGTGCCATTAGCTGGTCCAGCCGCCTCCAGCCATCTGTGGCTATGTCAACAGCAGAAGCAGAGTATATGGCAGCTTCCAGCGCAGCCAAGGAGGCTCTGTGGCTGCGCAAGCTTATGAGAGATCTGCAGCTGGATGCCAGCTGTGTGCACCTGGGCTGTGACAATCAAGCAGCCATTCAGCTGTTGCATAACCCCATGGCCACTTCCAGAGCTAAGCACATAGATGTGCACCACCACTTTGTTAGGGAGCGTATCAGCAGAGGCGAGGTAGCTTTCCACTACTGCCACACCTCCAGCATGCTGGCAGATATCCTCACCAAGCCCTTGGCAGCAGTTCAGTTTAACATGGGCAAGCAAGGATGTGGAGTGTTCAGCTGAACAGGCACAGGTCTTATCTGATCTGAAACAGCCTGTGGTATCCAGCCTGTAATGTTCATCAAGACTGGAGCATGGAAGGTTTCTAGGCACAGGCCTGCATGCCTGTCAACAGCCTACTAAGTCTCAGCATGGTGTGCTTTGCCATGAACTGAGAAGATGCCCGCAGTTGTTGCTTGGCTCAGGCTTGCATGCCTGCTGACCGCCAGTTGCTTGCTTAAACAGTTGTTGAAAGCGCTAAGTTGTTGCTCTCACCTAGCCAGACCTCTGAGTGGGAGTGTTAGTTGCATACCCTCCCGGTGCAGTTGAGATCAAGCACCGGGATTGTAGGGTGTGCCTGCCAGCGGCCCGGCCGCGATGAGTGCGAGTGTGACTGCCGTATTTAGGGCAGACACCCGGCAGTCGTAGGCACCCTGAACTGGTGTCCGCGTCTGCCCGTGCTCTTCCAACAGGTAGGCGCAAGGTTGCGCAAGGTTGACGCAAGGTTGCGCGCTAGCAGTTGTGGCAGATCAATGTAACTACCCTGAACTGGTGTCCGCGTCTGCCCGTGCTCTTCCAACAATATGAGCTCTTATCAGCTCATATTAGCTCCCGGTATCGGCTCACGCCGCTTGAGCTAATATTAGCGTTATTATTAGCTGATACGCCACTTTTGGCTCGGAACTAATATTAGCGGACACACCCTACCCGGGTGCCAATGCTAGCGCTGATGATGAAATGAATGGGATGCAGGGCGATGATGCGTGATCTGGCGTGTTACCACGTCGGTACATACTTTCGCGGCTAGAACTGATGTTTTGGCTCGGACACGCCCTACTTTATCGACATTGGTCATCGCAGCATGCACTTGACATCGAGCCGCATGTAACATTGACTTCGCCCTGGACGACCCAAGTTGTTCGACCTAGCGCATCCATCACTTGTAACCTTGTTCTAACAACCGCAAACAGAAGCCATGTTGCCTCTCTGCCTGTTAGCGAAGTCGGCATTCGCGCGACAGCTGCAGGCGCTGAGCAGCAGTGTAGTGCAGGTACGGACTGATTGGAAAGTTGCGCGACTATTTCGTAGCCGCATTGCGCTGCGCTGCACGTGATGTCGCTCGGGCGCGCATAGCTACAGCGCGATCAAACATGGCACTCACTGTACTTGAGCAGCAGCAGCAGCAGCAACAGCAGTAGCCGATTGCTGGTGTTGATGCCTTGGCGCTTCTGTACAGGCGCGTGGCTTGTTCACCAGCATCCCATCACCTGGGGATGGCAGGCCCAAGGCTGTCACACTCATCCCAGGCGATGGAATAGGTGCGGCTTGGGTCCGGCTGGGCTGGGCTGAGTTGGGCGGGGCGGGGCGGGGCGGGGCGGGGCGGGGCGGGGCGGGGCGGGGCGGGGCGGGGCGGGGCGGGGCGGGGCGGGGCGGGGCGGGGCGGGGCGGGGCGGGGCGGGGCGGGGCGGGGCGGGGCGGGGCGGGGCGGGGCGGGGCGGGGCGGGGCGGGGCGGGGCGGGGCGGGGCGGGGCGGGGCGGGGCGGGGCGGGGCGGGGCGGGGCGGGGCGGGGCGGGGCGGGGCGGGGCGGGGCGGGGCGGGGCGGGGCGGGGCGGGGCGGGGCGGGGCGGGGCGGGGCGGGGCGGGGCGGGGCGGGGCGGGGCGGGGCGGGGCGGGGCGGGCGCGCGGGCGGGGCGGGGCGGGGCGCGGCGCGGGGCGGGGCGGGGCGGGCGCGCGCGCGGGCTTCCTGAGCCAGGTGCATCTCTTCAGGCCATGTACATGACATGTTGGACCCAGATATCCATTATCTCATAAACAATTACACAGGCCCATGCACTGCCTCGAGTGACCCGGCATTTGACAAACAGACCCCATGCCTCACCTGCTCACCTCTATCAAATCCTGGACTAGCCACCAACTGCAGTGCTGCCGCACATTGCTGCAAGCCGTGTCACCTTACCGCTGGCTGCTCGTCAACCATGCTTGCCTGCCCCTGCCTGTGATTGGCAGCCCCATAGTGTGCCAAGACCCCAAAAACAGATGAAGCCAGCCCCACCTCAATGCCACCCAGCCTGGCTGCTTGCCGCCAGCTGCGCGGCCGCCATTCACCACCCACCAGCTTGCCCGTCAGCCTGCCAGCCGCCTGCTTGCCTGCCTGCCTGCCTGCTCTATTGCCTGCCTCTCAGGACCTGAGGTCACCAAGTCCATAGTGGATGTGGTTGAAGCGCTGGGCGCACCCATCCAGTGGGAGAGGCACGTGCAGGGGATAAGCCCACCAGCCTGCATGCATACGCACATGCGCTACCAAGCCTTGTCTCAACCATTGCCATTGCTCCACCATGCCCCACAATGCCCACAATGCCCCACAGTGCCCTACAATGCTGGTGTGAGGTACGGGCAAGGGGACAGTGTGGGGCTAGCAGTGTGTGGGTCACACCTATGACCTCCAGCAATTGACCGCACCCGTCACACATCAGCGTAGATGGCAAGCATGGAGTGTGTGCGGCATGCGCTTTGGCCGGTCTCCAAGCTGTGTGTGGCTCGCCACTGTGCTGCCTGCAGGTTTGATGACCTGAGTGGCAGCCTCCCAGACGGCAGCCCTAGGCAAAGCGTGCCCCAGGAGGTGCTGGAGTCCATCCGCAGAAATGGCGTGGCATTGAAGGTACGTGTGCGTGGGCAGCATGCAAGCATGGAAGCATCCACGCAAGCTGTGTGAGCAGGACCCATGCAGCATTCCATGCAAGTCCACGCATTGCAAGCCCATGCAGGCTGTGCATGCCGTGGGCAGAGCATGTGTAAGCAATGGCATGGTATGGCATTTAGCCTCACAGAGGGAGCTAAAGGACATCAGAGATGACTGTTTGCAGGGGGTCTATGAGGCCTGAACCTCCCAGCGTGCCTTCCTGTTGCTGTGGCGGTGGCTGTGCTGATGCTCATGTGGATGTTTGACATTTCTGCCGGTGATCACTATGGTGTTCCTGTTCTGCCTGCTGCTTTTCCCATGCTGCTGCTGCTGATCATGTGGGTAGGGTTTGACAGCTGGATTGCCGGGTAGGGTTTGAATCACAGTTGTGTTGGTGATGGTGGTGTTGGGATCACTGGTGATGGTGGTGGTGATGGTGGTGGTGATGGTGGTGGTGATGGTGATGACGGTCAAGATCACAGTTGATGGTGGTGGTGGCGTGTGCAGGGGACCCTGTTCACAGCCCTGGACAAGAAGAACACCAACACACAGAGTGTGAATGTGCAGCTCCGCAAGGATCTGGACCTTTGGTGGGGTGCACACCCTCTCCCACCCCACCCCACCCCACCCCACCCCACCCCACCCCACCCTACCCCACCCCAGCACCTGGTCCACACTCCTCCACAAAGGCCTGAGGGGCAGAGTTCTTGCGCTGTTGCTGCTGCAGGGTGAACCTGGTGCACTGTGTCTCGCTGCCTGGCCTCACCACCCGCTACAACAACCTAGACATTGTGGTCATCAGGTAAGCACCTGGGGCATTGGCCGCCGCCACATCAGCCCCACCTAGCAAGCCAGCCTGTCAAGCTCAGGGCAGCGTTTCAACCCACTGGCACCACCCGGCTTGCATCAACTGCCGCGCTTGCATGGCTGCCATGTGAGTACAGAGAGAACACCGAGGGCGAATACTCAGGGCTGGAGCATGAGGTGGTGGAGGACGTGATTGAGTCACTCAAGGTAGGCTTAAGAGTGACCTGCAGGTTGTCTGGGCTGGTCACACCTCACACCACATGGGGCTGGTCACGCTTTGAAGCACAGAGAGCTGGTCACACTTAACACCACAGGACATTGCCTTCATGCGGTAGCTTTTGTTGGATGCTGTTTAGTGATGATGTAACGGCCGCCCCCAAGCGGCACCAAGGTAGCTGCCCTCACAGCAGCCAATGCAACGAATATGCGGACAGCTGCTGCATGTGGGCCGGACATCCGCAGCCAGAGCCTGCGTCATATATGCCCACCTAGGCCCTCCTGTCAGGGTGGCGGCAGCGGTGTGCTGTCACGCTGCGTCACCTCTTACAGGCTTTCCTAAAAGCACTCATGCAGGACTCTGTTAGCATGAATGCCTGGTGAAGGCTGAGAATGGTGTTGCGGGTCGCTTAGGGTACGATGAGCACCCGCACCTGCTCATTGTAGCATTGGTGCCTGGTGAAGGCTGAGGGTGGTGTTGCGTCTCACTCATGCACAAGCCACAATGCCTCTCACTCACTCACCTGCACCAAGCGTCAGCCAGCTTGAGCCTGTGCAGCCTGACATTGCCTAGTAAGACCCATGGGCACCAACCATGCGGCCTATAGCCTGGCCTGACTGCGGCTCTTGAGTCAGCAGCACTGCCCTGGGCCCTGGGTTGGGTTCAGGCTAACACGGCATGCCAGCAGTGATGGAATCCACGCAGGAGCACTCGTGCAAACGCTTCAGCTTGCGCACCAGCCTGCCTTCAAACCTGCCCAGCTGGCCATTGAGGGGTTGGCACATGCAGTAGCTGGGAATCGAACTGGGGTCTGCTGCTGCAACAGGCAAGTGATGTGTGCTCTTTGACCTCTGCTGCAATGGCTGGCAGCTGCTCACCCCACTGAACCTGACACGCTGCTAGTGTGGTGCTTGCACCGGCAGTAGCTGGTCTGTAGTGCAGTCCCTGCGTGCATGCAGTCAAGCTGATGGGCACGATGACAGCCGACAGCCCAACCATGTTGAGCAGGCCAAGCAGCCGTCCCAGGCCGCCTGTTGAATCAGCACTCCCGGCGTGGCATGTTCTCCCTCAAGCCTTTTGGCACAAGCACCGTCGTAGCTGCCCTTGCGTTGGCGGCCTGTCTGCCAACCTAAGCAGCTACACTGAGCTCAATCCGGTCGTCCGTCAACCAGCTTGAGTCTAAGCAGCTTTGGTTACCCAGCTTCAGTCTCAGCAACCACACTAAGCTGGTTGGCCAGCATGGTGTCGATATGGGCCCTAACCCTAAGCATTGAGTGTCAATGGCAGGGCTGGTCAATCAGCCTGGTGTGGCTGCTTGGGGTTGCAGACCTCCTAGCTGAGGACTTGGCAGACAAGCAGACTGTACCTGGTGTCTGGTACTGCCTAGCTGTGCAGCAGCAGGGCTGATGCGCACCACCACAACCGTTCATGCCAATTCAATCCCATCCACCTTCAGCATCATCAGAGGGATGCGGCTGGCTCCCAGCTCTCAGCCACAGACCATGGGCCAGCAGCCCTGAAGGGAACAGTGTCAGAGCCACCGCTGTACGTCTCCCGCACACTGCATGCGTCAGCCCATGTTACTCCTGGCTGTGGCCTCAGCCGATGCTGATCACACTGTAGCATGGCGGCATCATGCTGCACCACCCACCCAGCCAGCATCATGTTGAGGCATGCACCAGCGGCATGTCAAGACATGCTCCCTGCAGCAGTAGCCCCGCAGCAGGCGCGAGGATGTGGCGCAGTGCCCTGGCTGGCCTGCAGGTGATCACCTACGACAAGAGCTACCGCACTGCACAGTATGCGTTTGAGTACGCACTGCTGAACAACAGGAGGAAGGTGGGCGGTGAAGGGCTGACCCTGCAGCAGGGCAGAAGGGCACCAGGCGACATTCCTTGTCACCTGCCCCTGCCCCTGCCCTGCCCTCTGCGCTGGCCCTGCCCCTACCCCTGCCCTCTGCCCCTGCCCCTGGCCTGCTGTCACGCAGGTCACTGCGGTGCACAAGGCCAACATCATGAAGATGTCTGACGGCCTTTTCCTCAAGGTCAGGGAGGTCAGGGGAGGGCAGGACGCCAGCCCCATAGGGCATGCAGGCTGCCATGTGCATGTGCATGTGCAGCTGCCATGTGACCCTGACCCTGACCCTGACCCTGACCCTGACCCTGACCCTGACCCTGACCCTGACCCTGACCCTGACCCTGACCCTGACCCTGACCCTGACCCTGACCCTGACCCTGACCCTGACCCTGACCCTGACCCTGACCCTGACCCTGACCCTGACCCTGACCCTGACCCTGACCCTGACCCTGACCCTGACCCTGACCCTGACCCTGACCCTGACCCTGACCCTGACCCTGACCCTGACCCTGACCCTGACCCTGACCCTGACCCTGACCCTGACCCTGACCCTGACCCTGACCCTGACCCTGACCCTGACCCTGACCCTGACCCTGACCCTGACCCTGACCCCTGACCCCTGACCCCTGACCCTGACCCCTGACCCCTGACCCCTGACCCTGGCCCTGATCACTGACTCTGCCACAGGCATGCCGGGAGGTGGCGGCTCAATTCCCTACCATTAAGTTCGAGGTGGGTGTTGCCACTGACCAACAGCACCATCAGAGCGGTTGTGCAACCAGCCAGGCGCACTGTGCACACCCTGCCATGCCCCCTGCGGACCCCTCCTGCCCTCCTCTTACCCCGTGCACACACTGCTCAAAATACCCACAGCCCCTGTTGTGCATTGTTTGCGAGCTAACTCTACGCCATGGTCCTCCACCCTATCCATTCTCCGGAATGTTTTAGATACAGCTTCACCTCAAGCTCCTCAAGTGCCGCCGCTGCTGCTGCCGCCATACTGCTGCTGCTGCTGCCGCTGATGCTGATGCTGCCACCACCACCGCCGCTGCTGCTGCTGCTGCTGTCCAGGAGATGATTGTGGACAACACCTGCATGCAGCTGGTTGGAAAGCCGGAGCAGTTTGATGTAATGGTGAGCAGGCGGGCTGCAGGCAGGTGGAGGAGGGGTGGGGTGGGTGAGGGGAAAGGCGGTAGGGGCATGTGGGAAGAGGCAGAGGGTAGGCAGGGGCGGGGGAGGAGAGGAGGGGTGTGGGGAGGGGGGCGAAGAGGCTAGGGCAGGGCGACACCTAGGGGGTCAAGGACAGCCGGCTGAAAGGTTTGACTCAGCATGTACACCCTGTCTAGTCTGTATGTAGTGTCCTCATGGTGTGCATCCTCGGTGTTAGTGGCTGGGCCTGCAGTGGAGGGCGTTGTCACTGTCAGGCAGTTTGGTCGCACTCTTGGCTGACCTCTGCTGCAATGGCTGGCAGCTGCTCACCACATTGAACTCGACCAGGTGGCCATTGGGGTGTTGGCACCTGCAATAGCTGGGATAGCTGGGAACTGGGGTCTGTCGTTGCAACAGGCGCGTCATATGTGTGGGTGTGCCACATCGACCACATTGGTGTAACCACAGACCAGCGGTGGTGTGATGTGGTGCAGGTTACCCCCAATCTATACGGCAACCTCGTCGGCAACATCGCAGCAGGACTGTGTGGGGGGGCGGGCGTGACCCCAGGCGGGAATGTGGGCGAGGGCGTCGCCCTCTTTGAACAGGTGGAAATCCCTGGCTCTGCTTTTTGATAATTACTGCCGCGTGTCATCAGCACCGGCATCATGACCATCATCATCATCATCATCGTCATTATCATCATCATCGTCATTATCATCATCATCGTCATTATCATCAACGGTCGTCTGTCGTCATCGTCGTCATCGCCTCACCTGGTCCGCCACTGCCCACTACCTCCAGGGCGCCCGCCATGTGAGCAAGGACCTCGCCGGCAAGGGCCTGGCCAACCCCACCGCCACCTTGCTGAGCACCTCCATGATGCTGCGCTACCTCAAACTGCACAGCTTCAGCGCGCGGCTAGAAGAGGCCGTGCTCAAGGTAAGCAACTCCTACACCACGAGGCAGCCTGGCAGGTGCACCGCGCGCCCCCTGCCGCTGTCCTTCACTGCTGCAAACACCTGGCCGCTGTCCACCCCGATGTGCTGGAAGTCGGAGGGTTGGGATTAGGGTTAGTTGGTACTCCCTGACCTTGTAGGTCAGCTCCAGCAGGTGAGGGAGTAGGCAGGTAGGTAGGAAGGGGCCGCATGCGTGTCCAGCGTACTGTCAGAGGGGGCTGTGGGGAAAGGGAGGGGCAGCGCAGGGACTGAGCCAAAGGGCAGCAGCTCAGGTCAAATGGGGTCAGGTCAGGGCGGGTGGTCAGTGCTGGGTACCTCATTGGGGCCTCAGCTGCTGAAGCTCTTGCGCGGCTGGAATGATGGCATTGGGCAGACAGCAGGTTCTGCTGTAAGATGGGCTCGCGGCGATGGCTTCAATTGCAGGTGTATGCTTCTGGCGACAAGTCCGTGCTGACACCGGACGTGGGCGGCACCGGCAGCAACGCCACCCTGACCCGTGCAGTCATCAAGAACCTGTGATACGTGTGATCGTGGCACCCGGTCCGACCCAGGGCAGGACGGGGCGGGGACGGGATGTTTTTGTATGTCAAGGATAGGTATGTATTAAACCGACTTATGTTTCTATCGATGCAACGTGTGTCGTCGCCACGGCTGTAGTGGAGGTTTTGCTATTCCTGTCGTGCCCCATTCCTGTCACTTGCCATCTTACCATCAGTCACACATAGCGATGAGTTTACAGCGGGTGGTAAGCACATGGTAGCAGCAGCAGCAACGCCTCGATAGTTTAATCGGTAGTTTCCGCCTCGACTCCGATTCTCGAGGCAACTCAGCAGGCTGTTGCTCAAACTGCTAGGGTTAGTGCCTCCATTGCCTCCATCAGTATTACGGCGCCACGACCCACCACTCGCATCAGGGTCAGGTCAACTGTTGCAGAGCTACATGCCGCGTGTAAACTACATAAAACAACCTCTGCCTTGAAGGAGGCGCCAGGCGCCAAGTGCACTACGTCGTCCACTCACACCGCACACGCACTGCACACCGTACTGCACACCGCAGCCATGTGTCGCATGCAGGTAGGCGCAGTGTGCAAGCCTTTCAGGCATGCCGCTACTTGTAGCCAAGCAGGTCTTTGGTTGCCTTGGTAGTGGTGGCCACGACCGCGTCCATGACCTTGGCTGCAGTAGTGGGCTCACCAGGTGGGTCCACTGGCGTGTCGTCAATGTCCTGAGCCTGCGGTCACACACCACACACCTCACCTCACACCCCTCATCCCACCCCTCACTCACTGCCTGTTGTATCCAACAAATCACTTATCGGCGAATGCCATGTATTGATGATGGCAATGATAATGATGGTGACAGCCTGCTGCTGTTGCTGCAGGCTTGGAATGGGTGATGGCTGTGAAACACGTACACAAGGCAACCACCAAGCTGCTGTTGCCGCTCCTGTCACCCCTTCTGCCCCACTGCTGCTGCTGCAGTGCCTAAACCCACACATATGAGATGACAAGGGCATTGAGGGTGGCCACACAGCCACAGTGACATAGGCAGAGAGGGGCCACCTACGTTTGGGTTATCCTTCCAGATCCTCGCGTTCAGGGCTGTTGCAAAGGTGATCCAGGCTAGGTAGGGGGACATGAGCCCAACCACTGCTGCCTTCTTGTCCCCCGCTGCCTTGGACATGGCCACAGTGGCTGCGGTGGCTAGGCCCAACATAGCTGCAGGTAGGCAGGCAGGCAGGTGGCTGACCATGACAGGTGCCACAGATGATTGATTGGAGTGAGACCAGCGAGGTGTGGAGGCTTGTGCCCGGCAGGACTTGACAGGGCACACCAGGTTGACAGGCAAAACAGGCAGGGGTTGAAGTGCTGCAGGGGCTGCTAGGGCATAGGTGTTGGATGAGGCAGCAGGCTGCCAGGCAGGGGCTGCAGTCATGAGGGGTGGGCAGTCAGCAGCTGGGGTGGGGCCAGTGAGGCGCACCTGTGGAGTCCACCAGAGCTAGGTCAGGTCGGTGGGCCTGCAGCCAGGGGCCGGGCAGCAGGCAGCAGCATCTGGCAGCCAGGGCAGCATCAGCTGAGCTGAGCAGCGATTTGCTAGGGTGGTGGCTCAACAGCAGGCAGGAGGCAGAGTAGTCGCAGCTGGGCTGGGCAGCAGTATGCCCAGGCAGTGGCTGGACGGCAGGCAGCAGGCAGCAAGGGTCGCGGGGGCGCAGCCACCAGCAGCAGCCTAACCTCTAGCAGCCTGGGCAGCCAGCACCCACCTTAAACATGAGGGGCTGCCAGGCGAAGTTCAGGGCCAGCTGTGCCCCGTACAGGGCCAGGGGCAGCTTGCGGTCTGCCCCTGCACAGGCAAGCACCACCTCTTTGCTGCCTGCCGGCTTGGCTGCAACTGGGTCTTGAGGAAGGCACATGCAGCCGCTCAGTGTCATTGACAGGCAGAGGGGCAGCTGGGGCATTGCGTGTTGTCGATACCCAATTACTGCATTGTTGTACATGCTGTGTAGAACAGACACCCAGGTCACGGTGTGACCCAGGCGGGCAGGCGACACCAGCTGGTGCAGGCAGTACTCCCACAGCTACAGATGCATGGCAGCAGGGCACCGCAACGCATCAGAATCGCCAAGCTGGCCTACATGACTGTTCTAGCCACACCTTCACCACAACCAGCTGCAGACAGCAGTGTTTCTGTACTCATGCACAGCAGCAGCACCCACTGCAGGACCGACGCAGCATCTGATACAGACGCCCGCCCCCTACTGGCTCCAAGGCTATAGAAGACAAGTGGCGAGGACATTCACGCAAGGTTTACAAAGTTCTTTACCACATTACCAAGGAAATACAAGACTGTGTAGCTGCCCCACCTTTGTTTCTCCACACAAGCCAGGAGGCCACGCCCTGGCTGGTGTACAGCAGGGGCCACACTGCAGGCAGCAGCAGGCAGGGCACGCAGCTCACCCCCTGGGCTGAGTGGCAGCTGTGGACATCAATGACCTCAGGTACACCCTAGGGGTTGCCAGCGCCACACAGCAGGAGCGAGATTGCAGTCACCTGCGCCAAACATCCAGTTGGGCGGGTTCCAGCTTGGCTTTTTCAACCGCTTGTACCTACATGTCGAAATTCGACAGACGCAGCCACGTCACGATAGAATGGTGTTCTTAAGCGGGCGGCACGCCAACGGCTGCACGCTGCCGCCAGCATTTGATATGCGACGTCAGTGTCGCAGTGCGGAACGTGACTAGGACCTTGATCTGTGCAGCTGTGCAGCAACTCCGACATGAACCCTAATGCGTGCTCAGGACGGCTGCAAAAACTCTGTCGGAACAAGGATCTAAGGTGGGCGTTAGCAGCACCATTGCCGCAAACCCACCAGCCGAATATCGACTTAAACCCAATAAGCGAGGCCAACTGGCCGCCCGCAAGCGGGCCACCAATGGCGACTGCCTGCGGACGGACACTATCGAGGGTCGCTGCTGCATACCACAGAGACGGATGCTGGTCGCACTCACCAATGCCAGTGCATCGTCGCGTTTCATACTTCTGTACAGATGTGAGTTGAGGCGAGGCAAGGAGGGACTAACAAGTGTGATGAGGGAACAAACTATGAAAAAGAGGACAATATCATCCGATTATGATGCCTCCATCTAGGTCAGATAGATAGAAAGGTCAGATAGATAGATAGGTCAGATATATAGATAGAAATTTAACAGGCCGTCCTGCTCAGGTCCAGCTCAGGTCAGCTCAGGTCAGCTCAGGTCAGCTCAGGTCAGCCCACACTTCTTCCTGCAGCTCAGGTCCGGGATGGCTGCCTGGGAGGCTGGGATGGCTATGTACACGGGCTGGCCGTGCAGGTCGAGCGGGTCGGCTACGTGAATGGTAAACAAGCAGCGCACGAGGAAGCCAAACAGCAGGCTGGCGAGCACCGTCCGCTCGCTGCAGGCCTTCAATCGTGGCCACACAGCGTCAGCCAGACAGGCATCCCAAAGCTCTTGCGGGAGGTGGTCGATGAGGTGGGCTAGTTTACACTTCCTGCCGTAATGTGTCTTGTCCCTATTGCGGGCAGCGCGGGCCTCTCCGGAAGCCTTTCTATTGCGCTCCGCTTCGGTGAGGTCTGGCTCTAGTGCCTCGTCGCGGTCTAAAGTGTCATTATCTGGGTCCTTCGGCACTAGCTCAGGCACGGTTCGTCTTTTTGTTTTAGCCATAGAAAACAAGAACGTGAAGCCATCACAAATACTACGAAGTGTTAGATAGTTTGATAGTTTTGTTAGTTTTGTAAATGTTAAACACCTGTTTGGCTGTGGCTACCGGCTTGACTCCTTCAACAGCTACAAGCTCCACCCCGGTGGCATGTTCCATCCTGATGATCATTGAACTCCCTAACAAGGCTCTCAGCTGCATGGTGTGACAAGCTGGACACAGCCAGCAGCCCCAGGACCCGGGCCTAGCACTCCCCCGCCAGCCAAGTGCACCAAGGCTGAGCAGGCAGCTGAGCCCACCCAACACATCAAGGGCAAAGGCAAGGCCAAGAGCAAGGCAGCCAAACCCAGCTCCCTAGCACCACAGCCAGGCCGGTGGGTAAACAGACAGGGTAAAATGCAGCATGTCGTGGGTCTGATATAACCGGGTCAGTGATCAGCTGCAGGCCCTGGTTGCGGCCCAGCGACCACTGCCCCGCCTGATCTCTGCAGTCCGGTGCAACCTCTGCCTGGTCTTAGGCAGCTGGTCGGTGACCAGCTTGCAGCCCTGTTGATACGTCGGACATTTTCCCCCCCGCCGATCCCGCCTCGATTGCGGACCGAATAGGGGGATCGACGCCGACTGATATCGGCCCAGTCTTTCGATGGGGTAAGCTGTCGATTCGATGGGGGTATCGATTTGTGTGACTTCGAGGCATGTTCGAGGCATGTTTTAGGCATGTTCGGGGCATGTCCGAGGCATGTTTCGAGTCGGCTCCATCCATCGATTCGATGGGGGATCGATGCAGGAAACTCATCGATGTTACACTGGCCCACGGCCAGAGCACAAGATGTTATGCCACCAAAGTTATGCCACCAAGCCTGCCCTCGTACTTATCAGGTGCGCCCTGTGGGCTCAGTTATATTCCGCTGTTGGCTGGGCTTCATCTGTGCCAATGCTGAAGGGGTGGGTTGGAACCCAGACAAGAACAAGGAGGTGACCTGCAAGAAACAAACATGCCATGCCATGCAGTCAGCCATGCCGCATGTCTTGCACCCATGCAAAGCACTACAGCCATGGTATTGCAACAATTTCTAGTCAATGTTGTAGTGTACGTTTGTGACCTGGGTGGGTAGTGTATGTTACTAGTATGGAGGAGGCGCGTGAGTGAGAGAGGCGGGTGGGGTGAATGACTTGGCATGGCTAGTGATGGCTGTGTTGGCTGCTACTACTAGTGCTAGCTCCAGGCTGCCTGCTCCAGGCTGCCCGCTGGGGTTGGGGGAAGACGGGGTTGCAGACTTGGAGGTGGTGGTGCTGGGACAGGAGAGGGACGGAGGAAGAGGCCAAGGGGCAGGAGGCCAGCTGGGCTGGGCTGGGCGTCAGCTACTTACCGGCAGGTGGTTAGCCACTTCTTAGAGGGGTTAGGGAGATTGTGCGGGGAGAAGAGGGACAAGAGGGGGCTTCCTCCTGGCTGCTGGGTAGGGTAGGGAAGGGACTTCGATGTCGGGGGAAAGTGAGGGGGAGGGGGGAAGTGGGGGTGTAGGAGACTTGGAGGTGTTGGTGATGGGATAGGGGTAGGGTTAGGGTAAAGGGGCCAAGGGGTTGGAGTGTGACTGTTAGACCTGCAGCAAGCAAGGGGCATGCTTGTGATCAACAAACAAGGACATGCATTTTCGCCTCCAAGCTACGACTCCTGGCTGCGTCTCTAGGCTGCGTTCCTTGGCTGCTTGTTGGCTCCTGGCTGCACTTGGCTGCTGCTCTTGGCTGCAAGGTAGGGTAGAGAGATCAGCTGACTCCTAACTGTTCGCGCCCTTCCACAACTGCCACACACCTGCAGGGGAAGGGAGAGGGAGGGGAGGGGAGGGGAGGGGAGGGGAGGGGAGGGGAGGGGAGGGGAGGGGAGGGGAGGGGAGGGGAGGGGAGGG
>JASKMD010000026.1:1127980-1328049 GCA_030144725.1 Haematococcus lacustris | reverse complement strand
TTTGCGCACGCCAAGCTGGGCCAGTAAGTGCGAACGCCGCACAGCCAAGCAGCGGTTGTGGCTGGCGGTTGTAGATGGCTTGCACGCTGCAGGTACAATGTCCGAAATCGCTAGCTCCGTTCTTAGAGGCCGAACCACTGTCAGCGGGGCGCCAGTTTGCCCAGGAACAGACACGCCAGCACCCAGGACGGGACCGCGCGCGAAATCCCCAACGCAGCGTACCACAAAGCAGAAGTCGGACGAGCACCAGCCCGAGCAGGAACAAGAGGAGCAACGGGGAGCAGCGGCAAGAGCAACAGCATGAGCGCCAGCAGCGGCAAGGGCAACAACATGAGCTTGCTGGTGAATGTGCAGGTGACATTGGCTGACAAGAGCAACACTGGCAAGAAGCGTCTTGAGCAGCTGAAGAGAGAATGCAAAATCCAAAAGGAGCAGAGCAAGCCCACCCCCTCCCAGCCTTGCGTTGCCCCTCCCCTCCCTGCCCAGCCCTGCCCAACCCCCTCCCAGCCTTGCGTTGCCCCTCCCCTACCTGTCCAGCCCTGCCCCACCCCCTCCCAGCCCTGCCCCACCCCATCCCAGCCCTGCCCCACCCCATCCCAGCCCTGCCCCACCCCATCCCATCCCTGCCCCACCCCATCCCAGCCCTGCCCCACCCCATCCCAGCCCTGCCCTACCCTACCCCCTCCCAGCCCTACCCCACCCCATCCCAGCCCTGCCCCACCCCCTCCCAGCCTTGCAGTGCCCCTCCCCTCCCTGTCCAGCCTTGCCCCACCCCATCCCAGCCCTGCCCCACCCCCTGCCCTCCCAGCCCTGCCCCACCCCATCCCAGCCCTGCCCCACCCCATCCCAGCCCTGCCCCACCCCATTCCAGCCCTGCCCCACCCCCTCCCCTCCCAGCCCTGCCCCACCCCATCCCAGCCCTGCCCCACCCCATCCCAGCCCTGCCCCACCCCATCCCTGCCCAGGCCTGCCCCACCCCCCTCCAGCCTGCCCCACCCCCTCCCAGCCCTGCCCCACCCCCTCCCCGACTTGCGTTGCCCCTCCCTGCCCTGCCCTGCCTTTCCCTGCCCTGCCTGCAGGTGTGTGGCAGTGCAGGCTGCAGGTAGAAGCATGCTGCAGGTGTGCTTAAGTGCATGAGCAGCAGCAGCAGGCTGCAGTGCATGTGCGGCAGTGCATGAGAAGCAGCAGGTTGTAGGTGTGTTAGGGTGCATGACCAACAGCAAGAGCAGCAGGCTGTAGTGCATGAGCAGTGCATGGACAGCAGCAGCAGGCTGTAGGTGTGTGGCAGTGCAGTTTTGTTTTAGCAGTCAGAGCCCATCAGTGCAGTCAGAGCCCATTTGTAGAAGAATGTTGCATGGTTCAAAAGCTGTCGAAAGGTTGTCCTGAGCTTCCGTTCAGTTCCATGCCACACAACGTGATTTGTAAGCTGTGAATGGTCAAGATGTAATGACGAAAACGGTGGTGGTCATTAGCCGTGTATACTCTTCTCAAATGATACCTACGCCCCTCCTCTTGACAACACCACCATGCGGTGATGCGCTAAGGCCGCAAGCGTGGTAGCCACCTGCTACATACCCCCTTCGCATGTATGCATCCCGGCCATGCTTAGCAAGTGCAGGCCTGGCAGTGATCCACACCCAATGTGTCACAGCTATAGCTGGACTACGGATGGTACCTATAGTGGAGGCTCACCAGATCCAACCACATGCTAGGGTGTGGTACGCCACATGCCTCTTGTATGGACAACACCACCACGCGGTGATGCGCTAATGCTGCAAACGTGGTAGCCACCTGCTACGTACCCCCCTTGCATGTATGCATCACGGCCATGCTTAGCAAGTGCAGGCCTGGCAGTGATCCACACCCAATGTGTCACAGCTAGCTGAACTACGGATGGTACCTGAAGTGGAGGCTCACCACATCCAGCCACATACTAGGGTGTGGTGCGCCACATGTCCCTTGTATGGATCAACACTACCACGCGGTGATGCGCTAATGCTGCAATCGTGGTAGCCACCTGCTACATACCCCCTTTGCATGTATGCATCACGGTCATGCTTAGCAAGTGCAGGCCTGGCAGTGCTCCGCACCAAATCCAACCATATGGCACCACACGGTATTACATCGACGCTGCAACTGGCATGGTCAAGGACGCTAGGTCTATTGTAAACACTGATATTCGAGTTGCAATTGCCCATCACCGGGAATATTGTCTTACACAACCAATGTGGTGTCCATATGCGGCTACACAAGCAATGGCATGGTTGAAGAACCGCAAATTGCATGCCATTATATTCATGGATCTACCAAGACCAACGCAGACCATGCCAGATCTATGCCTTGAAATGAGCTTGCATGCAACCAGACACACACCGTACATGTTGCTGTCCTTGCACTGCTGGTCATGCATTACAGCTTGTTGTTGCTGCCGCTGCTCATGCACTGCAACACATGCACTGCAGCCTGCAGCTGCTGCTCATGCACTCCTGCTGCTACCTGCAGCCTGCACTGCCACACACCTACAGGCAGGGCGGGGAAAGGCAGGGCAGGGCAGGGAGGGGCAACGCAAGTCTGGGAGGGGGTGGGGCAGGGCTGGGAGGGCAGGGGGTGGGACAGGGCTGGGATGGGGTGGGGCAGGGCTGGACAGGGAGGGGAGGGGCAACGCAAGGCTGGGAAGGGGTGGGGCAGGGCTGGGATGGGGTGGGGTAGGGCTGGGAGGGGAGGGGGTAGGGCAGGGCTGGGATGGGGTGGGGCAGGGCTGGGATGGGGTGGGGCAGGGCTGGGATGGGGTGGGGCAGGGATGGGATGGGGTGGGGCAGGGCTGGGATGGGGTGGGGCAGGGCTGGACAGGTAGGGGAGGGGCAACGCAAGGCTGGGAGGGGGTGGGGCAGGGCTGGGCAGGGAGGGGGTGGGGCGGGCCTGGGCAGGGAGGGGGTGGGGCAGGGATGGGAGGGGGTGGGGCAGGGCTGGGCAGGGCTGGGCAGGGAGGGGAGGGGCAACGCAAGGCTGGGAGGGGGTGGGGCACGAATGGGAGGGGGTGGGGCAGGGCTGGGCAGGGAGGGGAGGGGCAACGCAAGGCTGGGATGGGGTGGGGCAGGGCTGGGATGGGGCTGGGCTGGGATGGGTTGGGGCAGGGTTAAGCAGGGAGGGAAGGGGCAACGCAAGGCTGGGAGGGGGTGGGCTTGCTCTGCTCCTTTTGGATTATGCATTCTCTCTTCAGCTCCTCAAGACGCTTCTTGCCAGTGTTGCTCTTGTCAGCCATTGTCACCTGCACATTCACCAGCAAGCTCATGTTGTTGCCCTTGCCGCTGCTGGCGCTCATGCTGTTGCTCTTGCCGCTGCTCCCCCTGCTGTTCCCGTTGCTCCTCTTGTTCCTGCTCGGGCTGGTGCTCGTCTGACTTCTGCTTTGTGGTACGCTGCGTCGGGGTTTGCGCGCGCGGTGGAGACTGGTCACGACGCCTCCGTCCCGTCCTGGGTGCTGGCGTGTCTATTCCTGGACAAATTGGTGCCCCGCTGACAGTGGTTCGGCCTCTAAGAACGGAACTAGCGATTTCGGACATTGTACCTGCAGCGTGCAAGCCATCTATAAACCGACTGCCGTAACCGCTGCTTGGCTGTGCGGCGTTCGCACTTACTGGCCCAGCTTGGCGTGCACAAAGCTAACAGCTACGCAATGTGCCTAACGTTGACGTGCGCCCAAGCAGGCTGGCTCACCTGCCTGGCCGGCACCGGAACTGCCGCTGTGAGCCCGCTTCCACTGTGCGATGGCTAGCTGGGCTACGCGGAACAGACGGGGCCCACTTGGGACATGTTTCCCTTTTTCGTCTTCTTCAAGTTAACCAAAAACGTGCCATATGTGACCGGGAGACTTAACTGCTGGTGTGCTGCAGGACTGTGGATGTGGGCATTCCCCAGCTGGCCATGCACAGCATCCGGGAGATGTGTGGGACTGATGACGTGGGCATCGCCTACCGCCACTTCCTGGCGTTTTGGCAGGTGAGGCTGTCTGCCACCCAGATGGCAGGCAAGCTGTCTTTCTGTTGTTCAGTTGTTCAGTCACGTTACCAAGGTTGCCTAACGAGGCACGCCATGTCATCATGGCAATGCCCATGACGCAGCCAGGACCTGGTCAGTGTCTGGGCTCCGTGCACAGGACATAGGGTCCAGGGTGGCGGGGCAAACCAGTGGCTTTGCTTTCAATTGCCCTCATGCCGGGTTCATAGCGCAAAGTGGCATGGCCCAAACCTAGACTGCCACGATCACCGCATGGCCCTATTGGGCCCCATAGCGCACGTAAGTCAAAGCCAAGCAAGCAGCAGGCAGTCATCAAGGGCGGTAGCGCCCACACAAGGCAGTGTCGTCCAGCCATTGTGAGTGGCACGCTTGCATAGGAATGTGTTTCAGAGACTCTCTCTCTTTCTCTCTCCACAACTGCTTGCTGCTGAAGACACAAATGCACACATTCAGGTGGCCTTCCTGCAACCCGTTGTGGGTGTGATGTTTGAGGTATGCCATGGCTGAGACCATGCGCTGCTCCTCCACTGAGCCTGGTGCCATGACCAGTGCGAGCTCAGCCCACTTGAAGTACTCTGACATGCCTGCCTTTGTGATGGGTTGGCCAGCAAGGCGGCGCCACAGCTTGGTGGTCTGCCCAGCTGGGTTGGCAGCTGCTGAGCTGAGCTCCGCATGGTGCCCAACACCCTGGAGCCTGTTGTGCTGGACTGTGAGGTCTGCGTTGTGAGCACCACTGGCACTACCTGTGGAACCTTTCTCCTCTGCTTTCTCCCTACACCCACCACACTTACTTGTGCTGTGCTGACTCCTCCTGGCCCCCTCTGTACCCACCACACCTAAACAAGCCATGCATGTGCATGCATCCCTGGCATGTGGTATTTCCCTACTGCTTGCATGACCCGTGCTGCTGACCCATGCTTGCGCCGTGAGCATGGCCTGATGCGTGCAAGCTGTGCAGGACTTTTCTCGCCTGGATGCAACCTTGGACGTGGACAGCCTGCCTCCCGCCCATCTGCTGGGCACCATCGACGACACCGCCTGCCACCATGTGCACGCACCCAAGGCGCCGCTGATCAACATGGGCTGAGGAGGCACAGCCAGTCCATCAGGCAGCCCAGGCGAGCTGGGCTGGCCGAGCAGCACCCAGGGCACCCACCAAGACACCACCTTCGTCAACTGCTGCAAGGCTCTGCGCGAAGTTCGAGGTTTTTCGTAGGAAAGTTGCAGACCTCTAAATACTGGCTGCTTTGCACCTTTTTAGAGCGCTGTTTTTGCGAGGCCCAGGCTGTGCATGGTACGGATGCCTCAAACTGGTCAGTGGTAGTGGGTTAGGGGGTGGGCTACGATGAGGGATAGGCTGTTGTCCTTGCTCGGTTGCTAGCAGGGCGCCCTACGGACTGTGGCTCATATGGGCGTCCTGTGCAAGCCCTGACCCACAACAGGGTTATATGGCCGTGGCTCACAGCGGCTTGAACAGGCTGTTGCAAGAGCCTCCAAGCCAGAGATCAAGGTTTGAAGTGCCTAAGCCGCACTGCCGGTCAATCTACTTGAATAGAAATCAACTCAATGCCCAATCCCAATGCCTGATGGTTCGTGTGGTGAATAGCGGCCTTGAAGCGTCAAATAGCGATAAATGTGCAGCCCGCCAGACCCACTCCGCAAGACTTCTCATGCTGCAGGCGGTGTGGGAGGACCATCGTAAGATAAGTTATCAGGCGACATAGCAGCGAGCGCGTCGGGCGGTGAGGGCCACACAATGCCCTCTCAGCCCCCTTACTGCCCTCCCACCCCCACGACCCCCTCCCACCCCTACATGCGGCAAAATACCCGGGGCGGGGCGGGGCGGGGAATTACCAATTCCTCAGCAAGTCATATGATCGGCCGCGCCCTACTGTGCCCTCGGCTGCAACGACTAGTGGGGAGTGGTAGGGTGGGTAGCAGTAGGGTGCTTGGCAGGGGTGGTTTGGTAAGGGTAGGGTCCTGGGCAGAGGGTGGTTGGGTAGGGGTAAGGTCATGAGCAAGGGAAGGGTTGGGTACTGGTAGGTTCTGGGCAAAGGAAGGGATGGGAACTGGAGCAGAGTCCATGCTATAGATATGCATGCAAGGCCCACATGGCACTGCGGTACCACACGCGCCTTTCCCATCCTTATTGCCCACTCCTGATATTGCTCTATGAGACAGATGGACCTGGCTCAATCAAAGGCCATTATGCGAATGACTGGACCCTGGTGGCCACTTCCCCCCTCGGGCTGCAGCAGCTGGTCTGTCAGCTTGAGGTCCTTGCAGGCAGGTAACACTTCACAGTGAATGCGGGCAAGTCACAGGTTATGCTCTCCAATGGCAATGGAGCAGAGTGGACTAGACTGGACTAGAATGGATCAGACCTGCAGGTCATGACTGGCCCCCTGAGCTACTCACTGGTCGCTGTACCGCTCGCCAGGCACGATGCATTTGCCAAGACGAAGGAAGGGTTTCGAGGAGCCGGTTGTAGATCAGACGCTGCACCCTCGAGAGATGTTGGTAGCTTGTGGAATGGTGGAAGCCTCCGAGCTTTCCAGATTTGCACAGGGATGCTGGCCTGCTGTAGCTAGCCGCCAGCCCTAAACCAGCAGCGTTTTGTCGGCGAGTCGACGGTGGTGGTTAGCGGTTGCTTGTCTGCCTCTACGTCGCTCTCTTTTCCGTCGTCCCGCACAACCCAATGCAGTAAGCACAGTCATCATGGGTACACAAGGTTCGCAAGCGTGAAAGGCACGGAAACGAGTCCATCAAGAGACGCCTGGGACGCGCCTCAGGCCTGCGGCCTGGCCGCTGGAGCCCCAGCGTCGAAGGCTATGGCACCCGCACGCAGTGGAGAGGTCGTGAAGCGGAAAAGGAAGGATGTCTCAGGGGTAAGTTAGTCGAGGAGTGGGTGTCCCTGCCCTCACTTGCGCGTTGCTGTGCAATGGTGGAACGCATCTCGTACACGCACCACGTACAAACAGATGCACGTCGCGCATGCCTGCTGGGTATTGGAGGCATACGGCACAAGGATGAGGCACCCGAACTCATGTACTCGGTACTGGCCGCTATCTGCAGAACCCATTGTCGCGAAGCGCGCCATAGTTTTCCCCGGCCAAATATATGAACTGCCGCGACAGCTAGTGTCAGCTCAGTGCTATGCTAATGACCTTAAATGAGCTATACTAAGGTCTGTATGACGGTATTTTGTTATGTATGGTGTCACAGGCCTGTCTGTCATGTTTTGTCATGTTTGCCCATGCGTCCATGCAGACCTGCCCCACAATTGCGAAGTTGGCGGGTGCGCAGGAGCTAGGCGGAGTACGGTGGTCGGGAAACGCTACTGACCTCAACTCAAAGCCCGGTAACGAGCCACGCTCGTCCTTGCCGCCGTCGAACTATGACTATGCTGGAGCCAATCATCAGCAAGGAGGAAGCAGCCTTAAGACTCCTCAACTTGACCTGTCGCAGCAAAGCGCGGCGCTGCAGCTGACCAGCCCCAGCAACCACACATCAGGCACCTGTACGACATGGCTGCCAGAGCCGCTGACGGGCGAGAGTCCCAGCAGCATGCATGCTACTCCGTGTCACGGGAACCTGGGTGAGATTTTAACTCCTTACTCCCAACAATTCAGCCTGCAGCCCTCATTCTGTGGTGGAGCCCTGTCAACCTTTGATTATGCAACAGCCATGGGCAGCAGCAACCTCCCCACCCTCCCTGATCAGCCCCCTGGCTCGCAAGGCAACAACCCACTTACTGCCGGGATCAAGCGGGGTCTGTCCTACTCCTCTCTGGCTGCCACAGACCTCACCCCGCCACCAGGTGCTGCGGCAAAGAAACGCGTTGCCTTTCCCACCCCACCTCACACCTTGCATCCCACAGCCCACCCAGAGACGCAGCTTGCAGCAGCAGCAGCAGCAGAGCCTGGCACCACTCACGTGGGTGATGCAAGCAGTGGGGTGGGACCGAGGACCCAGGAGTGGGTTGGTAGTCAGCCAGGGGTGAGCCCAGAGGACTTGGCCGCCCGGCTGTTTGGGACCTCTGATCCGCAAGCCGCCACTGCAGCCCTGCTGCGGCTGCTCATGCAATCCCTCCCCGTGCAGGCCAGACAGGTCATCCCCCAGGTGACCATGCAGCTGCAGCGGGGAGGGGGGCCAGAGCCGGGGTCTCCCCCTGGGTCCACCACCCCCAGCTCTAGCCCTGGCCCCCCTCCTCCTCCAGCCCCCAGCCTCATGAAGCAGCAGGGCACAGCCCAGGACTGCCTGCCGCCGTTTCAACACAGCAGTGCCAGCCCTGCCCCCAGCAGAAGCCTAGCTCAGCACCAGGCTGGTGTGAACCAACTGGTGGGTGGGAGCTTCGCGATTGAGTGCCTTGCAGCAGCAGCGGAGGCAGAGCAGGGGGCCTTCCACCAGCATCCACAGGGACAGGGGCAGCAGGAGCAGGGGCAGCGGCAGCAGCAGGGGCAGCAGCAGGGGCAGGCTCGAGCCCATGCCCAGCAGCTACTCCATCAGATTCAGCAGCTGGGGCTCCAGGCCTCCTCCCTGTTGAAGGAACCCTCTGCTAGCCCACCCTGTGTGGACCTCACTCTGCTGCAACTGTTGCTCACCCAGCAGCAACAGTTGCAGCAGCAGCAGCAACACGAGCATGCCCAGCGGCTGAGCAGTGAGCAGCAGCAGCTAGCCATGGCAGCTGTGCAGACTCAAGCCCAAGCCACTGCCCGGCAGACAGCGCAACAACAGTTGCTGCAGCTGCTCCTGCGCGGCAGCACCTCCTGTGCAGCCCCTCCTGCCACGACCCAGCAGCCCCAGCTTCAGCAGCCTGGGCCACCACCCCAGCCCTCCAAAGCCTGCACTGCGCAAGTTTCTGAGTGCCAGGGCGGGGTGGGCGCGCCTCCACCTCTGCAGCCTGGGAGCTCTGACGCCCTAGCCCTTGTCAGCATGGTGCAGCAAGCAGCTGGTGGGCCCCCCCACCCAGCAGTGCAGCATCTCATACCTCTAACCCCAACCCTGCAGCTGGGAAATGCACCTCCTCAGCAGCACCTGCCTCTGCCGCTTGCCACCCAGCCTGTTTATCCAGGCACACTTAAACACGGTGCGCAGGCAGTGGCAGCAGCAGCAGCAGCAGCAGCGCCTGCAGCAGCAGCAGCAGTAGCAGCATCACCCAGGCAAGAGGCTGTGGCGGTGGCAGACACAGCATCTCAGCAGGCCCTGGCACCTCTCTCTCCCTCACCTCCACCTGCTCCTTCTCAACAGCCATCACCACGGTCTGGCGTGGCTCAGGAGCAGCACCCAGCTGCAACCACTGCTCAGCAGGCAGCAGCTGAGCCAGCTGCCTTCCTCCCACCTGTCCCTGGACCAGGGGCAGCAGTTGGGGCGAGGGAAGCAGCAGAGGCTGGAGTAGGGGCTGCAGGGGCAACAGAAGGGGCAACAGAAGGGGCAACAGCAAGGGCAGGGGCAGGGGGCAGGGAAGGCTCTGGGCCAGAGGGAGGGGCGGCTTCAGGGTCATGTGCCGCCCCTCATGGGCCCTTCTCCCTCAACCCTGCAGCTGGAGGCGGCAGACCCAGTGCCAGCAGCTGCTTAGGGGAGCAGGCAGGGGCCAGCCACTGCCCGCAGGCCTCTGCAGACCTGGCTCAAGGTAGGGAGGCGGCGGGAGGTGGTGCACCTGATAACACAGCCCCTCACCCTGCAATGCACCATGACCAGTCCTTGCCTGGCATCACTTCAACTATCAGTCCCCTGCCCACCACGACAGCAGCTGGCCCCCTACCCAGCCCGGCCCCCCACCGCCCACCACCCCAGCAGCCCAGCCTCTCCCCTACTCCCCCCCCACACCAGCCCTATCCAGCCCCATGTGGGGAGCATCCAGCTGGGCGGACACAGCTGCCAGCTTGCCAGCCCCCCTGCCCCTCTGACCTGCTGCAGCAGCAGCTCCAGGTGCTGATGAGTCACCTAGGCCCCCGCCCCCTGAGCCAGACCATCTCCCCGGCCTGCCCCTCCTCACCCTCGCGCCCCCAGCCTGCCTTCAGCAATGTCCTGGGCGCCCTGGCCCTGGCTCGCACAGCCGGCCTGGAAGCAGCTGGCTCTGCCCAGGCCACGCTGGGTGGCGTCACAGTGCCAGACAGGGCTGAGGGTTGCAGGGCAGAGCAGGGGCCAGAGGCGGCCGCTGGCCCCAGCCTGGGCTCAGGGTTGGCCATGTCTGCAGAATGCCCCGCAGGGCCTGGGCTGGTGGGGTGTGGTGGCGCAGCAGGCGGGGCGGGCGCAGGCCCAGGGCAAGCAGGGCGTGGGGAGGCTGCTGGCTCTGGGTCCAGCGTGTGTAGGAGCGGATCGTGTGACGCTGCAGGGGATCACACCATCAGCATCGTCCCGGCGCCGGCCCCCCCTGGCTCCCTTGCAGACAATGCTGGGGCTCTGGCTTCTAGGACCTGCTCACAGGCCTGCCCTGCTGCAGGCGCCCAGTGCTGGACAGCGGGTGGTGGGGCTGCTGCAGCTGCTGCCCCTGCTGCCCCTGCTGCTGGCGCTGGCGCAGCTGCAGCACTGGCAACGGCACTGGCCAATGGCTCTATTGACATCGCGGCTCTACTGGCTGGGGTGGAAGCTGGGGCCGGGGGTGGGGCTGGGGTAGGAGCTCCTCGTCTCTCTCTGCCCTCCACAGCGGCTCTGCCCACCAGCCCTGCAGCAGTGGCCGCTGCTGTTGCCCAGGCCATGGGTTTGTCCCTGCCCTTCCCTGCCTCCTCCCCCTACCACATCTCCCCCCCTCCTCTCAAGCCACCGTCAAGCACCCCTCCCCTCACCTTCCCACCACCTTCTGCCCCACACCCAGCCCCTGCCGCCACCACCTCCTCTGACTCAGCCCCTGTCAAGGCAGGCAGCAGCCATGCCACAGCAGTGGCTCAGCTGGACCTCAGCCTGCTGCCCGCCCTTCACCTGGACCTATCCCGCACCACTGCCCAACCCCACCCCTCTCCACCACTCTTCACATCCATGCACTGCCAGAAAAACCCATGCAAGCTTGAAGCTGGACTAGACACCCCCTTACCTGGCAGTGCAGCAGAGGGTTCCGGCACCCCAGCTGGCACCCTCGCTGCTGGCTGGTCCTTTGGCGGGGGCAGCGGCAGTGGCGGCGGCGGCGGTGGGGGCAGCACAGGCAACGCCACCACCCGCAGCAGCAAGCGCAGCAGCCGCACCCGCAGCAACATGGCGCCAGACCCCAGCCGCACCCCTGGCCTGATGCTCTCCCCCACCCCAGGGTCGGCCCGGGGCCTGGGCTCCCCGGACTTCATGGCTACGCTGGGGCTGAACCTGGACCCGGGCAGCAGCAGGCACAGCCCGGGGTGGTACCTGGGCCGATCCGCCCCGCTGGCCTTTGATGCCAAGAGCCCCTGGGGCCTGGAGGGCTTTGGCAGCCCGGGCACGCCGGACCTCAGCCTGGGCCTGGGCTTGGGCGACAACCTGCCCAGCGCTCAGCGGCTGGGGGCGCAGTGGCAGGCGCCCTCCAGGCAGGCAGGCAGGGGTCGGTTGGGTGCCATAACCGACTTCAACCTGCTGTCTCCACTGCTGGAACCTGTGGCCCACCAAGCAGCAGCAGGAGCCCAAGGCCAGGGGCTGGGGCAGGGCCTGGGGCAGGGCCTGGGGCTGGGGCTGGGCCTCTCTGGCAGTGCCTGGGGCCTGCCTGACCTGCTGGCCACTGGCCAGACGCTGGACAGCCCTGCTCATCACCTCCCTAGCAGCAGCTGTGTTCAACACGGCCCCAGCGCTAGCCAGGTCAGCAGCCCCCACATCCCCAACCTCCACCTGCAGCCATCCACCGCGTCACACTTGGCCAGCAACCTCATGTCACTCCTTAACCACCCCAACCACCAGGCCAGGGCGGCTGCACCCTCCAGCCTGGCCCTGGGGGAGCCGGACCAGGCCTCCACAGGAGCGCCCCCCACCCACCACACCGCCCACAGCCCCCTGAGCGGCCTGGCCATGCGCCATGCGGGCTCCACCACCTTCCTACCAGCTGCCATGGTCGGGGTGGAGTTGGGGTGCCTGGGGTCGAGCCTTGCCTGGCCGCCCCCGCAGCGCCTGATGCAGCAGCCAGGGGCAAGCAGCGGGCACTGCCAGGTGGCTGACTCGCCCCCGCGGCACAAGAAGCGTGCCAGCAGCTTGCAGCTGCCCGGCCTGTGGGCTTGCAGCCAGGGCGGCTCGGTGTGCGGGCCGCAGGCCAGCGAGGGCAGCAGCAGCGGGGCGGCACAGCCTGGCTCCTCAGGGCAGCTGGGGGGCGCAGGGGCAGGGCAGGCCGGCAGTGGAATGCAGCTCAGCGACAGCCGGGAGGGGGGCGGGCTGCTGCCACCCAAGCCACGCAAGCCCAGGGACCCAGCCACGGTGAGGCAAGGAGTAGGGGGGCCTGGGCTGGGTGAGTAGGTGAGGGTGACGGTGGCGTGGCTGCTGCTGCTGCGCACCGTTACACTGCTCAAGTGCCAAACTGTCAAACTGCAAACCTGCATTACTGCCACACTGCTTCGATGCCACACAGTTGCGCAGCTGATGCATGGTGGTGTAATGCTAAGCAAGCATGGCACTAGTGGCCTGGTGAGGTCAGGACTGGAAGGCAGCCCAGGTGCCAGCAGCAGCCTTCCCCTGACCTGCCCCAGTGTCTGCTCTGAGGGCAGCAGTGGCAGCAGCCAGGCTGATAGGTTGCACCTAAGGCTGTGACAGCACCAGCACCTAGCCAGCTAGACAGGTAAGGGCCAGGGGGTGTTGGCTGCCCACTTGCCCATCTGCTGCGCCTCTGGCCAGCCTGCTCCACCACACACCACACCCCTCCTGCCCTCTGCCCTGCCAACCACCCCAGCCGTGTTGGCCCAGTTGCGCCTCCTTCATGTTCTCCCAGCCCATCCCACTGCCCGCTTGCCCACCTACCTGGACCTGGCAGTGCACCTGCGCACCGTTACACTGCCAAAAGTGCCCATCCCACTGCAAAGCTGTTAAACTGTGTCCTTCATGGTTTCTCATCCCACTGCCCGCTGGCCCGCCTGCCCGCCTGTCACTGCAGATCTCCAAGGTCCAGCAATGTGCGGTGTCCATCATGCGCATGGTGGGCACGCGCACAATCTATGAGCGCCAGATCCGCGAGACGCTGGGCAATAACCCGGACACCAGCAAAGCCCTGCGCCTGTGAGTGCTGGCATGGGGTGGTGAGGGGCAGGGGCAGCAGGAGAGTGTGAGAGGCAGGGGCAGCAGGAAGGGTGAGGGATGTGGGAGGGAAGGTGTGAGCATGTGAGCGAGAGGTGGCCAAGCACGTCGAGCTGTGTGTGTTGTAGTGACGCTGACAAGCGGTCCATTTGCAATGATGGCCAGGCAGGCATGGTAGGAGGGCCGAGGGCCAGCAAGAGTACTAGTTCCATCACGCCCCCCAACTTAACCCTCCTTGCAGCCTGATGACTATCATCATCACTATATCATATCAGCAGCCGGGAACAACATCAAAACATAATCCTACGAGCAAGACGGCACATCCTCATGACTGTTGTCAGATTATCAGATTTCTGGAGGGTTTTCTAACTTGCGAGTGGGTATTATTTATATTGTGGCACGCGTCCTTTTGACATAAGATTAGCAGTATGGCTGACTTGCATATTCATATGCACGTTCTTATTCTCAAAAGGGAGTATCATTGTACCCGGGTCATTGGGGAGTTGCTGTCCTGAATGAAAGGGGGACTATACCATGTATGTATATGTTTTAAACACCCAATGGCTAGACCGGGTCTTGAATGAAAGGGGGCCTACACCATGTATGTGTATGTTTTGAACACCCAATGGCTAGACCGACCCTAGCTGTGGCCATGCCATGCTTGACCCTTCATGCTGCTGGCTCCGGCCGCAGGCTGATGACCCAGGGCAAGCTAGCGCGGGTGGGGGCCGGTGGCAGGGGCGACCCCTTTGCATACCGTGCCACCCCCTTTGGCCTGGATGCCCTGCAAGAGTTGATCATCAACAACTCGCTGGCGGTGTGACCTCAACCCCTGAAGCCCCACACCGCGCCCACACAGCCTCACCTCCGCCACCACCACCCTATGCGATCCTGCATTGTGGACTGCTGGGCTCTGCTACCGCTGACAGCCAAGCGCCAGACATGCCCAGCACAGGCCTCAATGCCGCCTCTGGCTCCAGCCACCTCGCACCCAGGCCCAGCTGCCACCACAAGCCCTTGCTCCACTAGCCTGTCTGGCGGTGAGGTGGGGAGATGGGGGAGGTGCTGGAGCTGGAACTGCTCAACTGTTCCCTCGTCCAGCGCACCTCCACAGCCTTCAAGAAATGGAGTATGGCCACCAGGGAGTGGATGCGGCGTTGGATGTGGCAACTGCGCAAGGTCTCCCGTGTCCTGTGCAGCTTCAGAGCCTCTATGCCTTGCTAAGCCAGCTTTACAGCCTACTGCCAGGATGCCACTCACCTGCTGAGCACGGCTGCTGCCAAGAGATTGACACAGCGCCCCACGCTTCACAGGAGAGCAGCGACCGCATGTCAGCAGTAGCAGTGGCAGGATGGCAGCAGCAAGTCAGCAGCAGCAGGTCGGCAGCAGCAGGACAGCAGCAGCCGCACGACAGCAGCAGCAACAGCAGCAGTGGCAGGATGGCAGCAGTGGCAGGATGGCAGCAGTGGCAGGATGGCAGCAGTGGCAGCTCCGCGACACGCCACGCTGCAGGAGGGCAGGGCTGGTGCCACCTGGCCTTACTCCTGGCAGCAGCTGGCCCAGGGCAAGATGATGTCCACCTTCTTGGCAGCGTGTGGCGACATATCACCCTCTCAGCCCATCAACTATTGCAGCGCTGGGTCAGCTGGTGGGGGCTGGCAGCGGGAGGAGTGGCAGCAGAGAGTGGAGGGCTGGGTCAAGCACATGTGGCTGCCAGGCTCAGCTGCGTCTCAGCGCTGCCCTCCAGACTCTGTGCTCTCCTGCGCAGTACTCCTCCTGCTGCCTAGCCAGCTCCCTAGCCACCACCAGCAGGCCCCTGGTGTCCCAGCCGACATGGAAGGCCACATTTCCATGTACCCGCATGGCGGTGGCTGAACCTGACCAGCAGCCCCAGGCTACCTCAGCGATGCCTATTTAGCGATAAGAGCTGCACGTGGTTGCCCCGTGCGCCTCCTGCCCTGAGCCTGGTGGTGGTGGCGGTGGTGCCATGAACTGCACAGCAGCTGCTGCCTTGCAGTTGTCTGGCAGCTGGCTTAGAGCTACCCAGCAGCTGCCTTGCAGCTGCCAAGCAGCTGCAGCTAGACTGTCAGCCACAGCAGAGGCAAGGGTATGAGGCACAGCAACAGTGGGGGCACCAGCTGCCACACAGTTACGTGTATGGCATGGGCTTGCGTGGCCTGAGCCGTACCCAGCTCCCTGGCCCTCCCTGGTCAGTCCATTGCTCAAGTAAGCCCGGGCCCCTCCTGCCCTCCTGGTCTGTCAGCTGATCAAGCATGGCTCACTAGGTTGCGCAGGCTCCTGCAGCACCGTTGTAAACCAGGAAGCGAGCAAAGGAGTGCATGCGGCCACTCAGTTGAAAGACCTAGGCGGTGTGGCAGCACATGTCAGGTCGGGCTGGCTGACCTGTAGTGCACAGGTGTGCTGCGTGCAGGCGGCCTAGTAGCCCCTGGCCAGCCAGCAGCACTCGTGGCAGTAGGCTCATGGACTCAGTCATCACAGCTTGTCGCAGGCTGGCTGGAATGTGGGCAGGCTGGGGTTCATGGCAGGGTCCAGTGCAACAAGGATGTTGTGTACTGCCAGTGGGCTTCCCTGCCAAACCCTAGACTATAGCCATGTCACCTGGGTCAGGCAATGGTGGGGGGGGTAGGCGCCCATGCCATGTGCATGGGAATTCTACACAGACACCATTTAGTAGTGGTCCCTAGTGGTCTACTCCAATGTAGGCCTTAGTGAGGATTGAGGTGCTGCCACTGGGCTTGGAGGTTTGAAGGGTACTACGCCTCGAGAAAGCCTTGGAGACTAAGCACCTTGCTGCTGCCTGTGGTGGGCAGTGGGGTTTTGTCGCAGGTTGGCTGCAGGCCGGCATGTAGAGCAGTGGAGCAGAGTGGGAGCAGGCAGGCAGGCAGGTGCTGCTGCTGTCATACAGGGCGGCAGACAGGCAGGCAGGCAGACAGGTAAGGAAACAGTGAGGCGACAGGATGCCTGTCTAGAAGGCAGATGGGCAGGCAGGCTGTGTAGTGTATTGTAGGGCGCCCTCACGTGTCACCCTCCACAGTACAACGTTATCACACCATCACACTGTCACTGCTGTCATGTGACATCAGGCACTTGGGCAGCAGAGTCATGCCCCGGTAGGATACTTCTTGCCTAAGGGAGGTGCTGCAAGATGGTAGTGTGGTGGCTGGCAGTGTTTGGGGCATGGCAGGGAGGTTTATCATACAACTGGGATGGCAGTAGTTGCGAGGTGGGCCGGCTGCTGGAATAGCAGGCAGGTTGGCGGCTAATGGCTTACATCAGTGTTGCCGTGAGGCCGCAGGCAGGTGGGTGGGTGGGTGATAGGGTAGAGAGCTAGGCTGGGTAAGGGATGGGGGCCTGATGGAGCCAGCTGTGGGCCTCACAGGAAAGGCCTGAGTAGCTATCAAACATGAATGGGAGGCAAGGAGGTGGAGGGTCTTCTGGTTGTTGATTGTGGTTCCACCGCGTTGTTACCGCCAGCCTAGTATGGCTGTTTAGCCGTCAGTTGCGCCTGGGCCCGTCTGCCGGCATGATGTGGCTGGCTGTTTCGAGTCAAGTGCTATACGATGTGTGTATGTGCGGCAATGATGTGTTTTTTGCCGGTTCAAACCGCCTAAATGTTGACATGGGAGCTATTCTGCAGGAATAGATGATGGTGGTTGTTGCAGTCTTTAAACACATATGGCGATTCTAGCGAATGTGCGTAGTTTGTACCGTGTGTCTGCTGCCCTGGGTCAGTCTGGTGACACTTCGCGAAGTCACCCGTCAGCTTCTTGACCAGAAGCTGACACTTGAAGCTCTTCCCAGCCCAACCCGACCTCATTGACACGGTCACACGGTGGTGTAGGACTAGTGACGACTGCTGGTTAGTGTCGGCCTCCCTGGGCTACTCCACTTGTTCAGCGTGTCAGTAAGGAGCGACCGGCCAACCTAGAATTCTATTTCTAGGTTTCTAGGCTCTGGAAAAATTTCTAGGAATCCGGCCGGCCAACCTAGAATTCTATTTCTAGGTTTCTAGGCTCAGGAAAAATCTCTAGGATTCCGAGCCACCTAGAATTCTACGGGCGTACCCTACGTGTCAGCCTTGTCAAGTGGTATCAGTGCATGTCTGTCATACTATACCAAAAGCCAGGGAGACACTAAAGCTATCAAAGATACTGCCAGGTTGGAAGGTTGTGCCAAGGGCCAGGGACTATCACGCTACTACTAGGCGGTAGCTTTGTCGCAGGAGTCAACCAAATTCACAGGGGAGTTGCCGTCACACAGTGTATGAGTAACTACTGGCATACTCTAGATAACAAGGCTTATCACGAACCCAAGCATGTGGGCACTATGAGGCTGTCATATACAAGCACATGTTGCCCGCAGGGCCGATGAGAGAGGTGAAGAACCTGGTTTGTGATGCAAAATGTTTTCTTGCGGATTGTGCATGCTGCATGCCGCTGCCTCTGCATTCGCCGCTGTGGGGGCCCATGTGGGTTTGACCGGTTGAGACTTCTACCGGATAAGTCGATGACATCGCAAGACTTGCGTCGCAATGATTTGCGTCGGCAGCGGATCAACGAGGAGGCGTACGTCGCGGTGCTTAAGGCGGTGATGCTACGGAGCCTTAATCAGGACTCGGACATGGTGGGTTCACTCAGCGCATTGCATCACAAAGCAAGCCCACATCAAGAAATCTCTCATCCATCTTAGACTCGAGCCCTCAGCAGCCTGACCTTGCGGCTGACAAGCTACTGATAAACATCAAACAATGACACCCTGTTGTGCCGGCACATCGCACTGTTGGTGGGATTGAAGTAGCACGAGAGTGCTGTCAAGCGTCTGTGCCCCTGCCTGTGTTGGTGCAATTGCAGCGCACTCGCATGCTGCTGGCTAAGCTACGAAGTGAACTGGCCATACCCAACGAGCAGCACAGCGCGCTGATGAGGTTCTTCCTTGACCACAAAGCCACTGGTGCCCTGGAACCTCTGTGAGTCAGGCAGGCACTAAGGTCGCAGCACTTGCATGGGCAACAGTCACACAAGATGTCTGCTGGTGTGCTCCATGCATCTGTCTCCAAGCGCCCATGCTCTTTCCCATGTGGCTTGCGCAGGCTATTGTCTGACGCCCCCTTCCCCCTCCCTAAAGGATTGCTGTCTGCGCCACCACCCGCCATCCCGCCCACAGCGCTGCCCCCCACCGCTGACGTGGCAGGCCACGGCTCACAGGGTGGGCCCAGCCTAGGCTCAGCTCATCCCAGGGGGGCTGCAGGCAGGGGTTCAGGGCAGTGGGCTGAGGCAGGATCCGAGGTAGAGGGGTCATCGCCAGAGGGTACCCCCCCAGGGGCAGGGCAGCCCCCCCTGGCATTGCTACACCCCGCAGCCCACCACCACCATCACCACCACCAGCCTCGCTCACATGGCCATCCCCCACCACACCATCAGCAGCAGCAGCAGCAGCAACAGCAGCAGCAGGTGGTGCAGGTGGTACAGCAGCAGGGGCCGAGGCAACCTGCTGCGAGCGCAGCTCACCCAGCAGCGGGGACGGCTCGGGGCATGGGGTCTAACCGCCTGCCTTCTCAGGCCACTGCCAGCCACACAGCTGCCACCCCCCCAGCTGCAGCAGCTGCAGCAGCGGGGGCAGGGGCGGCAGCCTCAGCTTCCACCCAGCTTCTCTCTAGCAGCCGCAAGCGGCGGCAGCGGCGGCAGCAGCTGTGGGAGCTCAGCGACTCAGACACCGAAGATGAGCAGCCGGGTCTTGAGGCTGCTGGTGCGGCAGCAGGGGATGGCTGGGACGCTGAGTTGGTTCAGACAGCTCAGCAGCAGGGGCAGGGGCACGGGGTGGGGCTCGGGCCGAGGCGGGGGTCCCAGCAGCTGCAGCAGCTGCAGGCCGCTGAAGAGGGAGGGGCTGCAGCAAAATTGGAGGTGGGGTGTGTGACAGTCGTGTGTAGCAGGAAGCTCCTGGGGCAGCTGGGCGGCTATGTCATCAGCAGGCCTAGCTGATAGTGGCTGCCGCTGCTGTGAGCTGTGATGAGGGGAGCTGCAAGCGCAGCTGCTGGTAACAGTCTTGTCCATCTCTGACTGCTGCTGCTGTTGCTGCTGCTGCCCCAAGGGCCAGGTGGCAAATTGCTGTTGTGCCAATGGTATGTGTGACACATGTGACGCATAGCAGCACCTGGTAGGACAAGTGTTGTTCATACATGACATGCTTGCGTGTGCCGTATGTGTGATGTCACAGTCAAGTGCACTCCCAGCCCTGATCGGCGCCAAGGTCCAGCGATACTGTAAGTAGGAGCAGCCTGAGGCCAGCAACAGGCAGCTGCCTGGCAGTCCTGCCCCATAAGTCATCAGCTGCTTTTGCTGCTGCTGTTGCTGCTGTTGCTGCTGTTGCTGCTCATAAGCATTAAGTAAGCCCATGGATGGCTGGGTGGGCAGGGCAGCCAACCATTGTGCCCTGTGGGTATTGTGCAGGCCTGTGGGTATTGTGCACATGACCCATGCCATGTGGGTAAGACATGAGGCATTGTATGTTCAAACTAGGCCTCTCTAGAGCCCTGCGGGATGTTTCTGGGCTCGACCCACGCGACATCCCTTGTTTGCATGTCCTAATTTGTATAAGCATGTCTCATGCAGGAGCATGCAGCATGTAGGAGCATGGAGCATGTGTGGGTCCACCTACCTGCTGCTCTCATATTAAAACTCGTATCCCATTCTTGTGCTTGCACAAATGTATGATTATCTTTACGTTGACATTCCTGGTCAGAGGGAAGCAAGGGCATGCTCCAAGCCTACTCTCCTTCCTTCATGCCGCCTGACAGTGAGGGCGGAGTCTTTCTTTCGTTCTTACGTTGACGTCTTTGTTGTGTTGAGCAGGGCCTAAGGAGGGCCAGTGGTTTGTGGGGGTGGTCACAGACTACCGCCCCAGAGACAACAAATACTGGTGAGTGGGTTATGGATCAATTCCCCCTGCCCTACACCATTCCCTCCAGCTCACTCTTGTTGCATTTGTATCCATGTGGCCCTCCATGCACTGCGCACATCACTCTTGCATGCCACCATCACACCCTCACCATCTCGAACATCCTCATCTGCGTCCCCTCTGGCGACAATGTGTTGCATGGGGCAGTAATGGATGTCGCCACCAATAGGGTGGTGTTGATTGAGTATTTGTTGTCTGTTGCTTAATGTGGAGGATGCTGCACCATACAATATCCTGCAATGCCATGCCAACAATGATGCTGCAGCATCACGTATGACGTGGGCACGAAGAACGAGTCCATGGAGTGGTATGACATCATGGCGGCGGAGGCAGTTGGAGATCCACAGAGGTCACACTATCAGCTGACTACAGAGAAGGTCGACCTGCGGCGCTTCACCAGCACGCGAGCATGTAGGTGAAAATGCCTGCAGCCTGTGGTCATGTGGCTCTACGCCAGGTTCCCAATGCCCAAAGCTGTTGTTGCCTTACTGTACTGCGCCTTGTTGTGAAGTCTTATCGGTATTGCCACTCCTGTCCCTGCTGCTGCCCGCTGACGCCTGCTACCGCTCCTATCCCTGCTGCTGCCCGCTACGCAGTTCAAAACAGCTCCGTATTGAACCCAAAGTCAAAGAAGGCTGGAGGGGGCCCAGGCAATCAGGCTGCCAAGCTCTCCCCCTCCTGCTCAGCCGACCTGTCAGTGGGGGCCCTCACGCCAACCTCAAGGACAGGGGCCCCTAAGAAGCACAAGCTCATGTCCGCCCTCATGGTGTGATGCCCCATGGGAGGGGCTCACATGGGTGGTTGCTCGCATGGAGCATGTCTGCATGCTGGGCTTGCTGTCGGCATGCTGGACACTGAGGTGCTGCAGAACAGGCCAGCAGAGGGGCGGTGCGGTTGCCGTGAGCGAGAGGCAGCAATGCATGAAGGGGAGTGGGGCAGGGGGCTGTATGTGGGGCCACACGCATGTGGGTCTTGGCTGGGCGGGTTCCATTGTACGCCCAGGCCAGTATTGAGATAGTGGCTCCAAGCACTGCACAGCACTGGCAGTGGCACTCAATGTCACCCGCATGTCGCCTGCAACAGCCTTGGCAGCAGCTTCTGTGGCAAGCATGTATAGAGACTGCTACAACTGCAGCAGCAGCAGCAGCAGCAGCAGCGTCAACAGCAGCGGCAGCAGCGTCAACAGCAGCGGCAGCAGAAGCAGACTGAGAAGCAGCTACGGCAGGATAATGATCGTCAAGGGAAGGGGAAGGGGCAGCAGCAGTTGTTGTTTGGGGTCAAGGGGTGACATAATTGTAGCTCAGGTATGGATAGCATAGATGCGGCAGCAGCAGCAGCTTCAGGAGCAGCAGGAGCAGCAGGCGTGAGGATTTAGGAGGGGTGAGAGGGGCAGTAAGGCAGCAGCATGCTGACCTGCGCTTGACCACATAGACTCTACGCACAGTCCTGGCCTGGCCACAGCTCCTAGTCAAAACACTAGCCATGCATGACAAGATAGAGCTGCTGCCATGCGGAAGACCAAGAGCGGCACCCCAATAGCAGCACAGGATTCAGGAGAAGAATGAGATGGCTCACACCACTTCAGCCGTCAGTCAGGCCATCAGGCTGCTTGGCCAGCCCATGGGGCTGAGGCACGCTGTGCAGGGTTGGGCAACTCCTGTCAGCCAGGTCAGCAGTGTTGCAGTGCTGACAGCACCTGGCTTGCACCGGGGCTGCTAGCAGGGGTGATTGCGGCTGTGGCAGATCCGGCTAGGCAGGAGTGCCAAGCAAGTCAAGTTGGACCCTCTACGACCCAACACATCCTGTGCATGCCTTTGTGCACTAGTGTGGAAGCCATTCTGCATGCAGCAACCATGCTATGGTGCACGCATTGGACAAGCCACCATGTCATAGCCTGCCTTGGCACCAGCACATTTACTAAGATTCAGGCTTCGTGCATCCATACTCTTTTGGGGTCGCTCTATAGCCTGGTTTGTCCTGATTAGGCCACACCAGATGCCGCTTGGCGCGACTTGGTTAGGCTGCCACTGGCAATGTGCTCTTGAATTCTCTTGAAATGGAGAAATCTGACTTATTAGAGCATAGCACCTAGTGGCACAATGACGCTGGACCTACCTAACTATTGGTCTGCTGCCTACCCGTTGCGACACTCGACTCCGACGGTTTCATTCGCTCCAGGTCCTGTCAGAGGTCCTCCTGCTACATGCCCGTCATCAAATGTTCCTTGTTCAATTAGTTTTGTTTGTCCGGTTAGTGGCGGTGACAGAGTTCTCCATGATAGACTATTGTAAGGAAGTCTGCCCGGGAATCGAACCCGGCCTTACATCACCTCACCACATTACATTTCTCATAGGGGAGATCCAGATCTGGTGCGTTGCCACTTGGAGAGGCATGCAGGGATGTGTAGGGGCCACTGCAGCCATCGGTTCTCCGGTAGCTGCCATGCCATAGTGACATTGCTGCCACACTCAGCTTGCCTGATGTGATGCTTGAGCTCGTATACCTCGTAAGGGATAAGGAAAGAGCTAGGGTGGATCAGGAGCGACTGATGCCTCATTGCGTATAGCAGCAGCAGCCGCGTATGCTGCTGTACCCAGACATCATGATATGCAGGGGTGCGGCACATGGCTGCTATGTGCCATTGCTTTAGCCATCCATGTCGATGTGGTAGTGCAAATAGTGTGAGGCATACGCAACACTAGGCAAGGGTGTCGGCTTCCTTGCACCACCGTGTCACTCAGTGAGCAAACGTTTGGCAGGCAGGATTCGGAGGCAAGCATGTAATGTAATGTAATGGTGGCTTACACCGCTTATGGCGTCAGCCGTTAGGCTGCTTGGCAGCCCTCCCCATCTAGGGGTTCGAGACTTTCTGCGCTGCACAAACAAAGGTGCACATGGGCTCAATATGCAGTCATGCAGGGCTGGGCAGTCAGGCTGGGCTGGGCTGGGCTGGGCTGGGCTGGGCTGGGCTGGGCTGGGCTGGGCTGGGCTGGGCTGGGCTGGGCTGGGCTGGGCTGGGCTGGGCTGGGCTGGGCTGGGCTGGGCTGGGCTGGGCTGGGCTGGGCTGGGCTGGGCTGGCGGCTGGGCTGGGCTGGGCTGGGCTGGGCTGGGCTGGGCTGGGCTGGGCTGGGCTGGGCTGGGCTGGGCTGGGCTGGGCTGGGCTGGGCTGGGCTGGGCTGGGCTGGGCTGGGCTGGGCTGGGCTGGGCTGGGCTGGGCTGGGCTGGGCTGGGCTGGGCTGGGCTGGGCTGGGCTGGGCTGGGCTGGGCTGGGCTGGGCTGGGCTGGGCTGGGCTGGGCTGGGCTGGGCTGGGCTGGGCTGGGCTGGGCTGGGCTGGGCTGGGCTGGGCTGGGCTGGGCTGGGCTGGGCTGGGCTGGGCTGGGCTGGGCTGGGCTGGGCTGGGCTGGGCTGGGCTGGGCTGGGCTGGGCTGGGCTGGGCTGGGCTGGGCTGGGCTGGGCTGGGCTGGGCTGGGCTGGGCTGGGCTGGGCTGGGCTGGGCTGGGCTGGGCTGGGCTGGGCTGGGCTGGGCTGGGCTGGGCTGGGCTGGGCTGGGCTGGGCTGGGCTGGGCTGGGCTGGGCTGGGCTGGGCTGGGCTGGGCTGGGCTGGGCTGGGCTGGGCTGGGCTGGGCTGGGCTGGGCTGGGCTGGGCTGGGCTGGGCTGGGCTGGGCTGGGCTGGGCTGGGCTGGGCTGGGCTGGGCTGGGCTGGGCTGGGCTGGGCTGGGCTGGGCTGGGCTGGGCTGGGCTGGGCTGGGCTGGGCTGGGCTGGGCTGGGCTGGGCTGGGCTGGGCTGGGCTGGGCTGGGCTGGGCTGGGCTGGGCTGGGCTGGGCTGGGCTGGGCTGGGCTGGGCTGGGCTGGGCTGGGCTGGGCTGGGCTGGGCTGGGCTGGGCTGGGCTGGGCTGGGCTGGGCTGGGCTGGGCTGGGCTGGGCTGGGCTGGGCTGGGCTGGGCTGGGCTGGGCTGGGCTGGGCTGGGCTGGGCTGGGCTGGGCTGGGCTGGGCTGGGCTGGGCTGGGCTGGGCTGGGCTGGGCTGGGCTGGGCTGGGCTGGGCTGGGCTGGGCTGGGCTGGGCTGGGCTGGGCTGGGCTGGGCTGGGCTGGGCTGGGCTGGGCTGGGCTGGGCTGGGCTGGGCTGGGCTGGGCTGGGCTGGGCTGGGCTGGGCTGGGCTGGGCTGGGCTGGGCTGGGCTGGGCTGGGCTGGGCTGGGCTGGGCTGGGCTGGGCTGGGCTGGGCTGGGCTGGGCTGGGCTGGGCTGGGCTGGGCTGGGCTGGGCTGGGCTGGGCTGGGCTGGGCTGGGCTGGGCTGGGCTGGGCTGGGCTGGGCTGGGCTGGGCTGGGCTGGGCTGGGCTGGGCTGGGCTGGGCTGGGCTGGGCTGGGCTGGGCTGGGCTGGGCTGGGCTGGGCTGGGCTGGGCTGGGCTGGGCTGGGCTGGGCTGGGCTGGGCTGGGCTGGGCTGGGCTGGGCTGGGCTGGGCTGGGCTGGGCTGGGCTGGGCTGGGCTGGGCTGGGCTCCAAAGCTCATTTCTGTGTGCGGCTAGAGTGCGTACCAAAATTGTCCCTTCTTGGCGTGATGCGTACCGTCCCCCGCATGGTACCCAGGCACAGCGTGCAGCTCCGCCAATGCGCCAAGTGAGGTGCGCCTAAGCTCAGGTCTGGCAGTGTTCCACGAGCACTGCCGAATTTTCCGAGTCGTCAGGCGCTCATCAGGGGCACACCTTTCTGACCCGCAGCTGTCACTATCTTCTCGTAGAATGAGTAAGCATGGCACAACATCCAAACGTAGCTAGACACAAACTACGGCCTGCTTGTCGGCCCTGCCATAAGTTAAGAAGTTGTCATATGAATGTTGAAGCTCAAGGGTGTGCATGTGCGGGGCGTTATGGGCCATGAGAACCAGGCACAGACACCGACACCGTCAGAACAGGTGCCTCTGCTGCCAGGACTAACGTTGATATAGCCGCAACTCACAGCGGTCCGGACCGCTGGACCGGTGCGTGATCCTAAGCATGCACTACTTGTAATAGTCATCCCGCATCTCGTCTCAGCGCTCGAGGAATTCGCTAGAATCCGCGCAATGCTGCATGACGACATCTATCTAGCCAACAAGAAACGAGGTCAAGGAGACGATCAGGCGTTCCCAACTACCTGAAAACCACCCCCCTGTGATAGGAAGCCCGTATCTCCGCAGCCACTCAATGAAAAATATATGTAAACAGTGCTTTAAACAGAGGAGACTCAAAGCTACGAGATGGCAGACGCAGCAAAAACTGTCTCGCTCTCAGCGGTGCTCAGTGCCTGCCCAAAGATCGACATTTGAATTCATGCGATTTTGCCTCATGCGAGGCGCGCCACACTAGCACGCTCCGCCACACCGTTGTTGCTGGCACCTGCAACGCGCAGCAGCAGTCGGAACATGATTTGCTTTTGGCATGTGGACGCGACGACGGCAGTCGTGACGACTGGATACCACTATCAGCTTTTGGAGCTGCTGCTGGCGCTGGTGCATTCCCGGCTGCTCTACTACGCTTAACAAGGTGCTAGGTGCAGTACGTGGTGTTGTCTCACCTTGCTTTGCTGCCCTTGACTTGTTAGCTGCAGGTGCCTCACGCTTACGTGACGTGCTTGCCGCTGCCAGCTGTTGCTGCTGCTGAGGGGGTGCACCAGCAGGCACAGCCAGCTCAGGGATGGTGCCTGCAGGTGTCAGCTGCTGCTGAGGGGGCGCAGCTGCGGCGAGCTTCCCACGGATGTGGGTGCACACGTGGCTCTGTAGCTTGGGAACCCTCCAGCTCGTGTGTACCTCCTGCTTGTGAAACTGGAGGTAGGACTGAAGCTGCTTTCCTGTCATCTTCATTGCCTCCTCGACAGTTGTGTGGCCATAATCACGCCCCCCAAAGGCAAGGGCATGGGCCGCTGCAAGCCGCTCTTGGCACGCATGGTCACCCACATTAATCACAACCCTCCCCACCTTGTGCGCTGCATCTGTGATCTGGCACTCTGCCTTTGCTGACCGCTGTGCTGCAGCTGCGGCATCCTCCTTACGCCGCACTTCAGCACGGAGCTGACCCATACGCTGCTGCAAATCATTAACATCCACAGTCTTCATGGCCTCCTTGCATGTGCGCAGGGACATCAACTGCAGCAGAGCTGGCAGCTCCATGTACCTGCCACCACCATGCTTCAGCAGCTGCAACAAGGACTCCACTGCCTGTAGCCATCAGCATGTGTACCTTGTAAGGGGTCAATCTTGACACCTACAGACCCAATGATTGAGTTGCATAGTGCCACGGACGCGTTATTGAGTATGCTATAACAAATTCGAGTGAGGCCAGGCTGTTTGTTCAATGGTTGAAAACATAAAGCGGATCATAGCTGGAGGGGGTGACTAGTCCCTACTGTGCCGCCCACCATTACAGCGATACAGCGATGTCGCACACGAATTCGAGTTTCTTCACATCCTCGCCAAGCGGCCTGCACCATCAGGAAGCTCGCGCAGCCATGTTTCCCGGACTTCGGTGGTGTGCGCCACCGACATGTCGTGCATCGCTAACGGAGAGCCAAGGACGTAGCTTACCAGTGTAGCTAACCACGGTCTGTGATTCGGACACATCCGGGGTCACATGTGGCTGCCCGCATCGAATGACTCCGATGGCAATTCCAGTCTTACATTAAACGCGCAATATCGCATTGCAGCAGACGCAGCAAACGTTACATCAAATGATTGAGTATATGGGCTGTAGATGGGCTGCAGTTGCATGAAGATTACCAACCCCATGTTGGGAACGCCTGAGAGACGAAGCGGACAATTTTGACCCTCATTGTATTGATTCGAGTTAACTGCAAGACGATACATTTACAATAGGGAACACACTTCCGCCAGGCCCTGCAAGGCGAGCCTTCAGTGTGAGCGCAATGCCACCAGGCCACCCTGTACTCCTTATGCAACGTCCGTGATATACTGTGAAAAGCACCGTACCGAGGCAACAATATGCAGAAATGGTGACATGTGTTATCAACTGAAGGAATAGCCAGCTACTGTGCTTACTGCTGAACAGAGCTCTACAGGTCTAGCCTGATGGACAACCACCCCAACTGATAAATTGATTTGGGTGGCACATCTGGGTGCAGGATACAGGGAATGTGCTTCATTTCTAAATTGAGCAGTGTGTATGAACACCATACAGCCGCCTTTGCAAACCATGCCACACCCTACCTTTTACCTCCTGCATGCTGGGCCTGGTCATGCGTGGTCACACATGGGCCCGCACCACCATGTGCAACAGACTTATCCCAAACCATGACGAATGCTACACCGCTGGGGGGTGCTGACGCTGAGGTATGGCTGGATGTCAGCCCATCATGGCCAGCTGCTGTGGCAGGAGCTAGACAGAAAACACCTGCCTGCATGGGGTCCTTGGCCTTGGCCTTTCCGACACGCCACACAGGCCCGCCACGCCCATGCAGCTCAGGCACCTGGTGCCACGCATGAGATGGCGTGGCTCTGCCAGCAGGTGCTGCCTCACCTGTTCAGTGGCTCACGCTGGCGCTGACCAGCAGTCTTGTGGCCTACCGCCCTGGTGCACGCTGCTTAGTCCCCTCCCGCCTCCTCCTTGATCTCCTACTTGCTCTCCCCCTCCTCCCCCTCCTCCTCCTCCTCTTCCTAGATGCATAGCTCCCTTTCTCTCCCCACCCCAAGCATCTTGGCTCTTGCAATCAGGCAAGCACCCGCTAGCATCCCTTCAGGGGCACAGCCCCGCACTGGTGGCAGTTTTTTTGCAGCTTGCAGCTTCAGCCACGGCCGCCCCTGTTGAGGGTACTGCCTGCCACAGACGTCACCACGGCTGCCACCGCTAGCGACGCACCAGCACAGCTCCTCAGCTAGCAGGAGACCTCAGGCCCTCAGCCTGTCTGCACCACTGTGCTGCGTTGCCTACCAGACGGGCTCTAGGTGGGCAGACGGGCAGACGGGTGTCCCTTCCCCTCCCAACGCCAAGCAGCCTGGCTTCAGCCATCAGGTCGGGTGGCTGCTCTGTGGTGTCTGATGCTGCAGGCGAGGGGCCAGTCAACTAGCCTGCTGAGCGCATGCTGTCTGGTGGGCAGGCGGGCAGACCGGTGGCTGTGAGGGTGGCTGTCAGGGCTACTGCCGCTGGAGTCGCGGCATGGGGCTATGGCGGATCACGGCAGCATGACCATGTCGGTGAAGTGCACGATGTTGCTCCCCCAGGCCCGGTCTGTAGCTAAGACATTGCCCGGCAGCTTGTTGCTGGGCCCCTGCACCGTGATGCTGAACCTGGCCTGGCCCGGCCTGCAGTGCACAGCAGGCAAGCGGGTCAGGCCCAGCAGCAGCACCACCACCACGAGTAGCTGCAGCAGTGGCACCGGAGGCATGAAGGGCAGCAGGGGCCAGCCGCTGGCTGCGTCGCTGAAGGCGAGGGGTTCAGGGATGCATACGCATGCAGAGGGAGAGGTGGGTAGGCAGAGGGCAGCAGCAGGCGGGGAGGGGAGGGGAGGGTTAAGCCCACTTGCACTCGCAGCCAGTTTGGCGGGGCAGGCAGCGGCCAGCGGGGCCCAGAATCCCGTCAGAGGCATCGCGGCAGCTGCGCAACGTGACCACAACCCAAACCCCACCTCAGCCATCCTCAGCAACCCTCAGCAACCCTTAACCAGCCTTTGCCACCTTTAACCAAACACCCTCAACCACCCTAAACACTGAACCACCCTAAACCACCCTGTACCACCCTCAACCACCCTCAACCACCCTCAACCACCCGCAACCACCCGCAACCACCCGCAACCAACCTCAGCCACCCTCAGCCACCCTCAGCCACCCTCAGCCGCTGCAGTGAGTCACGCACTGGACACCCTGTCCAGTGCCTTATTGGATTTGTGCAGCTAATGCACCCCGTGTGCCAATGCCAGTAGGCTGTGCAATGGCTTGTGACCATAGATCACATACCTCACCATCATTAACACGTGCCATGCACCCATGACTAGTCCACCCAAGATGCTGCAAACAGTATTGTGACAGCCTGCACCATGCGCATCATGTCTCACCATGCGCATCATGTCTCACCTCTATCACTTTCAACTGCCGCTAGCTAAACCTCACTAGCCTTGTCACACTCCCATTGGCTGCCGGCTCGCCAACACCAGATTTCAACCCCCATATTCTCACTAGCTGCCGACTCGTTAAGCCTAACAGATTCCACCACCCATGTCCATTTCAACTGCCGGCTCGCCAAGCCTCACTGACTCACCCGCTGCACTTGCTGCCACCCCTCCCCTCCCCTCATTGGCTCCATCAAGGCACCAGCGCCCTCCCATGCCTGACCCAACTCAGCCCGCCCCACCCTCATGCACCCCCTTGTACTCACGCCTTGACTTTGGTGACCGTGAACTTCTTGCCCCAGAACATGGTGCCCAGCTGTGAGCCGCCCTCTGGGATGTCTGCTGAGCGGATGATGCGATTGGGGACGACTGCAGCGGCACAGGGCTGGCAGGGCTGGCAGGGCTGGCAGGGCAGGCAGGGCAGGCAGGGCAGGCAGGGCTGGCAGGGCAGGCAGGGCAGGCAGGGCAGGCAGGGTAGGCAGGGCAGGCAGGGTAGGCAGGGCAGGCAGGGCAGGCAGGGCAGGCAGGGTAGGCAGGGCAGGCAGGGCAGGCAGGGCAGGCAGGGCAGGCAGGGCAGGCAGGGCAGGCAGGGCAGGCAGGGCAGGCAGGGCAGGCAGGGCAGGCAGGGCAGGCAGGGCAGGCAGGGCAGGCAGGGCAGGCAGGGCAGGCAGGGTAGGCAGGGCAGGCAGGGCAGGCAGGGCAGGCAGGGCAGGCAGGGCAGGCAGGGCAGGCAGGGCAGGCAGGGTAGGCAGGGCAGGCAGGGCAGGCAGGCTGGCAGGCTGGCAGGCAAGGCCAGGAGTGAGGAGCCGTGATGAGAGGGCGGTGTGGGTTGGTCCACAGAGGCTGGAGCACACAGGCAGCGACACAGCCAGTGAATCGAGACCCAGCCTGTGTCCCAGCTCAACTCTCATTACAATGCAATACACAAACGAGCAGGCGGCGGGCTGGCAGCAGCTGCTGCGACTTTCAAGGCTACGTTTGATTCTGGACCACTGTCACCATGCTGGACATGGCTGGACAGGGCAGGGCAGGGAAGGTAAGCGAGTGAATTGTTGGGAGGGCTGCTGTTCACCAGGAAGTTCAGAAGCTGGCATTTGCACTGCATTCTCAGTACATAGTCAAGTGCTTGGAAATGCTGTTTACAGCTATGTCCAGCGCAGCTAGCACTGACCGTGGAACTTCAAAACGTCCCATGTTGTGTTCTTCAGTGCGGGTGTGAACAGCTCGGCTGGGGTAGGGGACTCGATCTTAAGTACCTTGGTCATGATGCGGAAGGCCTAGACGGGCAGGGGGTGGGGACAGGGATGGAGACGCAGACAGAGTCAGGGCAGTCAGTGGGCAGGACGTTGTAGACCTTTGCTGAAAAGCAGGGGCGTGCCACACGGCCCAGTCGGTCAGGTTGACAGGGAGGCTGCTCACAGCACCTTGTAGGTGACTAGCGGCTGCTGCAGCTGGGAGGGTGTTCCAAAGAGGCCTGCGAATGCGGGTTGGGCCTGATGTAGCAGCCTGTTTCTGCCATCTAGCAACAACTATGTTTAATTGGCCAAGTGTGGGAAAACATGTAGCTGCCGGCACGCTGCCTCCCTCCCTCCCCTGCTACCAACAGTCCACTGCCCCGCCCCTTAAGTCTGCTTGCCTGTCCCACCTTCCGCCCTCATCCGACCCTCCCTGCTCTGTTGCCAATCACCTGGTCCGTGGGCATGAAGATGGTGCTATTCTGCACTGCCCCGCTGGTCAAGCCAGTATAGTTCATGACGGCCACAGCAAAGTTCACATCGTCCCACCCAGCCGGCCGGCCTGCACCACCAGCTGGTCTTGGAGGGCTCGGGGGGTTTGAAGGGGGGTAAGCAGCCGGGCGGGCAGCTGGCGGGTCCGGTGAGGGGGACCGGGGCAGCGCTGGCCAGCGTGGCTCAGGGCTGATCACGCTGACAGTGGCACGGGGGCTGGGTGGTGGGCGGGGCCCACCGTACGTGGGTGCCTGTGGGCCTTTGCTAGGGCCAGAGGAGGTATCCCGTGTGGGAGGGTATGCCGGCGGCCTGGGGCTGGATGGGGCGGAAGAAGGGGATGAAGACGGCCTGGGGTTGGGTGAGGTGGTCCGAGTGGGAGGGTATGCCGGCGGCCTGGGGCTGGATGGGGTGGTAGGAGGGGTTGATGACGGTCTGGGGTTGGGTGAGGTGGCACTGGAGGGAGAGGAGGCTGGTGGCCTGGGTGGTGGCACGCTGGGTGACCTTGATGGCCCAGGGTAGGATGGGGCTGGAGGGCCACGGCTCGTTGTCGGGGGGCTGGCTGGGCTGTTGCTCGCCAACAAGGACCTGCGGGGAGGGATGCAAGAGAGGAGGCAGGTGTGACCAGGGGTGACATCTGCCGAGCTTGAAAGGCTATAGGCAGCCAAGGGGCCAAGGGGCTGGGACTACAACAGCACATGAGGTACCAGTACCATTCAAAATGAGCAGCATGAGCAGCGTGGGCACTCCCCTGCCAGCCAAGTGCGTTACATGGAAAAAGGCTGAACTGACTGACAAGGCTCAGCAGCAGCAGCAGCAGCAGCAGCAGCAGCAGGCGATCGCAGTGTGATACTTGCTGGTCCCTCTTGGGCTGTTTGAAGCTTGCACCATTGCATTTCTGATTCAGCACATGACGGCTGCAGGGTTGAGCAAGGTGCAGCAACGACGCAGCTGAAATGGCTGGGTTAAGTCTGGTGGCCAGAGTTTCCCTGACCCCACCCACCTTGCGGCACCAGCTGTGGGGGTTGTGTCGGCCCTAGTGTCTGCTCCCGTCCAAGGCTGGGCTCTGCCTGCAGGGCCAGCAGCGACAAGTGCACAGCTTGCCAGGTAGGCAAGTAAACAGGCAAGCAAGCAAGCTGCGGAAAGCTATACCCTGTGATGGTATTGCCGGCAGCCAGCAAGGCTAAGCAGAACATTGCATGGTACATCGGCTTCATAAAAACCTGTCCTATACCAAGCAAGAGCTGCTACGACTTGTCAAGGCATGGCTTGCATAAGGTATGGCTTGCTTCGGGTTGAAAGGTCATGCATGCTGGTGACCAAAGATCACGTACACTGTCCATTGCTCAAATCGGGTAGCAGGCGCATATCCCTGTTGAGTGTAAGTCCCACGAGTGACGAGAGCAGTATGCAGAGAATCAGTCATCCATGTGGGTAGCGGTTAATTCAGTAGTTGTGAGCACCCTGTCAAATGTGGAACCTCGGCGATGTTAACACGGCAACTGCGACGTCCGTAAGCGCGCATCAAGCTCCGCCGCGCAGCATGAAACGCGCATCTAAGGTCGCCCCTCGCGGGCGCTGCATTCGGCGCCCATCACGCTTACGTTCCGAGGCGGGTGCGGGATGCAGATACTGTGCAGCGTCTTGACAGCCCAGCCCCAGCTAGACGCGATACGACCGTGCGGTGGCGCAGTGACATCTACAGCTTGGCGCTTCAACTCCGCACCCACCCGCCGTCAGCACCGCCATCAGCAGTAGGAGTAGCACGGCAGGTTGGGCCACCGGCTCTGTCATCGGCGTAAAGCCTCCACACGGTGGCAGCGGCCCTTTACTTAATGCTGGGTGGCACGCTAAATGTCAGCGCTGCAGGATCAGCGTGACTGGCGGGAGATCCCGTGCAACAGCTGAGTGAACGGCGCCAATGAAGCGATGGCAGCTCGAGTAATCAGTGTGACGCTTGGATCAGCGCTGGCAACAATTTCGCTATGCTTCTTCTTTCCACCACCTCACAATTGAGATTACTGTGCGTTGGTTGTATGCTTATGTGCTAAGGAGATACATAACATTCTAAATCAAAGCGGCGAGGAGGCTCAGCTGTTCATCAAGATATGGTAAGGTATGGCATCAACGCCCATAGCTCATAGCTGCAGGCTGCCAACCTGGACAAGGCGCATGTGGCTGACCTGATAGAGGAGGCCGACAAACACCTCCGCCTACTGGGCATGACGAAGCAAGTATCCCTGCAGGACACCCTGCCACTGCCCTGCCGCATGCACCATGCGGTGCATGTGTCATGCAGTGCATGTGTGCCGGTGGCTAGAGCAGTGGCAACAGCCCCCCACCCCACCCGCACCAGGGCAGCCAAAGTGCGGCAAGCGTAGGGGTGGTCCCCGGACCCTGAGCAGCCCACCCCCCTTCAGCCTTACCCCCATGGCCAGGGTGCTGCATGGGCTGTGCAAGCAGCTGGGTCCGACTCAGGAGACCCGGGCAGCATTCACCTCAGAGCCAGCATTGAGCCACCACTGGGCCAGGTGGTTCAACATGGGTAAGCTTTGCAACAAGGGGTTTCAGTTTGAGAGGAAGACAGACGGTGTCAGCGTGTATGTTCACTACACGCGCCCCCTCCCCCCTCCTCCAGCCCTACTCCCTGCGGCCAGCAACAACAGCCTCCCAAGTGCAGCAACAGCAGCGGCCCATGCAGTGGGATTCCTCCACAGAGGCAGGGGCATATCTGGGCAGCGTGAGTTTGTGTTTGATCCAGCCACCCAGGCCGGGGTTGGCGTCGACCCTGGCGTCACCCAGGCCGTCAGTGCAGCGTCAGGGGTGTGGGACGAGAGGTCCGGCTAGCTAATTACAGACCAGCTCCGCCGGTGGAAGCTGACCAAGGGCCACCTGGGATGCGGTGTGGGAGGTGTACCTAGATCCTAAGTGCGCACGGCAGTGGCTTAGGCTGTACGGAGCCCAGCACCTGGAGCAGTTCTTCAAGCAGGTGAGGGTGGGTGTATGGGTGGGAGGGTAAGGGACTGAGAGGTAGTGGGTGGCATGAGGTGAAATAGTAGTTGACTGTGCCATGCCTAACCTGGTGTCACCATGTCAGCCACCATGTGTGTGCCTCGTGTGCATGGCTGCAGTTGGCGGAGGACATGGCGGAGGTGTCCATGGAGCGCCATGGGCGTGCAAAGCAGCTGGTGGTCTTCTTTGACGCTGCTAGCATTGGTACTGTGGGAGGTTGGGGTGCTGATGCGGTGTTGATTGCCTGCTGCAAGGTGGTGTGCAGGCCCAGGGGCACAGACCAGCTGCGGGGCAGGGTGGTGCTAGTGGATGAGCATCGCCCACCCGGGTCAGCTCAGCAGTGAATGGCAATCAGCCCTGTGAGGAGCAGCTGAACAAACTCAGTGCCACAAGGCCTGCAGACTGGACGTCCCCAGCAGGTAAGGTAGACATGCGCCTGCTGCGCCCAGCCTGGAGCCAGCAGCGTGACCAACCAATGCGGGGCCTGATGTGGTAACCTGTAGTGCCCCCCCGCAAACCCCCACAGGCCCCATGCAGCAGCCTCAGAGCCAGGGCCCAGCACTCCCCCGCCAGCCAAGCCAAGCAAGTGCACCGAGGCTGAGCAGGCAGCTGAGCCCACCCAGCCCACCCAGCCCACCAAGGGCACATGCAAGGCCCAGGGCAAGGCTGCCAAGGTAAAGCCTGCACCGCAGCCAGGCAGGTGGCTGGGCAGAGACTGCAATGTAGCGCTGAACATGCAGCGCATTGGGGAGAGCAAGTGGCGCCCACTGGAGCTGTGCTACTGGCCACAGCAGGGAGCTCTGCCAGCCAAGGGCAAGGAGTACCCAGGCCTGGGCTACAAGCGGTTGCGAGACAAGCGACTCATGGCCCAGCCTGCTGAGGCACAGTAGTGTGTGTGTTCACACTTGAGCTGTCATCAGTTTACAATTAGTGCATGTCCGTCATGCCAACTCTACACTATAGCCCTAACGGGTCAGGCAATACTGCAGGCGATAGGCACTCATGCACCATGTCCATGTGCATTGGGTTTACTCCACACAGCCCATTAACATTATTTGAGTCGGGCCACTAGTGGTCCCTAGTACTCCCGCTAGTGTTCCCTAGCGGCCACTACTGGTTCGGCTCAAATGGAGGCCCTAGTGAGGGACAAGAGGGCTGTTAGTTTTGATCTGCAGGTGGTGGAGGGGATGAAATGGGTGTCTCGCCAGCACTGCGGTCGGGAGAGGGGATGGGCGGAGTTCCAGGGAGCGGGCCCGCAACAATCCCTAGGGCCTAGTAATTTCAACAGGCTGTTAGCCTTATATCACTCCATGAATCTCCTGTGGAACCCAAGGCCTAGGCTACTAGCGGCTGCGAGACAAGCCACCAAGGCTTAGCAGCAGCAGCAGCAGCAGGAGGTGGTGGTAGTAGTGGTGGTGGTGGCAGCAAGAGGGATGATGGTGTCTTGGCTACAGCTGCTGGTGGGTGGTGGTATGGCAGCTGCCCCTGCTGTTGTTAGCTGCCCTCGGTCCCTACACATGCACAACGCCCAACTCTGACTTCGTTCCATTGCAATGCTGCAACGCGTCGCTGCATTGCAACGCTATGTTGCAACGCATCAGCGCACATCCACTGCGCGACACCATCTATACAGCCGGACCACTTTTTGAGTATTCGCCATTTTGCACGGCGGGCGTGAAAAATCACGTGCAAATACATCTCAGTGACCTCTCACACTCCGTGTAAACCTTCGAGCTATTGCCCAGTTAACACAACACATACGTGAAGGGCCATGCTGACGGCTGGCAGCAGCAAGGAGGCATCTCCGCTAAGGGGTTTGCAATGTCACTGAATTTAAATTGTAACCAAAAGCACCTCACACATGCAATGCATACGCCATGCAGGGAACCTCAACCGTCAGCCAATGACTCAACCATTGCCATCACTATTGCATACATTACTATTGCATCCTTGCATCCTTGATCACTATTGCATCCTTGCAAAGAAGTGCATTTGTGGGAAAGCACCATCTGCATCATCATCATCTAAGGAGCCACTGATGGAACATGCACAGGAGGCAATCACGTGTTACGGTTGGAAGCAGGTCAGGTCCGTGTCATGCACTCAAACCGTGAACATGCATGCATCCTTTCCTGCTTTGGGTGTCGCAACCGTTTTCTTAGTCATGGGTCCATGCAGGAACATCATTTGTTGCGATTTATATTCTTAGCAGGGGACTGGCATGGCAGTGCTTGATGTCCGCATGCATCCATGGTCCATGCGCATGGCTCACACTTCCTTCACATGGCACGCTCACATGCATGTTTGCTGTAACATATATGCTGTACTTTCAAATGATTCTGTATCATTTGCGGTGTGTATGTGCTAAGATGCTAATGGTGTGAACACATTCATAATGCTACAACCCCAGCTTGCTGTACTGCACACTGAGATCACACTAAACGAGAGCACATCACCGGACTGACCTTCTCGGCCAGGTGCTCCGGCCAGACTGGGTCTGGATGGGCATGTGTAATGATGCTTCTCCCAAAGCATGATGACCATCGATCGTGATCATCCTATCAAGCCACATACATGGCACTGCTGGACATGACATATTGTGTTGCTGTCCTGTGTGCTGCTGCAGCGCTACGGAGTGGAGCTCGGAGGCCATGGCATGGAACCTCACCCGGCAACATCCCGGCTGCACCACCTTCATCACCCGCACTGAGCCCACCCCTGCTCCCACCGCTGCACCTTTGACAGTAGGGAACCTCACCTCGATACCCTTGTCGATACCTTGCCCTATACCTTATCAATACCTCACCTTGTCGATACCTCACCTTGTCGATACCCCTGTTTCAACCACCTCGATACCTCGATAGACCTCTCCTCATGCCAGGGGCAGGCTGGGTACTGCAGCCAGCTAGAGGATGGCTGCTAAGGTTGGCCTAGGGCAGCAGCATCAAACTGGAGTCATTAACTGTCATGGGTGCCAGGGGGTGTAGAGAGGTCAATAGTGGAGGACCACTCGCAAGCCAGAGCCCTGCAAGGGGATCCGTGCGTGTGGATAAGTGTTGGTGCTGGGACTACAAAACGCCAGTGTTGATCAGGGCAGGGGAGTCAGGTACACGGCCTCAACCACTGCGATCCCACCTGCCCCCACAGGGCCCACCCGGCATGCTGGAGCCACTTGAAGGCTCCGGCTCCATAGTGGGCCTGAGCAAGGCGGGGAGGTGGGCAGCCCAACCCCCTGTGCTGCTTGGTCTGCCAGTAGCCGCAGGTTGGCTGTGGGCGACAGGGGAGGCAGGCCTAGCGCAGGTGCAGCCTGCTGGCCTGAACCAGGCTGCTTCTCAGGGCTGCATGGCTGGGAGGGTGGGGGGCCCAGCACCTGGCCTGAGGGGATAGCGCAGGGCCCGCCGCCAGCTGGAAGACAGGGCGCAGTTTTGTAGGGCTGCAGTGGAGGTGAGAGGGAGAATAAGGTCTGGTGCGTCGCTGACAAATCAGGGTGGGTGGACTGGGAGGGTGGGTCGGAACTGCCAGGGGCCTGCTGAGGCAAGCAGCTCTGGGCCAGCTGGGCCAGCTGGGCAGGCTGGGTTGAGGGCTGGCGAACAGGCATGTGCTTTAGCGATGCATGCGTTGAGGAGGCTGGTGACAGCAGCTCTGGTGACCTGTGGGCCCTTTTGCAGCCTCCCAGCTGACAACTGCCCTGCCGAGTGTGGATGGGGTGCTGGGCAGCTGGGGCGGGTACAGTGTCACCGCTGCACAAGCACACGGCCTCAGGGTGGTGGGGCGACTGCAGCAGGCGGGTCAAGAGGTTCACAGCATCAGGCGGCAGTGCGCCGCTCACATGCTGCCTGTTGGCCTGCAGCCAGGACACATCCAACATGGGTGCCAAACGATAGTGACAGCACACTGCTTGACTTTGCCAGTCACGCTCACAGTCACGCGTCAGCGCCAACACCCCACACGTAGCACCACCTAGCCTAAACAACCTACCAGCGATATCGACATACTAGCAGCTCGGGCTCTTCTGCTGGCAAGCATAATAGTGCATGATAGTGTGCGACTCTGTTAGGGCTGGGGCCATGGGCATCACGTTAGTTCCTATGTGCTGACCAGCAAGATGGAAGCGGCCCAGTGCCACGTGGTCGGAGTGCCCTTTGCCCTTTGGTCGGAGTGCCCTTTGGGAGTGCGAGAACGAGTGACGTCGCCTTCTGGATATAATTAGGAGCTCAGCAGGTGTTAGCTGATAGGAGCCTAGTGGCGCAATGCCTCCGAGGAAGCGGCCCAGTGCCGCGGAGCAAGATCCGCTTCCGATTGAAAGCCCGCGAGATAGCATTGGCACTGTGGGAGGTTGGGGTGCTGATACGGTGTTGAGTGCCTGCTGCAAGGTGGTGTGCAGGGCCAGGGGGACAGATCAGCGGCGAGGTAGGGTGGTGCTTGTGGATGAGCACTGCACCACCCGGATCAGCTCAGCTGTGAATGGCCAGCAGCCCTGTGAGAGGCAGCTGAACAAGCGCAAGGCCACCAGGCCTGCAGGCTGGAAGCCCCCAGCAGGGCAGGTGGAACAGCGCCTGGTGCGCCCAGCATGGAGCCAGCAGCGTGACCAGCCAGTGCGGGGCATGATGTGGTGCCCAGTAGTGCCCCCCCGCAAGCCCCCACAGGCCCCACGCAGCAGCCAGGCAGCCACACAGGCAGCAGCCTTAGAGCCTGGGCCCAGCACTCCCCTGCCAGCCAAGCGCAGCAAGCGCACCAAGGCTGAGCCAGAGACAGCTGAGCCAAGCCAGCCCACCAAGGGCAAAGGCAAGGCCCAGGGCAAGGCTGCCAAAGCCAAGCCAGCACCACAGCCAGGCAGGTTGCTGAACAGGGACTGCAATGCAGCGCTAAACATGCAGCGCATTGGGGAGAGCAAGTGGCGCCCGCTGGAGCTGTGCTTCTGGCCAGACCAGGGAGCGCTGCCAGCCAAGGGCAAGGAGTACCCTGGCCTGGGCTACAAGCGAGTGCGAGACAAGCCACCCACAGCCCAGCAGCAGCAACCTGCTGAGGCACAGTAGTGTGTGCCCCCCCTATGAGCTGTCATCAGCTTACATTAGTGCATGTTTTGTCATGCCAACTCTACGTCATAGCCCTCGTGGTCAGGCAATGCTGTAGGTGGTAGGCGACCGTGACTATGTGTATGCCCTGTTTAAGCCATGAGCATGCCATGCGATGGGAACACCACACAGAAAAAACACTGTTTTGTAGTGGTCCACAACTAGTGTGTTCGACTGCAATGAAGGCTCAAGGTTGAGGGCCAAGGTGCTGGCAAGCATAAGGTCCTAAGTCAGCACCTAGCTGTCACTTGGCTGAAGGTCAGCCCAGGCATGCAGCGGTCTGCGCCTACCTTGGCAAAGTCCTTGAGGGCCAGGGAGGCTTTCCCCTCACGTGCGCACATCGCCTGCAGGGCGGCCACCTGCACACACCCCGCACCACCGGCCTAGTGCGCAGCTGTGGCAGTGATCACCCGTTTGCTTGTTGCATCCAACTTTGCAGCAGCAGCAGAGGGTGAGCCAAGACATGCTTCAGGCTTGCACCAGCGGATGGCGACCTGAAACCAACCAGAGCCTGACCTGTGGGCTGTGGAAGCTGAGGCTCGGGTTCAGGAAAGAAAGGGAAATAGAGATGAATAATGGTGATTGTGCCTGCCAGCAAGAGCTGCAGGCCATGGCTGCTCTCTGTGCTAGTACTGCCATGGGCACAAGGTATCGACAGTGACGCTGAACGCTAGGCACACCACATGCATGACCTGGCACGGGGGCCCGAATGGCTCAACCACATTTGGCGCGGACCCACACACCCTCACGATAGCTAGGGGTCAAGCTGGCTCTACTCAAGCTATCATAGCTGGACGGCACCGACCCTAACACCTGGACCAAGTGACCCCACCTGCTGCTGTAAGCGAGCGTGCTCAGCCAGACAGCCATCCAACGCTTGTTGCATGTCGTTCAGCACTAGTGACTTGCGGGCACGGCAACGTTGGGCCGCCTCTCTGTTCCTCTCCCTCCTGCAGCCAGAGCCCCAAGCGAGCTGGTGCCAACACTGGTGCCAATACTGGTGCTACTGGTGTTCCCTAGTGGTCCACTCCAATGCAGACCCTGGTGAGGGTTGAGGGGTTGACGCACAGAGCCAAAGCCGAAAGCCAGCCAGCAGGTCACGCTGTAAGGAGCAGGTCACGCTGTAAGGAGCTTTGCCCTTTGGTCGGAGTGCCCTCTGGTCACAGGGGTCAGGCAATGCTGGAGGTGGTAGGCGACCATGACCATGTGTATACCATGTTTAGGACATGTGCATGCCATGCGATGGGAACTCCACACAGACAAAAACACTGTTTTGTAGTGGTTCACACCCAGTGTGTTCGACTGCAATGAAGGCTCAAGGTTGAGGGCCAAGGTGCTGTAAGGAGCTGGCGTCACGCGAACACCCACCTTTCCACGCGAACAACAGGGTCGACAGGGCTCCGCCTGCACCTCTTCTTGGCCGCTTGAGTTGGAGCTGCCATAGACGCGCTGGGGCCCAGAAGACTGCTCCTGCCTCGCTGCCCTTGGCTCACCCCTTCACTATCGCAGCCGCTGAGCCCATGGCCTGCCAACAGCACAGCTTGCGAACCTGCTGCAGCCTCTCCCAGCGACATAGGCTGCTGCCCCGAGCTGTGGGCAGGCGGGGGCCAGGGAGTCATGGCTGCTGCAGAGAACGCTGTGTTGCTGGACGTGTCATGCCGGGCACCTATGGTCACCTGGCTGTCTGCAGAAGCAGCTCCGTGAGCAAAGCTGTGCGGTGCGGCTGTTGAGGTGTTGGAGGCTGGAAGGATTGCTGGCATGCTGGATTGCATGGGATGCAGGGTTGTGAAGCGTGGTCTGCCAGCATCTGCTTTGGGTGCATGGCCTGGTGGGCAAATGTGGGCGGGTGGCCATGCATTTCTGATTGGCTGCTGTTGGGCACGACCTAGCTGCCTGTCACAGCTTCCAGAGACGGTGGTAAGGTTCGGCATGCATGGATCAGCCACCTGCATCAGACATGCAGTTTTGGTCGAAGCAACCTCATAATTACCGCACACTCCTTACACTCCTTACTCAGAGTCATCAGGGTTGCCCCTCCCCAGCTGTCATTATAGTCATGTTTATGGCTGCACCCGTCAAACAAATTGAACAGCCGCGAACAGCTATAGACAGATAAGTAGATGCAGACAGAACACAGATGCAGACAGCTCTACAACAACCAGGTTTGGCGCCAGCACCCTCCGGCGGCGGCTCCCTGCTACACGGTGTCCCTGCCACTGACCTGGGACGGTTGATCTCGTGCTCTCTTTGTCTGTATCGCTTGCATCGCAGTGCGGCTCTTAGCTTCGGCTACTTCGCGGGCAGGGCGGGGGGGTGCGGGTGCAAGCCGCGGAAGGGACAAATACACGGGCGCGGTGGATGGCTCAGTGGATGCTACCTGACCATGTGCAGCAAGGGCAAGCGCCGTGCCGTGTCCCTTCGTCACTGGGCCGCGTCACAAGGGCCGGGTCTATACTCACGAGTCAGAAGGATGGTTGCCCTCGATGCTATGCCCATCACCAGCTGGAGAGATGAAGGGCGGTGTGTTAATAGCAAGCCATCTCCGTCTGTCCCTTGATGTTGACAGAGAGTAAGCAGCGCGTATAGAACTGGCTTGAGAAGATATCTCGTCGGCTTGGTGCGTTCTGAACTGCGGGCGCAATTTGTATGCCAGTTCCTGACGCGCTGCCTATGCCTACACTCTGAGGCGGAGTGATGACGGAGTGCGAGAAAGGGACCCAGCGATGCTAGGAGTGCGGAGTACTGACGTTTAAAAAAGGACGGTACATGCTCCGGCGGCTTGCGCGCATGCTTTGATTCTACATGTCACATCACACAGGGTGCGGTATGTCCTGTTTGTGAACCGCAGCCTAGAGGCCTGGCAGACAGCCCCCCATGCCAAACCCCATGGCAACAGCCACCGCCGCCGCCCGCGCACCTGCCCGCGCCCCTTCACCATGCTCCCTATGGTGGGGGTGCGGGCCAGGCACTTTGTCATCGATGACAGGGTGTTGCGTGGCCTGCTGGCTGACCTGGGCCAGGACACCCTGACACAGGCCAGGTTTGAGGCTGACAGCCTGCCCCACTGGCAGCGGTTTGTCCAGTACAGCCAGCTGCAGAACAGCGGGTGGAAATTTGCACGTAGGGGGGAGACGGATGGGGTTAGCTTTAGTGTTCAATTTGTGCGCAGCCAGGCAGTCCATGAGCCAGTGGAGCTGCCCTTCATAGGGCGTGAGCTCAAAGCCACGAGTGACTACAGCCCAGACACCCACATAGCCGTGGGGGTGGACCCCGGTGTCACCCAGGCCATCAAGGCTGCGCATGCACAGCAGCACCCAGTCACAGGTCAGGTGCTCAGGCAGTGGGAGTGGGAGCTGACCAAGGGGCAGCTTAAGCATGACAGCGGGCTTGCCAAAGCCAAACAGGACACAGCGCGGTGGTCAGCTGCCATCCAACCACAGCTGCAGCAGCTGGCAGCTGCCACCCCAGCTGGCACCACCCTGGATGGCCTCCATGCCCACATCCTGGCCCTCAAGGCCAGCTGGGACCCGCTGTGGGAGGAGTACCTCAAGCCACGCTGGCGCCGGCAGCGGTTGGCGCTGCACCATGCCCAGGAGCGTGTCATCGAGGGCTTTTGCAATAAGGTATGACCTGACCTGACCTGACCTGACCTGACCTGACCTGACCTGACCTGACCTGACCTGACCTGACCTGACCTGACCTGACCTGACCTGACCTGACCTGACCTGACCTGACCTGACCTGACCTGACCTGACCTGACCTGACCTGACCTGACCTGACCTGACCTGACCTGACCCTGACCCTGACCCTGACCCTGACCTGACCTGACCTGACCTGACCTGACCTGACCTGACCTGACCTGACCTGACCTGACCTGACCTGACCTGACCTGACCTGACCTGACCTGACCTGACCTGACCTGACCTGACCTGACCTGACCTGACCTGACCTGACCTGACCTGACCTGACCTGACCTGACCTGACCTGACCTGACCTGACCTGACCTGACCTGACCTGACCTGACCTGACCTGACCTGACCTGACCTGACCTGACCTGACCTGACCTGACCTGACCTGACCTGACCTGACCTGACCTGACCTGACCTGACCTGACCTGACCTGACCTGACCTGACCTGACCTGACCTGACCTGACCTGACCTGACCTGACCTGACCTGACCTGACCTGACCTGACCTGACCTGACCTGACCTGACCTGACCTGGCCTGGCCTGGCCTGACCTGACCTGACCTGACCTGACCTGACCTGACCTGACCTGACCTGACCTGACCTGACCTGACCTGACCTGACCTGACCTGACCTGACCTGACCTGACCTGACCTGACCTGACCTGACCTGACCTGACCTGACCTGACCTGACCTGACCTGACCTGACCTGACCCTGACCCTGACCCTGACCCTGACCCTGACCCTGACCCTGACCTGACCTGACCTGACCTACAGGTGGTGAATGGGATGAAGTGGGTGTCACGCCAGCACTACCACCAGGAGAGGGGAGTGGCGGTATTCCTGGGAGCGGGCAACTTCTGCCAGGGTGGGTAGAAGGCTGGGGCGGTGCGGGCGGGGTTTCGCAAGGTGGTGGAGCAGCCCAGCAGGCCCAGCACGGATCCCAGGCCTGACAGGCTGGTGATCGTGGATGAGTTCCGCACCAGCCGTGTCAGCTCGTCTGTGCACGCCCGCCAGCCTTGTGAGCTGCACCTGCCAGATGACCGCCCTAGGCCCGCAGACTGGGTACCCCCAGCAGGCCAGGTCAACCACCGGCTGTTGCGCCCAGCCTGGAGCCTGCGGCACGCTAAGTGTGTGCGGGGCCTGAAGTGGTGCCATGAGGTGCGCCCAACCCCCCTCCCCCTCCCCCTTCCCCAGCCCCCCTTGCCCCCTTGCCCAGGACCCCCCTCCCCCCCTTGCCCAGGCCCTCCTTGCCCAGGAGCCACCTGCCCAGGCCCCTCCACCTCCCCCTGCCCAGGACCAGCCCCCAGCCCAGGCCCCACCTGGCCCAGTGCCACGACCCCAGGCCCCCCCATGGGGCAGGTGGCTGGACCGGGACACCAACCCCTGCCTCAACTTCCAGCGCAATGGGGAGAGCATGCAACGCCCCCTGGAGCTGTGCAGCTGGACTGACCTGAGGGCCCTGCCCCCCGTTGGCGAGGAGTACCAGCAGCGCTACAAGCTGGTCAATGACCGGCTCCCCAAGGTCAGGCAGCGGCTGCACCGGGCTGCAGAGTACCGGCGGGGCATTGATGGCCGGGCCCGCAACAATGCGTAGGCCCTAGTAGCTTGCACAGGCTGTTAGCCTTTCAAGCGTTAAGCTGTTCGTTTTGATGAGGTGCCCAGTGGTCAGGGGGTTTGCCCCAGGAACGTGCCACCGGAGTGGGGTTTGTGGTCATCAAGGGTGCGACCGAGGTTGCTTCAACTTGTTTAGAGTAGCTGAGTGAGATTATCCACAGGCAAACGTGTTGTTCCTTGTTGAATGAGTTTTGTTCGCCTGAAAGCCACAGCAGAGGCTATCGCAAAGGAGGTGAAGGGTGAGAATGAGCTGCTGCTGATCTTGCAACAGGCTATTGAGTTGCTGATGATGTTGCAATGATGATGATATTGCTGTGGCTTTCAGGCCATTGGGACTGTGTAAATACGCAGCCCTATGTGATTTCAGTTGGGCTTCATATTGAGCCTGTCGCAGGCTGCGGCCCATAGGGGAGCGGGGGCAGTGGTGGGGGTGGGAGGGCGGGGCTGGGGCTGGGAGGGGGTGGGAGAGCGGGCTGGGGGTGGGAGGGGGTGGGAGTGCGGGGCTGGGGGTAAGAGGGGGTGGGAGTGCGGGGCTGGGGCTGGGAGGGGGTGGGAGGGGGTGGGAGGGTGGGGCTGGGGCTGGGAGGGGGTGGGAGTGCGGGCTGGGGCTGGGAGGGGGCTGAGAGGGGGCAGGTTCCGGGCGGTCGGGGTGGGCTAGTCATCACTGCAAGGCAAAGTTGAGTCGCTCTTTCTTCTCCAGCAGATGCTTCGGTGAGTAATGAACAAAGTTAATACTCGAAGTTCTGCAAAGTCAAAGTGGTCAGCTCACAACATGCCGATATGTGTAAGGGGGTCCATTTTTCTGTGTGACTGGCGAGAGAGAGACGTACATATTTCTAGTTTGCAGCAATGTCGAGTGTCAACTCGCCCAACGATGGTCTTCCGACGCCGCCTGTACCAATGAAAAGTTCGCGGAGCGAGCCTGGCGGGCTGAAATGTGATTGTACTACTGGCTCGATGCCAGGCGCAGTTCACTTATTGATGCCTCTACATACCACTAGTACGATTGATGGTGAGCAGCTGAGGTGTGTCCGTGATCGCTTGCGCCGGCTTGGACTCTGATGCAAGGATTAACGCGCCGCTTTCCAGTAGATGCGGAGTAACTCGCAGGTGTCAATGCAACAAACGCTACCGAAATCGGTGCACTTTGTAGCGAGTACTTGCATGAAGATTACCAACCCCATGTTGGGGACTCCTGACAACAGTTGTGACGACAATAGGGGCGATTGTAGTGTCTGTTGGCCTGCCTTAAAGGGCCTCCAAACCACCTTGCGGCAGGCCTGCAGCACAGCCTTGGCCCCCCACCCACCCCGGGTGCCAATGCTAGCGCTGATGTTGAAATGAATGGGATGCAGAGCGATGATGCGTGATCTGGCGTGTTACCGCGTCGGTGCATACATACAGCATAGCGTAACATGACCAGCAGTACCAGCATGCCAATGAAAGGAGTGGTAAGAGTCGTGGTGGTAGCATAACTCTTGCATTAGGTCATGCATGGAAGTAGATCAATATGCAGCAAGTTTGATCCAGCTCGACATCAATCTATCGCATTCGTGCGAACGTAGCTGTCGTGGAACCTGTTCATCGCGCTCTGTGACTGCAACAAACTTCTCATTTGCCCCTGTTACCGCTAGCCTTTGAAGCCCTGCAGCACTAGCAAAACTGGGGCAGAACCAATCTCAGCCCGGGGCGCCTGGAGGGCCTCCCGGGGAGCAGAAAAAGGAGCAGGTATTCGCTGCAGCTAGCAGGACGCAGCAGGACCCCGCTTCTTGTTGATCGAGATCGCGCGAGCCTTCGACGATGCATTGCCATTGCTACAGCAGCTCCCTTGGCAGCTGCAACCTGAACCGTCATGGGTGCAGGAGAAGAAGAAAAAATACGAACCCCCCGCACCCCCCCCTCGCGTTGGTCGCAAGCAGCGGAAGCGGGATGCAGCAGGCGGTGTCTCCGCTAGGCTGCCTGTGGTTACGCCCAGCGCCAAGTGCAAGCTGCGCCTTTTGAAGCTCGAGCGGGTGAAGGATTACCTGCTAATGGAGGAAGAGTTTGTTAAGAATCAGGAGCTATTGAAGCCCCACGAGGAACGCAATGAGGAAGACCGGACAAAGGTGCACAACTGATGCTCGCCTTGGGGCAGTATGTGAAGCTAGGGGGCACATACCCAACTGCACAACCACATTTAGTCCACGCACAGCTTCCTGCCCTACACCCCCCTGCCCTACTAGTGGCTGGACAGGGTTGTGTCATGGCCCTGCAGAACTCCTGCCTTGGCCATTACAGGTGGATGAGCTACGTGGCACCCCCCTGACAGTGGGTACCCTTGAGGAGATCATTGATGAAAAGTGAGCGGGTCAGCAGCTGGGTTCCTTGCATACAGTCTCATGTGCTTTAAACAGCAGCCGTGGCAGCGCACATGGCATGCTGGGTCAGCAGCTTAGTGCCCACTGCTTAGGGTCCAGCATGGTAACAGCACCAGCCCCAGTGCCTATCAAAGGCCCTAATAGAGGGGGAAGGCAACGGTCAAGGAGCAGTGGCAGCTGCTGCTTACACCGTTAAGGTGTCAGCCTGGTGTGGCTGCTGGGCAAGCAGCTGAGGGAGCAGTGGCGCAGATGCTGTGATCCAGGTAGTGCCAAGGTGTTCAGCTGGCAGGCAAGTCAGCAGTAGAGGTTTGGGCATCAGCATGGGAAAGCAAGGCATCACCAGTAGCCAGTACAGGCCAGCTGCTGCTCTCGACAGGTGGGCTGTGCTTGTCAGCACAGGAGGTTTGAGCTTCAGGCAGCGGCCAGCAGCTGGCAGCACTGGCAGCAGCTGGATCAAGTAGCTGAGGGTGTTGCTGGTAATGTCACCAGCAGCCCTAGACTGCGCGATGCGGATGCTAACCTCATGATCCCGTTGTGTCCTTGGCCCTGGCAGAGTGCTCAAGTGGGAGGTTCTGCCCTGCAGTGCTCCGCGATGCAAGCGTGGCCATGCGCCTGTGACTAGGGAGTGACCCTTGAGTGAGCCTGCGTGTGATGCCGCAGCCATGCCATCGTATCCTCTGCCACTGGCCCGGAGTACTATGTGTGCATCATGTCATTCGTGGACAAGACTCAACTGGAGCCTGGCTGCTCCGTGCTGCTGCACAACAAGGTGAGGACCAGGTCTGGGTATTTGCCAGACCTGAGAGGCACATGATCAGCGCAGTGATGTTGGTCAGTAACTGTCTGACGCTTAGCAGTTACAGTGCTCACAAAGGGGGCTCCAGCACCCTCTGTAGCGGCAAAGGTAAGGAGCGGCAAAGGTAAGGAGTCCATGGTGAGGAGTTGGGGCGGCAGGTGCTCCGTCATCAGGGTGCTGCAAGTCACGCATGCCAGCCTGAGCACACAGCCTGACCTCACCGCCAGAACAGTCTAAATGAAGCAGTCAGCCTGGCCAACCCCTTGACCAGCCTGTGTGCCGGCGCTGCAGGCCATGGCGGTGGTGGGCATCCTGGCCGATGAGGCAGACCCAATGGTGTCGGTAATGAAGGTGGAGAAGGCTCCCTTGGAGTCCTATGCGGACGTGGGCGGCCTGGAGCCACAGATCCAGGAGATCAAGGAGGTGTGACATGAGCCAGATCAGGATCACAGTCCCAGTGCCATGTCACTGTGGCTGACGGTTGGCCTGCAGCAAGCAGTTAAGCAGCGCAGCCGGTCTGGTGGGCAATGTTCAGTTTAGGCTGATCGGCTTGCTTGTTCAACATCAGCCATGGAAGCCATCCGCCCTGGCCACACCCGTGTTTGTGCTGACATGGGCGATGGTGGGTTGAAGGAAATTGTCATCCGGGTTGGCTACCTGGTGCCGGCTTGCAGGCTGTAGAGCTGCCCCTCACGCACCCAGAACTGTATGAGGACATTGGAATCAAGCCCCCAAAGGTGATGATGGGACGGGGCGTGTTGTTGACTGTTTGCATGCTGCTATGCGTTGGGAAGATAGCCCTCCCCGTGCAAGCGGAGCAAGAACAGGTTGGCCACACTGCCCTGTCCTAAAACATGCTAAACATGAAAGTATAACAATTGAAGACATGGGGGTGGTAAGTGTGAGGTGTGATGCCTGCATGGTTAGAATGAGTAATTGAACACACGCGCAGGGAGTCATCTTGTACGGGGAGCCAGGCACTGGCAAAACGCTCCTGGCCAAGGCGGTGGCCAACAGCACCAGCGCAACTTTCCTCCGTGTGGTTGGGTCTGAGCTCATCCAAAAGTGAGTCATCCATGGCAACTGCTGTCAGCACTGAGCTTAAGCTGGTGTTGAAGACAGGCTTGCGCACAAATGAAAACTCCAAAGATTTGATGGTTGGAGCCTGACCCACCTGCAAACACCTTCTGGGTGTGGCCGGCTGGATGTCATTATCACCATCATCATCATTGTATGCTACATGTGACGTGCCAAACATGGCTTGCTGTGAATGACTTGTCCAGTGTGACCTGCTTAGTGTGACCTGCCCAATGGGACCTGTCCTACATGGCGTACCTGGTGCAACATCCAGGTATCTGGGTGACGGTCCCAAGTTGGTGCGGGAGCTGTTCAGGGTGGCTGATGAGAGCTCCCCCTCCATTGTCTTCATAGGTGCGCACCAATCATCACCATCGTCATTATCACCATCACCATCGTCATCACCATTGTCACCATCATGATCACCATTGTCACCATCACTGTCATCACCACCGCATCAGTTGCTGGTGTAGGCTGTTGGGTGATGACTCTGCCACTGCTGCTGTAGCCGCTGCTGTTGCTGCTGCTGCTCCCGCCGATGCTAGGAGCTTATGCAACCACATTGGCTTGTACACCTTGCCGCAGCCCAGATGCCTTGATATGCTGCACGTGCTGTCACCCACCTTTGTAACATGCCCTGCTGCCCTGTTGCATATCATCTCATCATGGTCTCCAATGGGTTACCACACCACAGATGAGATTGACGCTATTGGTACCAAGCGCTACGATGCCCACAGTGGTGGAGAGCGTGAGATCCAGCGTACCATGTTGGAGTTGCTCAACCAGCTGGATGGTTTCGATGCAATGAGTGACGTCAAGGTGTGACTGTACGCAGACTGTGATTGAAATGATGACATTTGTATGGCAGCACGAGGCATGTAAAGAGTGAGGCCTGAGTGGGTCTGGTGGGCGAGATGCGTGAGGAGTGAAGGAGTGACCATCTGCCAGCATTGTGTTGTCCTGACGGGGTTGGGACGGACATGAAAACTGAAGTGATGTGCACCTGATTATGGCCGTCAGGCATTTCCATCGCTAGTACGTCAGGTGAGGTGCAATTGGTTGTACAGACATCAGGGATTGGCAAAGCTCTGGGTGTTGTCTGGTCTGCGTAGCTTGGCAGTGTGGTGTTGTGCTCCTGTGCCCCAATGCCACAGGTCATCATGGCCACTAACCGCATCGAGTCCCTAGACCCTGCTCTCATCCGACCAGGCCGTATCGATCGCAAGGTGTGTGCACCTAGCTTCAAGCAGGCAACATGCTCCATGCGGCATGGGCCAGCCAAACGGTTTGTGTGGCTGGCGGGCAGGGCAGATTCTGTTTGGGGGGGTAGGAAGGCAGGCAAGCCACCTGCTGGCTGCTTTGCTTCCAAAGCCCTACTGGGTGGCAGGTAGAGAGGTTTGTTTAGGTTACAAGCCTCAGAGGGGTCAGGGTGGAACGGTAGGTAGTAGCAGGCATACAGAGGGTCCATCAGGGTAGTGGTGTGAGTGAGGTTGCATATACAGACATGGCTGAATGGAAGGGAAGGCCACAGAGATTGGTAGAATATGGCCCATCGTATGTGCATGTCTGGGTAAGGAGGGGCTGCAGGGTAGCGCATGCTGGGCAGCTGGAGCAAACTGCACCATGCCTGCTGCAGATTGAGTTCCCGCTGCCTGACGCCAAAACCAAGCGACGCATCTTTGGGATCCACACTGGGCGCATGACCTTGTCTGAGGACGTTAACCTGGAGGAGTTTGTTATGGCTAAGGTGGGCTGTGCCTTAATGGTGTCTGGGATCAGGCAGGCAGGGTGGAAGCGGAGGAGGAAAGTAGTGCTGCCAGCATGTATGGGATCAAGCAGGGGTGAGGTCACAGGGCGGTAATCTCGAGCTGGTTCAACAGGTAGGCAGCCAGCAACAGCTTGGGCAAGGCTGGGCAGTGGTTCAATGCAATGCTCTGACCCTGTGTGTAGCAGAAAACCAAAAGCTATATCAACCACATGCAGTGGCTCTGCCTCATGAAACTAAAGCAAAGCAGTCAAGAACACCTTCAAGCCTGGGCCTTGTGCCAACGTGTATAGATGTGATGCATGCTGCCATGCTGTATGTGCTGCTCGTAGGACGAGTTGAGTGGCGCTGACATCAAGGCTGTATGCACGGAGGCAGGCCTGCTGGCCCTACGGGAGCGCCGCATGCGAGTCACACATGCTGATTTCTCCAAGGCCAAGGAGAAGGTTCTGTACAAGAAGAAGGAGGGTGTCCCAGAGGGGCTGTACCTGTGAGCCCTGGCAGTGCCAGGCAGCTGGTTTGGAGGAGGGCAGCAGGCCAGAGGGACTTGAGCTTGTGTGGGAGGGTGAGTCATTATGGTTGTACACGCATAGGCTTGTAAGGACCTGTCGCAGGCGTGTGCGGACCACCTGAGGAGAGGGGGCACCCCAACACGCCTCTTGCCCACCACCATGCATAGCGCTCATGTGGACAGTTGATGCAAGAGGTGTTTAGGCATACTGCCTACCATGATAACGTGCATGGCGGAGCCTGCAATGCCGTACTCGCACAATGCTAACCTTGCCTAAAGAACGTAACCTTGCCTAAAGAACATAGTATTGGCCAACCTTACTCGGCTTATTGCACCCACACCGTTTCACGCCGTAGAGTGAGGACTGGTGCACACAAGTTGATGGTGCGGAAAAATAGATGCCCTCAATCGGGATCGAACCAATGATCTTCAGATCTTCAGTCTGACGCTCTCCCAACTGAGCTATAAGGGCTGTTGCGCTTGTGCGAATGCTGATGCAGACTATGTGTGTCGAAACACATTTTAGTCACACTTTATGCGCAATGACACATGACTGCTGCTGCTTCATCTGCCCCACAACAATTAGCAGGAGGAAACTGGGCCATGAAGGTAGTCTAGTTACTGCGCTTCATCCATTAAAAGGCAGCGTTCCAGTCGTAGGAACACTGTAGTAGGGTGATCAGAGTTTTAGAGTGCTGCTCAGCGCCTGCCGCACAACATCCGACGTCACTTGAGCCCCAAGCTGGGGGTTCAAGGCGTGGTTTATGCAAATGGTGCCTCTGACAAAACATAAACATCTGGGACATCCTCTACACGAGCTTTTGTTTAACAAATCGAGGGTCACTCCGCCACGTCAACTCTTTTCTAAATCTCTCAATGCTGTGCGCATTGCAAACATAACCTTGTGGACATCCACCTGCTTAGTCGACGATTTCTGTCAGGTGGGGGATATGGTGGAGGCGACGCTCAACCCTGTGCTCGGCTGGAGCTGCGAGTACTTCTGACTGCCTCTGACGCCGATCGCGATTTCTAGGTTCCACAATGTTGCTGCAAAGACAAGCTCCCATCGTTCGCTCTGCATACCGGAAGCTAGATGTGAAGGTACCGGGAGCTGTCGGATGAGCTGCTTCCGCGCATGCTAACGCCTTGCTACGTTTCTGTGCAGGTTGCGCCAGTTACCTTGTCGCGGCCAGGTGCGTATTGATCGGGAGGCGTGTTTGTCAATGAGATATCAGATCAGCAAATATCTTGGCTGGGCTCACTCACTCACAGGCCTGGCGTCACGTGGCACAACAGTCGGCGTGCGCGCCGCTGCCGCTGCCTCTACAGTGAAGATGGTTATTCAGGGCCGCAAGCTTGAAGTGAGGACATGTGCTTGTAAGCAAGTGTGCATGCACAGATGAACCACATGGGGCCAAGCAGGGTGACAGGGTAAGCTCCTGCACACACACTCGTAATTTCCCAAGAGACACCATTCCCCTGGGCTTTCATGCGCCCAGCCCCCATTGAGCAAATGCATCAGGCTGTGTGCGATCAGGTGACAGGGAGATTCAGCATGCGTTTACTTGCTCACTGCTCTGCTCACGCATTCTGACCCCAGCTGTAGAAGCACATAGTATTGTAGGGCAGGACCAGCGCGTCATGCTTTCAGCAGGCACATCGACAATGAAGCATGCGTCATGGCTGGTAGAGTGTGGGCATTGGAAATAGGGCATGGTACAAGCAAATATAAAGCTCCAGGAAAAGGTAGCTACATAACCCTGATAATAACAAATACATACCACCACTAACCCTAACTCTACGCTCTGCTAACAAATTCTTCAAGCTCACCCCGCTGCTGCCTCCGTCACTGACGCGCAGGTCACTGATGCCATCAGGAAGTACATCGAGGAAAAGATGTCCAAGGCGGTGGGCAAGTATGCACAGGAGATCAAGGAGGTGGGCTCCAGCTTGGCAGCTGCCTGGCATAGCAGCCACCAGCTCAGCAAGCGGAGGTGCAAGCCAGCAGCAGCAACAGAACCATGAGACTGGCGCTGTGGCACTCAGCATGCACATGCATCTCACGGGCCTGCTCCATGCCAAGGTCCCACCCTTAGCTACACAAGCAGTGGCAGTGGGCCATGTGGTGCAGCTGTGCGCTGTTTAACTGCCTGTGGTCCTGATGTAATGGCTTGGTCTGCACATTGGCCTCATCCCTGCTGCCAGTTTGTCTGGACCTTCTGCCTTGGTCCCAACTTTGTCCCCACCCTGGTCTGGTCTGGTCTGCTGCCAGGTGGACGTGACCATCTCTGCGAGAGGTGGTGACACTGGCACACACGGCAAGCGGTGAGCACCCCATGCCATGCGCCTTGATGCCTTGCCCCCTCATGCTTGAATGAGAAGAGAGACACACAAACACATACACAGGCCCTTAGGTGGAATTGAGGATAAGGCCCAGGCAGTGGTGACGACTGCATGTGTTGGAGCTAGTGGGAAAGGGCTGTGGTGGCCAGCGCATGAGTGGATGCAGCCGGCCAGTTGCTGTGGAGCAGCTTCGGCATCCTCACATTGCTTAGCCATCTAGGATAGGTGGTGTGAGCAGGCCGCCCCCCAGGCAGAAGCTCCTCCATTCATGCATGCAGGCTTCCGCACCGGAGTAGTCCTCTTCTTCTCCACATTGCACGGCTGGCATGACTTGTTGCAGGCTACATCACTGCCTAATGCCTCACACCGCCCCCCTGTGCTTGCATCGCCGTGCATGGCAATGCCTGGCATGCAGATTGTTGTTGGTTGACGCATGACATGCAGATTGTTGTCCATTGACACATGGCATGCATGTTGTCGGTTGACGCATGGCATGCAGGGAGCAGAAGGTTGACGTCACTCTGTTCACAGTGCACAATGGGGTGGTGCGTGTGGAGGACTGTGAGGGCACCTTGTACGCCAGCATTGACGTGGTGGCCGACAAGGTGAGCTGCCAAGGGCCTGGAGGGGGCAGTTAGACGCCCTGGTGGCCTGGCTGAGCTGGGCACCAGCCTGAATGTGGCTGGGTGGCTGGCTGGGTGAGTGGGAAAGGTGTGAGCTGGGTGTCAGCAGAGCCTAAGTCTTGTATCACAGCTGGAATATGGAACACGGCTAAGGCTTGCATGTCACACTAAAGTCACAGGTGTGATGGGCAGATTGACACCTTTGACATGACACTGTAGGTTCTGGCCTGGCTAAGCTAGGCACTGGCTCAATAGTGAGCAATGTGGCTAGGGTAGGCAGGGCAGGGCCTCATGCGCCAACTTTGACAGAGCACCGCCGGCATCAAGATGGGGTCAGGCCATGGCGTCGCACCCACCCCGTGGTGCACCCAGGCAGCCGCCCAGTGGCAGCGTGAACAGCCCCGCATGCCAGGCACCTTGGTGGCTGCGGGTTGACACAGGTCAGGGTGCTTGGGAGTGGGTACATGGGGAGGATGGTCAGCAGAGACACCAGACATGAGCACAGCTGATGCATTGGGTGCATGTGAGCAGCTGGAGTTGAAGACCTGTCATGGCAGGCTCTGGCTGTTTAGTGTCTGTCCAGTGTATGTGAACGCCCCACCATGGTGTTAAGGCTGTAGGTCTGTAGGCTGTACGGCTGAGGGCTGTTGGGCTGCAGGCAGCAGGCTGTGGTAGGTCTCCAGCCCTGCAGCTGGGCTATCTGGTGGGGTTGCTCCAGCACGCCTCCCCGCCCTCTGTGTTGCCGCAGCTGACGCGCAAGCTGAACAAGGTGAAAGAGCGGGCCATCATCAAAGGCAAGTGGCCAGGGCGCGCGGGGCCAAAGGCGGTTGCAGAGGAGCAGGCAGAGTTCGCTGACTTCATGAACGAGGTGCGGTGCGGTGTGGGCCTGGGAACAGGTTGGGTGCAGGTGGGTGCAAGTTGGGTGAAGGTGGGGGGCGGGTTGGGGGCATGTAGAGGGCAGGTGGGAGGCAGGTGCGGGGCACGTGTTGAACTGGTAGAGACACAACAGCTAGGTTTCTTCAGCTGCATCTGGGGGCTGTTATTTGCCACCGCTTTGTCTGCCCCTGCCCCTGCCCCTGCCCCTGCCCCTGCCCCTGCCCCTGCCCCTGCCCCTGCCCCTGCCCCTGCCCCTGCCCCTGCCCCTGCCCCTGCCCCTGCCCCTGCCTGGTTTGATGCTCTCGCCTCGCGGCTGTGACCTGCCACAGGTCATCTACGAGACTCGGGTGTTTGACAAGGAGGAGCGGCTGCGGGCCGAGTTTGCCAGCCTGAACAAGGAGTTCCCGGCAGCAGTGAGGCGCACCAAGGTAACCCGCCCTGCCTGCCCGCCTGCCCTGCCCTCCCCTCCCCTGACCCGTCACTGGACCTCACTTGAACTGATGCCTAACCCAACCCAAACCTATCGCCTCGAATGGGTTGTCATGAACAATAACAGGAGTGTTGTAGCAACCCATGCATTGAAGCACCTCCTATGGCTAAAAGCAGTTCATGCGGGATGGGCATGGCCTGAGGAGGTGCTGAGGGAGGGGTTGAGGAACGGCCACACATGATACTCCCAAGGTCCACTGCACAGGTGCTGGAGTTGGACCCCATCACTGTGGATGAGGCTATTGAGTCCATGGAGGCTGTTGGCCACAAGTTCTTTGTCTTCAGGTGAACTAAACACCTCCGGGTCTGCCCCTTTCCAGGGTTTGTCTGCACAGACCAGCACCTAAGCCAGGCCACGCTAGCCATTTCATGTTTTCCCAGTCACTGAAACTTAAGGTACCGTAGGCATCCATGAGCACTGGCAACTAGTCTAGTAGAACTTCCCTTGTCTCATGGTTGAATGCAAGTGAACCCTGGCAGCAAAGCAGTACACCTTCCGTGACCCAACTCAGCCGCTCGCAGGTGAAGATGCACGGCTCAGCAACTCCCCACCCTACTGGACCCTGCCCCTAGCCTGCACCCACCACCTAACCTTGTGCTGAGGCTGGCTGGCGGTGGCATGGCATGCCCTGCAGGGAGATGGAGTCTGACACCATCCAGGTCGTGTACAAGCGCGATGCTGAGGGCTATGGCATCATCATCCCTCGCAAGCGGGACTAGCCCTCCCCTTCTTTACGCCCACACGACACGGTGCTGGGCTCAGCCTCTCGCATTCACACCCAATGCCGCATTCTCCTTGGCCCACCCCTGGCGACAGCAGCAGAGTAACTCCACAGCCTGCCAACAGCAACCTCGCGGCATGGAGGATGGGCAAAGCCTTGGGCATCCTGTCCTGACGAAGTCCTGACAGGGTGGGAGCATGTAGGGGCAGGGCATGCTTGCACGCCATTGCCTCACTCTTACATCTGGGAAGGATGTTAGGATGACGTTGTCCTGACAGTGACATCTGAGCCATCACACTGAGTGTGGTGACATGGTGTCCCTACATGCCTGACAGCCAGGGCTGTGACACTTTGTTCAGGGTCTAGGGGAGCTATCTTGGATGGATCTCACTGACAGCCCTCTGTTGGACTGAGTGGGCCCGTGGCGGACAGCTCTTCACCAGGCAGGATGTGGGGTGGAAATGAGATCCATTACACAATCATTCTGGCGGATGGTTGATAGGCACCGGGACCGGGACCGGGACCAGGGGTACGGGTAGAGGCAGAGGCAAAAGCAGCCGGTGCCGGTGGCAACGTCCATGGGTGAGCGGTGCGTTTGGGATGCTGCTCATGCTTCACTGTGTGCGGAAAGGGGCGTGCGTGCAAGTCTGACCTCTGCCTGGGCCACAAATTGAGGCAGCCATGGCAGCCTGGCAGCTGGACATGGTGCCCTAGCACCAGTCTGAGCTCACCAAACTGAAACACATTTCATTTTCAAGCCCGTCCGGCTAAGTAATGATTGTGTAATGGATCTAGTTTCCGCCCCACTCCGGTTGCCGGCACTCCGATTAGATGGCGACCTGATGCACCCCCTAGCACGACCACTCCGCTTCAATGATGTTGCTGGATCCCTGAGATGCCGCCGAAAAGGAAAAGGAAACGCAAGCGCCCCGTCTCCCCCACACAGAGTGCAGCCGGTAAGCCGCTAAGCTCGACGAAAGGCTAGTCCCCCCTTCCGACGCGACGCAGAGTGTACCACGCGACATTGCGACTCCGTGCGCGTGTGCTGTGCCGTCCCATGTAATGCAGTTGCCAGTGGCAGTGAGCAGCAAGAGGATGAGGGGCAGGGACAGGGTGAGCAGGAAGTGATTGCAGAGCGGCGCCAGGTTATCAAGGCAGCCTTGTAGAGGCAGCGCGGCCGGACCTAAGCCCAGAGGAAGTCGATGAAGTGGTGGCACAGGTCCACCAGCGCATGACCATGGGCAGCATGCAGTGTTGCCTGGCAGCGGTCATGTCAGGCCCAGGAGCCACCAGCCCAGGCCCCTCCACCTGCCCCTGCCCCTGCCCAGGACCAGCTCCCAGCCCAGGCCCCACCTGGCCCAGCCCCACGACCCCAGGCCCCCCCATGGGGCAGGTGGCTAGACCGGGACACCAACCCCTGCCTCGACTTCCAGCGCATTGGGGAGAGCATGCAACGCCCCCTGGAGCTGTGCAGCTGGACTGACCTGAAGGCCCTGCCCCACGTTGGCAAGGAGTACCAGCAGCGCTACAAGCTGGTCAATGACCGGCTGCCCAAGGTCAGGCAGCGGCTGCACCGGGCTGCAGAGTACCGGCGGGGCATTGATGGCCGGGCCCGCAACAATGCGTAGGCCCTAGTCGTTTGCACAGGCTGTTAGCCTTTCAAGCGTTAAGCTGTTAGTTTTGATGAGGTGCCCAGTGGTCAGGGGGTTTGCCCCAGGAACGTGCCACCGGAGTGGGGTTTGTGGTCGTTAAGGGTGCGACCGAGGATGCTACAACATGTTTGTAGTAGCTGAGTGAGGTTACCCACAGGCAAACATGTTGTTCCTTGTTGAATGAGTTTTGTTTGCCTGTACGGAACCTAGCGCCATATTTGGCCATAGCCTGGTTATGACTGGAGTCACAGCCCTAGCCACAGACCTCGCCACAGCCCTGTACGCTAGTTTAACACACACCTCCTACGCTCACCTGACATATCGTCAGTGTACTGTGGGCACGATTGCCAATGCCATGCTTGCATACCGTTGGGCTTGCATGGATGAACTTCTGCGTCCCCCCTTTCGCTCCTTCACCTTAGCGTTAACTTGCTGATTTCTCCAGCTGCGTAGGCTTCGCCTCACTGATATGAACTATTATTCGTAGTGCCGAGACTCGCACAATGGGCAACACCGCCAGCGATGCTGTCCATGCAGCAGGCAGGGAGATGCAGCACCTCGCTAACCAGCTGGAGGGCAAAGCTGGCGATGAAAAGAAGTTTCTGGCAGCAGTGGGTGTCAATAAAGAGGGTGTCAATAACAAGACAGTTATCGAAAGACACATCATTTCTGCTTGTCTGCAGGTTCTGGAGGGGAAGTGCTTGGAGGCTTCTAAGCTTCTCAAAGCCAACCCCAATCTAATATATGCTCGCTCAGGGGATTGGCACAACGCATGGCACTTGGCAGCTCAATCAGGCAGCTTGGCGGTGAGCGCCAGTTGGTCAACCCCAGCAGGATCATTGATTGCACCCACAATCCTGTCACATTTGCACACCTGCTCTATGCAGCAGGCACATACACATGCACCCAGGCACGCAAATGACACATTCGCTAGTACTGCCACCCCTTTCTTTCACACGCAAAAGGACCTTTGCATGTAGATGCTGGAGGTCCTGCACCGGCAAGGGCAGGACCCTGGCGAGCTGTTTGAGCGCAAGTCTGGCAGTGGGCGCGCACTGCGCAAGCCCCTTCCTGGGGAGCCCCCTCCCCATTGTGCCAAGACCCGCACTTCACGTGACACGCCCCTGCTGCTGGCCTGCGCTGCGGGGCACATCACAGCCGCGCAATACCTCATCAGTGTAAGATGCCGCGTGGGGCTTGCATCAAGGCTTGGCATCTGGCTTGCTGGGGGCTTGACAGTTAGATTGCACAAGGCAGTCGTAAGTGAGCAGCACAGGAAGTCTAACAGTTGGCTGGGTCACATCGCGGCATAGGGCATGCACAATAGCAGCAGCAGCAGAGGCTGCAATGTGGTCATGACGCCGCTGCTGTCATTGGTTGCTGCTACTGGCGCTGCAGGTCGGGGCAAATGTCAGGGATGGCGACAAGTACGGCAACACAGTGGTCCACTATGCAGCAGGCAAGGGCCAGGTGCGTGCCAAGCCAGCCTCTCAGGCCGCCCCACAGGCCGCTCCGCAGGCAGCCAGCCAGCCCCACAGACAGTGGTGACCCTTTAGGCAGACTATGGTGATGAGCGCCTTGCTTGGCCAGTTAGCTTGATCCTCACCCTGCTGAATAGGCTGTGCTGGGAGAGCCCTAGATAATACGACAGGGGTGGGAGCGAGCTTGAAGCAGGAGATGTGCTGTGAGATATTTCCTTGTTCACACATCACACATTCACTGCGACAAGTGTGTGGCAGTGAGGACATTGCCATGGTGTGCACAGCCATGTAGTCGAGCCATGTACATTGTGCCCCATGCTGCGCAGCTCATGCAATCCATGTACGATGCCACACCAGTCACACTGTCGTCAGTGCTGATTGTGCCGAGTCTGGTTAAAGTTCTGTTGTCACCCTAGTTTAGCCTGCTAGCTGCTCCTAGCGTCTGAGAGAAGATGCATAGCGCCATCACCACCTGCACTTGCTGTGAACATGGTGCAGCTGAAGATCCTGGAACTGCTGCTGGCGGCGGACGAGGCAGTGCAGGCAGCCGCTAGCCAGGCCAAAGCCGGGGCTGACGCCCCCGCTGCACCAACAAGGTCTGCTGCCACCTTCGCTTGTGCAATAGGCCTGGGCCAGGGCTATGGCAGCAGCAGGGTGGCAGCATGTCAGAGCAGCTGCTGGGGGCAGCATATCAGGGCACAGCAAGTGCTCGTGTGTTATGCACAATGAGACAGTAGCTGGGTGCCTTGGCAACACTAGCGGTAGAGTTTGAGCAGCCACTGCAAGTAACATTGCTTTCGCTGTGGTGCTCGCTGCTGCCGCTGCTGCCCCTGCTGGCCGCTGCTGCCCCCGCCGCTGCCCCTGCCTGCCACAAAAGCATGTGTTAAGACAAGAACAAGAAGCATGTTGTCCCCTGTAAACTGTTATCATCTTTATGAATTGTCCATGATGTCGCAGATTCAGCACTGTTATCATAAACCCATGGCGTTCGCGTACACCTCGCACCACCTGCTGCTCCTGCTGCCCTCGGCGCCACTGCTGCTTTTCACCCCTGTTTGTGAGTGCACTGGCCGCCCCAACTGCTGCTGCCTGTGTTGCTGCTGCCCCGGCTGCTCCAGGCTGGTGGACCTGAAGAATGAGGCAGGCCTGACTCCCCTGCACGGCTCTGTGTGGGGTGGCCAGCTGGAGGCATCTCGCTGCCTCCTGTCCTACCAGGCAGACCCAGCCGCCCGCTCCACCGCTGACAGCTGCGCACATGTGGGTCATGACCACCCCAGCAGGCCACCTGCTGCCCTGCCGCTAGGGTGGCAGCAGTGCAGGAACAAGCAGGGTGTTAGGGACCCGCAACACAGGTAAACTGCTGACACGCTGGGAGGGTGGCAGCAGAGCAGTCAAGACAGGTGCAGGCGCAGGCAAGGCAGGCACAGGCAGGCCACTAGGGGAATAGGAAACACTGGTAAGCCGCTGACAGGCTGGGAGGGTGGCAGCAGAGCAGGCACCAGGGGGTCCCAGGCGCCCTCCAGCACCCCCCTGCTTTGCAGCTGGGCTGGCTGGGGTCCTCTGTCAGCTCCTTATCTTATGGCTTCAGATAACCTTCAATCCACTGGAGTAGGGGCAGTGGCAGCAGGGCGGCAGGATGGTGCAGGGGGCAGGGCAGTTGGGTCAGGGTAAGAAGAGAGCTTTGACAGGCGGTGAAGCGCAGGGTAGATGTCAACTAATGACTACGCAAAGAGCAGTAGTTGGTCAGCAGCAGTGGATGCAGTATCGGCAAGCTCTTTGTTCTGGCTCCACACACGCTGTGGCATCTTCAATTGGGCTCTGGGCAGGGTTTGGCCTCATCGCCTTTCTTGTCACCTCCCCATCTTTCCCGCCAGTCAGCCACCTTCCCCCCTGGCCCCTATCACCATTTATTGCTTGCTCCTTATGCCTGCAGGTCACCTGCAATGGCGGCTCCACCCCCCTGCATGTAGCTGCCCTGAAGGACGACGTGGCGCATGTTGAGCTGTTGCTGGAGGCTTATGTAGGTCACCCAGCTGGGCTGCGCAGCGCCAGCCTGACGTGTGTGCAGTCAGGTTGGCAGGTAGGCAGGCAGCAGGGTGGGCTGATAGTGGTGCCGTGTAGGACGACTGTCATTGACATGCACATCCTTTGGTTTGGGCTGTTGCTGGGCTCAGGAATAGTGGTTTGTTGTGAATTCTTGCAAGGAAGTGGCCCGAACATGACAAATGTCTGTGTGGTGGTGGTGGTGGTAGTGGTGGTGGTGGTGTCTGTGTGGTGGTGGTGGTGGTAGTGTGTGGTGGTGGTGGTGGTGTTGGTGGTGTCTGTGTGGTGGTGGTGTGGTGGTGGTGGTGGTGGTGGTGTCTGTGTGATGGTGGTGGTGTGGTGGTGGTGGTGGTGTGATGGTGGTGGTGGTGTCTGTGTGGTAGTGGTGGTGGTGGCATTAGGAAGCAGGCAGACGAGAACTGGGCAATGCGAATGTTCTGTGTGAGCTGGCGGGCCCCAACCTATGCTAGCAATAGGGCAGGGTGAGGACGCAGGGTCAGGCATGGGAAACGGCAGCAATAAGCACATTGGGCAGTGTGGGTGTTCAGGTGGGCAAGCAGACGGGTAAGGCAGGACAGTAGTTTGGAAGCTGAGGTTGGGGCTGGGGCTGAGGTTTGCTTACTGAGGTTGGGGAGGTTAGACTGAGGTTATCAGAGGTGTTTGGTCAGCCGCCAGTAGCAATGAGAGTTGGAGCATGGCATGTGCGAGGTAACGCCCCACCAGGCGAGGCCAGACTGTCGTGCTCCCATGCTGCCATGAGGAACGATGGGCAGGCCCTGCGCTCATGCACCCACCTCCTCCCACCCTGCTGCTGCCTGGCTGCGGCAGGAGGCGCGGCACCCGCCAGGGTCTAAGGACTTGCGCACGCTGGTGGATAACTACCAGTTCACTCCCCTGGTGCTGGCCCAGGTGAGGGATGAGGGTCAGTGCTGGCCCAGGTGAGGGATGAGGGTCAGTGCTGGCCCAGGTGAGGGATGAGGGTCAGTGCTGGCCCAGGTGAGGGATGAGGGTCAGTGCTGGCCCAGGTGAGGGATGAGGGTCAGTGCTGGCCCAGGTGAGGGATGAGGGTCAGTGCTGGCCCAGGTGAGGGATGAGGGTCAGTGCTGGCCCAGGTGAGGGATGAGGGTCATTGATGGCCCAGGTGAGTGCTGGCTCAGGTAAGGAGGTTGTGGCTTCTGGCAGGCTGTGGTGAGGTTGCCATGAGAAAACGAACGCATGACTCAGTCTGTTTGCTGGTAGGCCTAGGCTAGCGGTGGTCAGCTGTGCATGCTGTCCCCACAGCCCCACAGGGTGGGGTCCTCCAGGAAGGCTAGTGGGTCGGTGAGGCAACTGTGACTGCTTGCGATGGCGCCACGTTGGGCTCAACACCCCCCTGCACATGGCATTCGATACCCTGCACCTGACTCGGTGCGCTTGCGATGGCACCCCGCTGGACCTACCAGCCATCCAACCAGGACCTACCATCTGGCACTCCGCATCTACCTCGTTGTCAGCTGGGCCCTCATGTCTGGCACTGCTGCACCAACCCACCACGGGCCTGCATAGCGGTGCCTCTCACCCCATGACAGCACCCAAGGTCTTACTCCATGACAGCCGAGACCACATGAGGCCCCGCAAGAGGGTGGCTGACAAAAAGGGTACCTTGTACCGTGTGCCTTGCGCCTTGTGCCGTGTGCCTTGCGCCTTGTGCCGTGTGCTCTGCCAACGTTTGCAAATGCAGAACCTAAAGCGCACAGCAGTGCTGGAGCTGCTGCAGCCACCAAAGGTGTCCACCATGGGGCCCTCACGCACCAGCCAGTCTGGCGGGTCTCAGCAGGGCGACAGTGAGTGAACTGGAGCATGCCGGACCCATTGGCAGAGGCCACTGACCTACACCCCTGCTGTTCCTGGTGGTACTGCTGCTCTGCCCCAGCATGCATGGGCCATTGCCGCAGTTGCTGCTGTAGCTACTGTGTAGTGCTTTGTTGTGTGTTGCTTGAGCTGCTGCAGCTGCAGCTGCCGCTAGTGCTTCAAGTGTTGCTACCCCTGCTCCTGCGCTTGCTGCTTTTTTAGTAACCGCTGCTGCTGCCGCTGCTGCTGCTGATTCTGTGCCTGCAAGTACCTAGTTAAGCATTGTCATTGACTCTCTGTCCACAAACAGTGCACCTGCTGTAGCAGTTGCTGTTGTTGCTCCTGCCTAATGCTGTGGCTGCCAAGCCCCGTTGCCGACTTCCCAAGCTGCTGTTATCACCTTCTGGCGTAATTACCTTGATCACCCCAGCAGCTGCCTAACTCGCTGCTATAATGCAGCCCTTTTAGCTACCTTTTCGTGGCCACATGCAGTGCACCGCATGAGCCGCATCAGCTCGCGCCGACGTGAAAGTGATGCGTCTGTGGACGTGGGCGTGCCCTACGACTCCTCAACAGTCGCGGAGAGCGTGGAGGATGGGTTTGCGACGCTGGCAGCAGGCCTGTCGCTGACGAGCCCAGCTGGCACAAGGAGCGGAGACAAGTCGCAGACCAACCCTTGCCCCGCTGCCAGTCCCGCTGGTGCGATGAACGGGAGCAAGGCCTCCAAACCCTTTGCCGTGCTGCTCCCTCCGCCCCCCCTCCCCAAGACCGGCATCAAAACCACCCTACCCCCAACCCCCACTCCTTCCGCAAGCAAAGCCGCGTCAGCAGCACAGCCAGCACCAAAGGTCACCCAGCTCGCAGCTGCGAAGACGAGCCCAGAGACTGTGCCCACCCCATCCCCAGTGCGAGTGCCGCCCAGCACAGCCCCAGTTGTCGCACCAGACACCCCAGCTGTGGTGGCAACTACAAGAGGCGCGCCGCCCGAGCCTCCTAGCCGCCCACCGCTGCCACCACAGCACTTCATCTGCCCCATCACCAACGAGCTGATGTGTGACCCAGTGACCGCAGCTGATGGCAGGTGAGGCAAGAGGAGCCGCAAAGTCTTGCAAAACGGCATGGCTTTGTGTGGTCATTGAGACGGCTTGAGCTTGCGGATGCTGTTGCCTGACCAGCACCTCAACCCTCACTAGGGCCTACATTGGAGTGGACCGCTAGTGTGGAGTAGAATAACTCAGTTGCCTGACGAGCCTTTAGTGGTTGGGATAAATTGTGCCACTTACTTAACCTGATCCATGTCGCTCATGTTTGCAGGAATTATGAAAGGGATGCCATTGCCTTGTGGCTGGAGCTGGGCAACAAGGAGTTCCCGGGGAGTGACATGCCAATCATTAGCACCGACCTTGCAGCTAACCAAGTGTTGAAAAACGCCATCCAAGCCTGGCAAGCGCTGCAAACAAAGAGATGACGCAGTGCCACATCTGCTAATTTGCTTGAAGATGCTAGGCATTTGCTCGACGGGCTCGGCAGGTAAGGCGCATCAGTTGGGCCAAGGAGGCTTCATACGCTTCAGCATCAGCAGTGATGGGTGGACAGCAGGGGTGCTCACTCACTAAGGTCCAACAAATGTAAGGCAGCAGCAAGCACTCATACAACAGTACGACTGCAGCAAGATCGTGACCGTGCCAGACTTAGGCAAAGCCACACACTCTGGCAAGGTTGCGTTGGCAAGACAGCCACAAGATCCATTTGCCGCTAGCTCCATTCAAGTATGATAGGGGCTTTCAACCCGAGTAGGAGGGACGTCGCAGTGGACGGGAGAAGTAGCGGCTATTTCGCTGCCTAAAGCTCTCATTCATTCCCTTGACGTCGTACATTCAGACATGGGTGATGGGTAGAGTTGGCTCTGCCGTCACTGCCATCTGCCTACACGGGCTGCCTGACAAGTGCAATGGAGCGGACGTGGATATCAGCCATTATTGGGGAGGGGCGGGCTTGCAATGTTTTACCACGTTACTTGGCATTGTTGTATGGCTGCCCCAACAATCACATGAGAGCAACCCTGTGAGCCTCGTGCAATAAAGCTGATCCCGGATGAAACGCCGTAGTAGGCTGTGGTAGCATTGGCTATGCCAAGCTCTGTGAGACCACTCTCGGCGTTGTCTGAACAGAGCCACACCTATGTTGTGCACGGGGTTCTTCATGTTTCAAACGCAACAACATGCATGCCCGCACCGCTGCTGTATAAGCATGGTGTGCGCCTAGAAAGCACGCCTTCCTTGCATCGCAGAGCTCCTCATGGGTCATGGGATTGATGGCTCAGAGTATGAGACCATGTCCAGAGGTAAGCAGATCAAGAAGACGGTAACGACCCAAGAACTAATCGCCGACACACACTTGCGGGTGGGCATAGGTGAGAGTGCGCGCCATGATGTTGATAAGCTAGGATGGCTGTTCATATAGAGTCACGCTCCCACTGCCATATCGGATGGTGGGTCCAATAGCTTACGGAGACAAGCCATGCTGGAACTGTACACACCTGACCTCACAAGCAGGCCATCGGCAAGCCCAAAACAGCTTAATCCCATCTGCTTGACCTTTGGGCACCAGGCATTGATGCTGTTGGGACACAAGCAACAAGCAACAAGGTTTGGTGTACACCACAAGATTGCATGCCGAAGGAGGTGGGGTGTGTAACGTGCGAGAGTTGTCAACCACGCACCCCACAGGTTGATTAGACTAAATGCCATGAACCACGAGCTTAGAGCGGGGTAGCTCGTTGGGTTCTGAGCCCACTGTTGCCTTTCAAGGGTTCAGAGTACCTTATGGCCAGCATCACACTTGCATGCGCCGTACAACTGTTACACTCCTCCCCTCCTACAAGGCAGCTTCCCCTCTCCGCCGCACCCTTGGCGACTCGCGGTCTGACATCATGTCAGCCGCTGGACACAGCCGACAGAATACACCGTGGCCTTGCACGAGCCTAGCACCCACACACCCATGTGTGCTTCATGTGCGTGTAACTTCATGCATGCACCATGTGTGGCAAGCTTGCATTCACCATGTGCATGCAACATGTGCCAACATGCATGCAACAGCAAGCAACCATTCGTGTCAACAGCTCACTGACCGAGCATGGCACAACCATGCAACTCTTATGCATGGTTTAGTGATTTGCACCACGACATGCATGCATCATACACATGCATCATGCACGTGCACCAGCAGCCAGCGGTGTCCAGCATCCAAAACATGTAACGTGCGGCGCAAAGCGATAGCCTAGCATGACACCATGAACAGCCATGATCAGGCAATGAAGAGCCATAGCCAGCCATGCCAGCCATGCCAGCCATGCCAGCCATGCCAGCCATGCCAGCCATGCCAGCCATGCCAGCCATGCCAGCCATGCCAGCCATGCCAGCCATGCCAGCCATGCCAGCCATGCCAGCCATGCCAGCCATGCCAGCCATGCCAGCCATGCCAGCCATGCCAGCCATGCCAGCCATGCCAGCCATGCCAGCCATGCCAGCCATGCCAGCCATGCCAGTCATGCCAGCCATGCCAGCCATGCCAGCCATGCCAGCCCATGCCAGCCCATGCCAGCCCATGCCAGCCATAACAAGCGGGCGGGGCGGGGCGGGGCGGGGCGGGGCGGGGCGGGGCGGGGCGGGGCGGGGCGGGGCGGGGCGGGGCGGGGCGGGGCGGGGCGGGGCGGGGCGGGGCGGGGCGGGGCGGGGCGGGGCGGGGCGGGGCGGGGCGGGGCGGGGCGGGGCGGGGCGGGGCGGGGCGGGGCGGGGCGGGGCGGGGCGGGGCGGGGCGGGGCGGGGCGGGGCGGGGCGGGGCGGGGCGGGGCGGGGCGGGGCGGGGCGGGGCGGGGCGGGGCGGGGCGGGGCGGGGCGGGGCGGGGCGGGGCGGGGCGGGGCGGGGCGGGGCGGGGCGGGGCGGGGCGGGGCGGGGCGGGGCGGGGCGGGGCGGGGCGGGGCGGGGCGGGGCGGGGCGGGGCGGGGCGGGGCGGGGCGGGGCGGGGCGGGGCGGGGCGGGGCGGGGCGGGGCGGGGCGGGGCGGGGCGGGGCGGGGCGGGGCGGGGCGGGGCGGGGCGGGGCGGGGCGGGGCGGGGCGGGGCGGGGCGGGGCGGGGCGGGGCGGGGCGGGGCGGGGCGGGGCGGGGCGGGGCGGGGCGGGGCGGGGCGGGGCGGGGCGGGGCGGGGCGGGGCGGGGCGGGGCGGGGCGGGGCGGGGCGGGGCGGGGCGGGGCGGGGCGGGGCGGGGCGGGGCGGGGCGGGGCGGGGCGGGGCGGGGCGGGGCGGGGCGGGGCGGGGCGGGGCGGGGCGGGGCGGGGCGGGGCGGGGCGGGGCGGGGCGGGGCGGGGCGGGGCGGGGCGGGGCGGGGCGGGGCGGGGCGGGGCGGGGCGGGGCGGGGCGGGGCGGGGCGGGGCGGGGCGGGGCGGGGCGGGGCGGGGCGGGGCGGGGCGGGGCGGGGCGGGGCGGGGCGGGGCGGGGCGGGGCGGGGCGGGGCGGGGCGGGGCGGGGCGGGGCGGGGCGGGGCGGGGCGGGGCGGGCTTGCAATGTTTTACCACGTTACTTTGTATTGTTGTATGGCTGCCATGAATCACATGACTGCCTTGAATCACATGGCTGCCCTGAATCACATGGCTGTCTTGAATCACATGAGAGCAACCCTGTGAGCCTCGTGCAATAAAGCTGATCCCGGATGAAACGCCGTAGTAGGCTGTGGTAGCATTGGCTATGCCAAGCTCTGTGAGACCACTCTCGGCGTTGTCTGAACAGAGCCACACCTATGTTGTGCACGGGGTTCTTCATGTTTCGAACGCAACAACATGCATGCCCGCACCGCTGCTGTATAAGCATGGTGTGCGCCTAGAAAGCACGCCTTCCTTGCATCGCAGAGCTCCTCATGGGTCATGGGATTGATGGCTCAGAGTATGAGACCATGTCCAGAGGTAAGCAGATCAAGAAGACGGTAACGACCCAAGAACTAATCGCCGACACACACTTGCGGGTGGGCATAGGTGAGAGTGCGCGCCATGATGTTGATAAGCTAGGATGGCTGTTCATATAGAGTCACGCTCCCACTGCCATATCGGATGGTGGGTCCAATAGCTTACGGAGACAAGCCATGCTGGAACTGTACACACCTGACCTCACAAGCAGGCCATCGGCAAGCCCAAAACAGCTTAATCCCATCTGCTTGACCTTTGGGCACCAGGCATTGATGCTGTTGGGACACAAGCAACAAGCAACAAGGTTTGGTGTACACCACAAGATTGCATGCCGAAGGAGGTGGGGTGTGTAACGTGCGAGAGTTGTCAACCACGCACCCCACAGGTTGATTAGACTAAATGCCATGAACCACGAGCTTAGAGCGGGGTAGCTCGTTGGGTTCTGAGCCCACTGTTGCCTTTCAAGGGTTCAGAGTACCTTATGGCCAGCATCACACTTGCATGCGCCGTACAACTGTTACACTCCTCCCCTCCTACAAGGCAGCTTCCCCTCTCCGCCGCACCCTTGGCGACTCGCGGTCTGACATCATGTCAGCCGCTGGACACAGCCGACAGAATACACCGTGGCCTTGCACGAGCCTAGCACCCACACACCCATGTGTGCTTCATGTGCGTGTAACTTCATGCATGCACCATGTGTGGCAAGCTTGCATCCACCATGTGCATGCAACATGTGCCAACATGCATGCAACAGCAAGCAACCATTCGTGTCAACAGCTCACTGACCGAGCATGGCACAACCATGCAACTCTTATGCATGGTTTAGTGATTTGCACCACGACATGCATGCATCATACACATGCATCATGCACGTGCACCAGCAGCCAGCGGTGTCCAGCATCCAAAACATGTAACGTGCGGCGCAAAGCGATAGCCTAGCATGACACCATGAACAGCCATGATCAGGCAATGAAGAGCCATAGCCAGCCATGCCAGCCATGCCAGCCATGCCAGCCATGCCAGCCATGCCAGCCATGCCAGCCATGCCAGCCATGCCAGCCATGCCAGCCATGCCAGCCATGCCAGCCATGCCAGCCATGCCAGCCATGCCAGCCATGCCAGCCATGCCAGCCCATGCCAGCCCATGCCAGCCATAACAAGCATTAGACGCGGGGCGGGGCGGGGCGGGGCGGGGCGGGGCGGGGCGGGGCGGGGCGGGGCGGGGCGGGGCGGGGCGGGGCGGGGCGGGGCGGGGCGGGGCGGGGCGGGGCGGGGCGGGGCGGGGCGGGGCGGGGCGGGGCGGGGCGGGGCGGGGCGGGGCGGGGCGGGGCGGGGCGGGGCGGGGCGGGGCGGGGCGGGGCGGGGCGGGGCGGGGCGGGGCGGGGCGGGGCGGGGCGGGGCGGGGCGGGGCGGGGCGGGGCGGGGCGGGGCGGGGCGGGGCGGGGCGGGGCGGGGCGGGGCGGGGCGGGGCGGGGCGGGGCGGGGCGGGGCGGGGCGGGGCGGGGCGGGGCGGGGCGGGGCGGGGCGGGGCGGGGCGGGGCGGGGCGGGGCGGGGCGGGGCGGGGCGGGGCGGGGCGGGGCGGGGCGGGGCGGGGCGGGGCGGGGCGGGGCGGGGCGGGGCGGGGCGGGGCGGGGCGGGGCGGGGCGGGGCGGGGCGGGGCGGGGCGGGGCGGGGCGGGGCGGGGCGGGGCGGGGCGGGGCGGGGCGGGGCGGGGCGGGGCGGGGCGGGGCGGGGCGGGGCGGGGCGGGGCGGGGCGGGGCGGGGCGGGGCGGGGCGGGGCGGGGCGGGGCGGGGCGGGGCGGGGCGGGGCGGGGCGGGGCGGGGCGGGGCGGGGCGGGGCGGGGCGGGGCGGGGCGGGGCGGGGCGGGGCGGGGCGGGGCGGGGCGGGGCGGGGCGGGGCGGGGCGGGGCGGGGCGGGGCGGGGCGGGGCGGGGCGGGGCGGGGCGGGGCGGGGCGGGGCGGGGCGGGGCGGGGCGGGGCGGGGCGGGGCGGGGCGGGGCGGGGCGGGGCGGGGCGGGGCGGGGCGGGGCGGGGCGGGGCGGGGCGGGGCGGGGCGGGGCGGGGCGGGGCGGGGCGGGGCGGGGCGGGGCGGGGCGGGGCGGGGCGGGGCGGGGCGGGGCGGGGCGGGGCGGGGCGGGGCGGGGCGGGGCGGGGCGGGGCGGGGCGGGGCGGGGCGGGGCGGGGCGGGGCGGGGCGGGGCGGGGCGGGGCGGGGCGGGGCGGGGCGGGGCGGGGCGGGGCGGGGCGGGGCGGGGCGGGGCGGGGCGGGGCGGGGCGGGGCGGGGCGGGGCGGGGCGGGGCGGGGCGGGGCGGGGCGGGGCGGGGCGGGGCGGGGCGGGGCGGGGCGGGGCGGGGCGGGGCGGGGCGGGGCGGGGCGGGGCGGGGCGGGGCGGGGCGGGGCGGGGCGGGGCGGGGCGGGGCGGGGCGGGGCGGGGCGGGGCGGGGCGGGGCGGGGCGGGCTTGCAATGTTTTACCACGTTACTTTGTATTGTTGTATGGCTGCCATGAATCACATGACTGCCTTGAATCACATGGCTGCCCTGAATCACATGGCTGTCTTGAATCACATGAGAGCAACCCTGTGAGCCTCGTGCAATAAAGCTGATCCCGGATGAAACGCCGTAGTAGGCTGTGGTAGCATTGGCTATGCCAAGCTCTGTGAGACCACTCTCGGCGTTGTCTGAACAGAGCCACACCTATGTTGTGCACGGGGTTCTTCATGTTTCGAACGCAACAACATGCATGCCCGCACCGCTGCTGTATAAGCATGGTGTGCGCCTAGAAAGCACGCCTTCCTTGCATCGCAGAGCTCCTCATGGGTCATGGGATTGATGGCTCAGAGTATGAGACCATGTCCAGAGGTAAGCAGATCAAGAAGACGGTAACGACCCAAGAACTAATCGCCGACACACACTTGCGGGTGGGCATAGGTGAGAGTGCGCGCCATGATGTTGATAAGCTAGGATGGCTGTTCATATAGAGTCACGCTCCCACTGCCATATCGGATGGTGGATCCAATAGCTTACGGAGACAAGCCATGCTGGAACTGTACACACCTGACCTCACAAGCAGGCCATCGGCAAGCCCAAAACAGCTTAATCCCATCTGCTTGACCTTTGGGCACCAGGCATTGATGCTGTTGGGACACAAGCAACAAGCAACAAGGTTTGGTGTACACCACAAGATTGCATGCCGAAGGAGGTGGGGTGTGTAACGTGCGAGAGTTGTCAACCACGCACCCCACAGGTTGATTTAGACTAAATGCCATGAACCACGAGCTTAGAGCGGGGTAGCTCGTTGGGTTCTGAGCCCACTGTTGCCTTTCAAGGGTTCAGAGTACCTTATGGCCAGCATCACACTTGCATGCGCCGTACAACTGTTACACTCCTCCCCTCCTACAAGGCAGCTTCCCCTCTCCGCCGCACCCTTGGCGACTCGCGGTCTGACATCATGTCAGCCGCTGGACACAGCCGACAGAATACACCGTGGCCTTGCACGAGCCTAGCACCCACACACCCATGTGTGCTTCATGTGCGTGTAGCTTCCAGGGTTCGTTTCAAAATTTGGGTTACGGGGGGGAGTTCACGGGCTATCTACGGGCGCCTGTTTTTCTTAGTTGCGCCCGTACATATCTCAAACCTAACTCACGGCTGCGTTATCGAATATGGGAAAGCCAGGCAAGAAAGTAAGGCAGACTCCGTCGGACCAGCGACAGATGACAATTCAGATGGCGCTTGGTGGATACCATCGCATCGTTGACATCTTCGACGTTGACATCTCCGCGTTCACATGTTAACTCATGTTAACTTCTTGAACCGCGCAGACCACGCAGCCCGCAATCCCGCCTTTCACGATGAAACTGGCCTTGTCAGCCAAATGCGCCTTGTCAGCCCAACGCGGGGAGGATTAAACTGGCCTTGTCAGCCCAATGCGGGGAGGTTTGGGGTATAATATGTCTATAATCATCATTTAGCATTCAAGTGCTGCACCAGGTCCTGCACGTCAACAGCAGCAGGGCAGCATCACGGTATCAGCAGCAGGGCAGCAGCATAATGGCAGTGGAGCAGCAGCAGGGCAGCAGCTGCAGGAGCAAGGCAGTAGCAGCAGCAGGAGGGTAGCAGCAGCAGGGCAGCAGCTGCATCAGGAGGGCAACAGCAGCCGGGCAGCAGCAGGAGGAGCAAGGCAGTAGCAGCAGCAGCAGGGCTGCGCAGCAGCAGCAGCAGGGCAGCGGCAGCAGCAGAGTGCTGCACCATCGGCAGTAGCATAATGGCAGTGAAGCTACAGCAGGGCAGCAGCGGCAGCAGCGGCAGCAGCAGGGCTGCAGCAGCAGCTGCAGCAGCAGGGCAGCTGCAGCATGGCAGCAGCAGCATGGCAACAGCAGCAGTAGGGCATGACAGCATCAGGGGAGCAGCAGCAGGGCAGCAGCTGCAGCGGCAGGGCAGCAGCAGCAAGGCAGCGGTATCAGGGGCAGGGGCAGCAGCAGCAGCAGCAGGGTAGAAGCGGCAGGGCAGCAGCAGGAGCAGCAGCGGCAGGGCAGCTACAGCAATGCAGCAGCGGCAGCAGCAGCAGCGCAGCAGCAGCAGCAGCAGCGGCATCCGCATCCGCAGAGGCCACAAGACTGCAATGACTGAGGCTAAGCAGAAGGAGTTGCAAGCGAAGTAGCCATGGTGCAGGTTCAGTGGCGGATGCAACGAGAGAGGCACCCCCCAAGCCCACTGCTCCACTTGCTTGGAGCACAAGCCCAACTCATCTCTATTCGCAAAGGCGAGTGGTGGTGGTGGGGCTGTGACGTGTGAGGCGGAGCTGGCCCAACACGCCAAGAGCAAGGCCCATTCAGAAGCCATCGGCATGGCACAGCGTGCTGGGGGGGGTGCCAGCTCCATCAAAGCAGCTGTGAAGGCTGCAACAACAACAGTGGTCCAAGGCACCTACCGCCGCATGGTGTTGGCAGCCCTCTTCATGGTGTTGTGGGGCCACTCAGCCATGTCCTTTGCAGCCCACCTCAAGTTTGCCACTCACAGTGGGGCACCAGCTATGCCGCATGACTTCAGTGCCACCCGTTACTTCAATGCCACTCTTTACTCTATTAGCCAAACCCTCCTCACTCAACAGCTAGCAGCTGTACGAGCCAGCCCCTATTCAGCTTGTTAGCTGACAGCAGCACGGACGTGGGAACTGAGGACCATTTGCTCCTCTACGTGCGCTATCTGGAGCCATCGTCCTTTATCTACCACACCTCTTTCTTATGCGCTGTCAGAGTGGTGGGGGCCAGTGCTGGGCGATTGGGTAATAATGTAATAAGTCGGTAATAATCCAGCGCAAAAAACGGTAATAAGTCGAAAAAACCGTCCTCAAAATGAGGGAACTTTATTACATCGGTAATAGCTCCACCGCCCGTCTGGTACTCCGCTTATTACTTATCCCCCAACAATGTATCCCATCTTCCGCAAACCCCAAAGCGGGCGGCTGCCCACCACAACCGAACATCCATCGCAGAACAACCACATAGCGTCCCAACGCTCTGTAACCGGTAACGAAGGCGTTGAGGTCAGTAACCGCAGCATGTCCGTCAACACACAGGCAAATTAGTGCGGATATTCGTCATCCTAGGGGGGTAGTTTTTTGATGCGGTTCGCCTCGGATTGTCCTTGCGACTCCAACGCCACTTGACGCTTGTTGAAATTTTGGGTATGTGAGCAGTTGGAGTGTAGGTACCTACAGTACTGTAGACATCTACAGTACTGTAGATGTCTACAGTACTGTAGATGTCTACAGTACTGTAGAGGTCTACAGTACTGTAGGTCAGATTTGACAAGGTCTCTTGTAAATAGGGTATCATGTTGTTCTCCACATTCAAACCACCATTTGCTACCGCGATTGCACCGTCAGCTTCTGCGTGCTATAAATAGTGAGAGGCGTCGAAGCGTAGGCCCGCAAGCTCGATATAGATATTTGTGCCGAAAGTTGTGTCCACGCAATAAGGTCGCCATAGGGAGCTACATACATACGTGTAAGGTCTAAGGCCGGGGCCCGTCTCTATCGCAAGCTAGGTCCGTTCTGTCGGTTGTACTGGGTAGCTCGGCTTGCAAGCTCCCGCAAAGCTGTGGATGTTGATGATGCCCCGCAATCACAACAACCTCCTGCACCGCACCCTCCCGTGTAATATCGAGTGCGGCAGAGATTGCCCCAAAAGTTGTTTGCGGTTGGCCATCAACCATCCATCATTACATATAACCTCACATCATTACATCATGACTCTCAGCCTACATCATTACATCACCACTTGTGTTCCTAACACAAGGGCTAGGCTCAGGGTCGGTAACGAATCCTAGAGGCTGAGTAGGGCTGGGCAGGGCTGGGCTGGGCTGGGCAACATAGGCACGCTTTGTTGTCAGCGCATTTGCATAGCACTGTCGGGATAGCAAACGAGCTTGGGCTACATTGAGATGTTCCTGCATGGGGGCGAAGGGGGCATGGGGGTTAAGGATGCATGGGGGGAAGGCACCTACAGTACTGTAGACATCTACAGTACTGTAGACACCTACAGTACTGTAGACACCTACAGTACTGTAGACCCCTACAGTACTGTAGACACCTACAGTACTGTAGACCCCTACAGTACTGTAGACCCCTACAGTACTGTAGACACCTACAGTACTGAAGACACCTACAGTACTGTAGACACCTACAGTACTGTAGACCCCTACAGTACTGTAGACCCCTACAGTACTGTAGACCCCTACAGTACTGTAGACACCTACAGTACTGTAGACATCTACAGTACTGTAGACACCTACAGTACTGTAGACACCTACAGTACTGTAGACCCCTACAGTACTGTAGACATCTACAGTACTGTAGACCCCTACAGTACTGTAGACACCTACAGTACTGTAGACCCCTACAGTACTGTAGACACCTACAGTACTGTAGACCCCTACAGTACTGTAGACCCCTACAGTACTGTAGACACCTACAGTACTGAAGACACCTACAGTACTGTAGACACCTACAGTACTGTAGACCCCTACAGTACTGTAGACATCTACAGTACTGTAGACACCTACAGTACTGTAGACACCTACAGTACTGTAGACATCTACAGTACTGTAGACACCTACAGTACTGTAGACACCTACAGTACTGTAGACCCCTACAGTACTGTAGACCCCTACAGTACTGTACAATTCTGGTTTGAAAATTTCAACGCAAATTCCCGCAGCACCGAAGCGAGCTCTAGACAATCCAACAACAGAGTCTTACTGAGCACGCCAGGAGCTGCCGAATGAGCGTCGATTCATCAACCCCGACTTGTACAACGCGCGCTGCACAGGCTATGGATGTTGATGGTAAGCCCAGGAGAAGGCCTACCGTCATCCTAACCTGTCTCTGGTTGTTGTGCGCGTGTTGGTGCTGGGGTGCGGTAAGCTTGGGTGGCACAAGTGGCCATCCAGCTCCGCACCTGTCAGGCCAACACGGCGCCGTGGAGGGTTCGCCCCACGGTAGCTACGCAAACAACTTTGGCCCCTGGCCAACGTGCAACCCAACTACGACCCCAACTCTCCACCACACTGATAACCCCTACGGAAGTCACAACACGGATCGTGACCCCTCCTACCTGACCGCAGCGATCTACAAGTTGACATCGACCTCGGCCGACATGCACACTTTGCTCAGAGCAGCGCTTCCCAAGAAGGCTATCTTCGTTAGCAGCAACGCGACCTACGCTAGCCTCCTCGCCAAAGCTAAGGCCAGCTACAAGAGCCCAGCCGCCCCGACCATCTCCAGCATCCGTGCTGGGGATACGCGCCATAACAGCTACAGCACCTTGGAGTATGAGGAGGCCATCGCAGCTGTAGTGCGTGCAGACGCTGGAGATGCAGTCCTGGCCCCGTACCCGTTTCTCTACGACACCAAGGCAGTTGTCCTCAAGGACCTCACCCTAGCATTCCGAGAAGGTGACATGGCCCCACACAGCAGGGACCTTACCATATGTGAACTGGCACGATCCCCAAAGCATCGCCTTCATGTCCCCTGCTGGCCTGATACACGCACAGCACAGACTAGAAACATACATGGCTTGTCATGCACATATGTACACTGGGCACACACCCTTCTGATACAGAAACACACAAGTTTACAATCTCATCACATGCCCTCATATGCAGAAGCACTGGAGAAGGTGGACAAGGTCCTGAGCAGCATGGGTTGTGAAGACTACACCATCAATGTGGAGACTTACAAGCTTGGGGGAACGGAGACCTTTGAGCTGCATGTTGAAGCCACACACGAGGAGGAGGAGATCCGCAGAGCTGGAATGCTAGGGCTGATTGGAGCAGCCATCTCCTCAGGCGGGCTACTTTCCACCCTCCAGTGCACCCAGCCCCTCACAGCCAGCAGCAGCACGACCACACTGGCCAGGCCCCTCATCTACTTCCCCAAGGCACCCTCCCCGAGCATAGCCCTCACCCTGAAAATGACCAGCAATGGCTTCTGTAGCGACCCAGCAGCCAACGCTGTCCTAACAAACAGGGCCACAGGTGCTAAAGCCATCTCTCTAATCAAAGCCCTAGGCTACCTGCGCCATAAGATGGCCCAGGATGTGTCCCTGCGCAGCCACCCTGTCTTCCTGCTGGCGTGCTCAGTCCACTCTGCCCACGACGTGCCAGGCAGGAGTATGACTAAAGTTGAGTTCACAGACTCTGAAACCTGTGCTGCCATACAGAGCAGTGGTGACCTGCAGATCAGCGGCAGCAAAGTCAAGTTCACTCTGACTCAGCCTCAGTCCAGCAGAGTCAGCGGCCTTGACACCAAGCACTCGCTAGTGCTCAGCACCGCTGCAGGCATTGGCCTGGCAGGCCTGGCCTCTGTCCTCAAGGCAGTCGCTCAGGCCCAGCTGACCATCCTGGAGGTAGACCTGACCCTGAACGCCACCTACCAGGCAGGCAGCACCGCGGCCCTGCCTCTCAAAGGCACAGCTGCTACAGCTGGCAATGTCAGCAGCTACACCGCCAACACTAAGCATGTGTCCCTGGCCAGCAGCAGCTCGTCGCCCATCATCGCTGCAGTGGGGCAGAGCAGCAGGGCTCAGACCACCATCTACCCAGGTGGTGGCCCAGAGCGGGCAGCTATAGTGTACACAGTGGCCGCAATGAGCAGCAAGGGCACACCAATTCAGGACAGCAGCAGGAGGGCCATCACGGTCACTGGACATGATGACAGCTACACAGGCAGCGGAGTCGTAGTGGGCACGGACAGCGCCCAGCCCCTGCACCGCAAAGCAGACATGCTACGGGCTACGTGCTTTGTCATGGCCGAAGCTCACCACTTGACCCACACAGACCAGCGCAAGGCCAAAGTCTTCTTGGACTCCAACCAACATCTGATGGACGAAGACTGGCAGCAGGGCCATGAGGGCAGCCGCAGGGGGGTGGTCATTACCTCCAGCCTGGACAGGCTGGTGGCGCAGTGCCAGCCACTGGTCAAAGCCATGCTGGAAGTGGCAGCCTCCCGCACTGACAACGCCAGGGCAGTTGCCACCCGCAAGGTGCAAGAGATCTACACAGTGATGGTGGACATCTGCACCCCCCGCCCGACAGACCCCGCCATTGAGCAGCAGCACCCCCCAGCCTCCATGGCGGCCATGCCCAGGCCACCCATGGGAGCCCCAAGGAGCAGCACCCAACTGCCAGGCCGCGCTCAGTCCGTCACATCACTGCCACCAAGGGGCGCAGGCTCTAGCAACCGCCGGACCAGTGACGAGAGACAGGTCAGAGAACACAAACACATAGGAAACAATTACCTACCTTGTTCCACCGATACAACCAAGCACCTGACCTGCACCACTACTGCCACACACCCTCCCCTCTCCCGTCCCTTCCCCTCTCCTCCCCTGTCCCACACTTGCCACACCCATATACCCCCCACACACATCCTGGATCTTGCTGATGCTTGCAGTCCCCAACCAAGCACCCACTCAAGCGCCACAACTCCACCAGCTCCTTCCAGCACATGGCGGACGAGATGGAGGGTGTGCAATCGCTGGACCGGCCCTCGGCCTGAACTCTCCACCGAGGTAAAACAGCACCGGGACTCGTACACACCAGCATACACGACACCAACCTACCCTGACATGCGCGACACCAACATACACAGACACACAAGTCACCTAGCCGCCCTACCTACTACTACCCCACCTGCCACTACCTCACCTGCCCCTAATGCCCCACATGTTGCTGCACCAGTTGCCTCACCAGCTGCCCTACCAGCCGCCACACCCGAAGCCCCACTTACTACCCCACCTGCAGCCCCATACGCTGACCCACCCACAGCGCCACCTGCTGCCCCCCCAGCTACGGCACCACCTGCTGCCCCACCTGCCAACCACCACGCCGCCATACCTGCCACCCCACCTGCTGCCTCACCTGCTGCCCCCCCTGCCGCTGCACCGATAGCCCCACCTACTGCCCAACCTGCCACCTCCCATGAAGCCCTACCTGCCACCCCACTAGCTGCCTCACCAGCTGCCTCACCAGCCGCCACACCTGTAGCCCCACCTACTACCCCACCCACCCCACCGGCAGCCCCACCTGTTGTCCCACCCGCAGCCCCACTTGCTGCTACCCCAGTTGCGGCACCACCTCCTGCCCCACCTGCCACCCCCCACGCCGCCACACCTGCCACCCCACATACTGCCTTACCAGCTGCCCACACTGTTGCCACACCTGCAGCCCCACCTACCGCCTCACATGCCACCTCCCACGCAACCCCACCTGCCACCCCACCAACTGCCTCACCAGCTGCCCCACCTGATGCCCCAACGTGCAGGAGGGCCAAGACCCCCTTGGCAAACAATTGCGGGCATGTGAACTGGACCGACTGCTCGCAGTGCCCTGCGCACTCACCCTGCATTGAACAACGCCTTGGGGCCAGCTATCAGTGGCTAGCTAGACATAGGAATGTAGTAGGAACACCATATAGCAGAAAAGGACGAGTGAGGCTGTGGAATGAGTGGCCTGCACCCCTCACCACCCTGACACCCCGTTATGGTACTATGCTGCACGCCTATGTCGTAGCCCAGGGACCTCATGTAAATGCAAGCAGCCAACAGCGGTACCGGGATGAGACCACCGGCCATGCGCACCACTATACCCCCACCCACATGGGCAGCGTCATCGACCATCAGAATAGGGTAATAGCCCAACTCCTCCTCATTGCGATAGGTACCTACATCCGCAACACAAGCTTCCAACACCGCCACAAACCCACAGCTACAGAATCCAAACGATGCCTAAGACGACACCGCAAACGACTAGGCTCCTGTAGAGCCACAATACGAATCATCGGGTACAATCTAATGACGGGCCTAGACGGCACCCTAGCCGCCTCTAGCTCCCTCTGCAAGCTTTCTAACACATTCTACCTCTCCACAAATGGAGCTAAGAATGGCCGCCCATACACAGTCTACCAATACAACAGCACCCTCCATGTCTACGGTTGCTATCAAACAACACTAGGTGAAAGTAATTGGACCACCTCCACCTTTAACCCCATAGCTGCCGCACGGGCTGTCTACGTGGCCTGGCTCTTATTAGCCGCTGGGGATGTTGAAGCTAACCCAGGTCCAGAGGTTCAGCACTTTAAGCAAGATAAAGATAGCTCCGCGTGCCAGGTATACTCCCTGAACAATGCTGCGGGACATGAATGGGTCACCATGCAAGACATAGACAACTTTTACGAGAACAGGCTCCCTCAAATAACTGATCACTTCGAGCGTGGCGCATGGCTAATGGCAAGAGGAGTGGACGGCTACTCTGACGATGTCATTGAGATGTATTTACGCACCCATTATGGCCTTGCTGTGCAGAGCATTGCCCAACTCACCCAACCCAGCGACTGGGCTGCTGACAAACTGGGGAACCTTGCTGGCCAGTATGGTACAAACACCTTTTTGTGCAAAAAGCCAGGCCACAGCATGGCCATGAAATGCATTAATGGCGCATGGCACCTACTGGACTCCTTGAAAACGACAGCCACACCTCTCTTGCACGTTCCTGCTGCAACCAAGCGGATTATGCACCAACTCTTTGTCATCACGCCTAATACCCGCTCACGGGAGCAGATACGCCGGTGTGAGGAAAAGAGAATTTACCACATCATCAGCCATGCGGAACAAACATGCGACCATGATCGCAACACTACAGAATCCGGCCTCACATATCCACAGACCCACAACCCTGCACATCCCTACATGGAAGGGCAACACGAAGAATGCTGCCTGGTACATGCATTCAACATGGCCATGGGAAAGAAATGCATAGACTACCAGGCAGTCATCAGACACTGCAAGCAACTAGCCGATCACCTACAACATCTAGCACAAGCAGCACGAGAAGCAGGGCATACAATTCGACCCTTCAATACTGATCACATCTACCACGAGAAAGGCAAGTTCTCGTCCGACACACTGAACCACTACCTACACCGCCAACACCATGAGATGCGCACATACCTGCACCCAGCAACAACCTACCTACCAACCCACAGTATCACACCTGAGGTGATCACTACAGCAATTGCAAGCACGGGGGCGACACACACCGATGCTGTCATCTTGCTATCACACCACCATGCAACTGTCATTAAACACACACAACAAGGCTGGTACCAGCTGGACTCACTCAACCGTGTGCCCAAACCACTCTCCACACCTAACGACTGGGGACGCCTCCAAGGGAACATGCTCACCATCTGCACAGGCAACGTAAGACACACAAGGTTCGTTAGGAGAGAGATCTGGATAGCGGACCCGCTGGAGGCCACCACCGCATCAGCACTAACAGCACACTTTCAAGATCACACGATTGATCTCACCAACATAGAGGTAAGAGAGATACTCGCCCCACCGCCCGGGACCACCATGGACGCCGACAAGAACCCTACACTAGACACCAAGCGCAGCACTACAGTAGAGGACACTCCATCACACGAGGAACCTGCCCGGTCGCGACAGCGCCGGGACATTCCCACTGTTACCCTCCGCCCGCCAGCCCCCTCAGGTACGCCGCGTACTAATCGACCCACCACGCGGGTCGATACCATCATTGGCCCGTCCGCTAAGCGGGTACGAGCCACCAAGGCACAACGCAACGACACGCACACACAAACCCTCATGTCCCAATACCTCCGCAAACCCACTACCGGAATCCACTCCACAAGGATCGACCCCACCATAGCCGAGACACCACAAACCACGCCGGACAATGACTCTTGCACGAGCCAACACAATAACCCCCCAACCGAACCGCCCCAAGCAACCCACAACAGGCAACACATCACCCTCACAACCTTCAATGTCAGAGGCCTATGCAGATCTAGAAACGAGGTCCTAAACCTGGTGCACAAACATAGCCCGGACATCTTGATCCTCACTGAGACTATGACCCAACCCAAGAGCAACAAGCCTAGCTGTGGCTGGCTGAAGAGGGTGATGCCCAACTACACCGTCCACCGTCACGAAGGCCATAGTGAGGTCCTCATTGGCATCAGACACGATCTAGCTATCCAGATGCAAGTCACCATGCTGCCGCCGTGTACAGATGCGGATGTAAATACCCGATGCGTCATCCTAAGCCTCCGCCAACGGCAAAGCGAGGAACTCACACTCGTTGCCACGTACTGGCCGTCAGGGAACAATGACGACGCGATCCCATTAAGGAGAAAGATGCAAGAACACATACGAACAGCCACTGGACGCCTGCCCGGCTCACTCATCCTGGCGGGAGACATCAACGCCACGATGAGGGCAGAGGACCGCTCCGAACACACTGAATACCCACAAGACCACATGATGAGGGAGTTCGCCACAGAGCTGCGCCTATCCGAAGCTGACCCCGGCGACCGGGCCTGGACCTACCAGCAACCACACTGCAACAGCCGCATCGACGCCATCCTGACGCGCGACGCGAGACAAGGCCCTAGGCATCGCACGCACGTCGACACAAACGCGTACCTCAGCGACCACAGACCGCTCACCGCCACACTCACCACTACCAGACTGGGCATAGATCTAGCAGCCACACATCAACCCTTAAAACACAGCCACACCATCCTTACCACCCCCATTACCAATAAGGACAGGGAAGCCTACCGCCTGGCAGTGCAACAACCCAGCTCAGGCGCTCCACAACTGCATGCACAACTGACAGCATACCTAGCTCCCATGTACACAGATGCTACCCACTTCCTGACCACACTAGACAAGGCCAACCCACAACAACCACAACGCTTGACACTAGTGGCAGGCCTACCGGCTAGAGAAGCTGTCGACACCGCAGCCACCATGCTCACAACGCTCCTGGAAACCTGCAGGGGAACTGCCATGCAGACATGCAACACCAAGACGTTGACCAGAGGAGGCCAGCATTACCAACGCAGGAGCATGTGCAAGATCAGACAGGCACTAGGGAAAAAGCTCAAAACCACCAGAGAACTCAGCCGGAAGGCTAGAATGTTATACAAACAAAACAGCGTCCACCCGTCTATCGACGACCTACTCCCAGAGACAGACACGATCAACGCGGAGGTAAGGGAGGCGGTGCAAGCACGCCAGGGCGACGGTACAACCGAAAATCACGTGCAAGCCGCGCTCGCCCAGCTGACCAACTCCTACCGCGACCAAATCCACAAGCTAGATGACGACGACTCCGCACTTGCCATCGCACAAGCGCGTCTCAGAATGCAACACCTCATCAGCACCCAACCCAGAAAAGCCAACAAATACATACTACGCCCTTCTCGCACCGACCACAAAGGCCTGCAGGCGCTAGCTGACCCTGATACCAAAACCATATGCACCGCCCCGGCCGACCTCAACCGGATTATCACCGCCGCTTACAGACAAAAGCTCACGTCGCCGACCCCCAAAACAGGCCATTACACAAACACACAAACCAGAAACTATCCCTGGACCCGCCCCAAAGCCGTGGACCCCTTCACGTTGCACACCTGCCAAAACGTACACTGGATGCACACAGCCATCATGGACAAAGCGGGATTTCAAGAATGCATCAGCAGACTATCAGGGGGCAAAGCGCCTGGCCCAGACGGCATTGAAAACGAGATCATCAAGATGCTGCCATGGGAGATGAGGGACACCATACACCAACTGTTCATCATCATGTGGGCCACTGGCTGCACACCCACAACATGGAAAACCAGTGACACCTGCCTGCTCTACAAGGACAAGGGCCAAGAAACAGACCTCAACGCCTACAGACCTGTTGGGCTGGCCAATACCATCTACAAACTCTGGACCAGCCTCATAACCAAGGCGCTGTACGAGTATGCTGAGGCAAACGGGATGTTAAGTAACTGCCAAGCAGGCTTCCGCTCCCACAGGGACACCACACAACAGCTCCAAATGCTAGTCATGGCTCTTGAAGACGCCAAGCTAGCCAAAGTAGACATCTATGCGCTACTGGTCGACTTCACTAGCGCCTTCAACACCACCTGCCAAGACAAACTGCTATGGATCATGCACGACCTTGGCTTCCCCACCGACGCCACCGACGCTGTAAAGGACCTATACACGGGCGCCACAACGCGCTTCAAAACTCCCTACGGCCACACCGACCCCGTACCCGTCGACCGGGGCACCATCCAGGGCGACTCACTCTCACCCTTCCTGTTCCTCATCTACATCGAACCCCTACTGCGCTGGCTCCAAGTAGGAGCGAGGGGGTACAAATTTACATCCGACACAACCGACAGCGCCGGGCGATTTACAATCGGCAGCATCGACTACGCAGATGACATCGCTATCCTATGCAACTCGATCAGCAACCTACGCTGTCAGGCAGACAAGCTCTCCGCCTACTCGGATTGGGGCCACCTAATCGTATCCCACAGCAAAACCCTCGCCACAGCGGCGCTCCACAAAGCGCACCAATCCGGCAGATGCAGCACCATGGCAGAAGCGGAAAAGCAAGCCCGTAGAGAACTGCAAGCCGTAACGCTACAAGGAAAGCCTGTCACCTACCTCAAACCGACCTCCCCCTTCACTTACCTTGGTGTCTTACTTACCATGACGCTCAACTGGAAACCACAACACATAGCCATGATGACACAACTCAGACAGAAACTAGAAAGACTACGACGCTCATTCGCCAGCGCCAGACAAGCCATCCACATCATCAAAACAGCCATCATCCCCAGTCTGGCCTATAGCTTCTGCGTAGCCCCATGCACACCGGGAGACCTAGACCTCTACGACAGAGCAATTAATCAATGTATTAAGAAAAAACTCAGACTCCCACTAGGCACACCCAATGCCGTCGTCAGGGAGGACATCGACAAACTCGGCCTTGGCATCAGCTCAACCGCCAAAGAGTACCATACCAGAAACACTACAGCCCTCCTACACAGCCTCCAGTCCACAGACACCACACATGCCCACATAACCAGATGCATGCTACACAAACAAATCACTTGGCTCTACGCTCAAGCTGCCAAGCATGGACACCGCATGCTCATTATGCTGCGACACACCCTACGAGCCAGACAACTCCTACATGCCACCACGGCGCAGCTCACTGCCACCCAGGAAGGACAAGAACTCTACCCTAAGGAAACCAAACTGCTTGGACAACTCATCACACAGAATACCAGCCCCCTTCCACTCGACATAGTTAGTGCTTGCATGACGTGCCTCAAAAGCCTAGGCATCCAACATGCCACAGAGCTACAACACACCATCGCTGGCCATACCTACATCATATCAGGAAAGATGCTTAAAGAGCGCTTCCACAACAAAGTCCAACAAAAGCACTATATCGCCCTCAACAGACTAACGACCATGGCGACCCAGGACAGATGCCCAACCACAACGGAAGCGAAAGACATCGCAGCCAAACGAGACACCACCCTAGACCGGCCCGCTGCGCAAAGACTAATTAAACCATGGGCCGCGGGCCTGACGGAGCTGGCACCAACCGACGTCGAGGAAGACACAAAACACCGCTACGCTGATATCAGGGCGTACGTGACTGCCAAGAAGCCCACACCGACCGAAGCGACGCACGTGACCGAACATGCAACACAACCCGCAGCCCAGGAGACCATCAAGAGTAGCTCCCGGCTGCTGAGGCGAGAGAACAGGGAAATCCAATCGCCCCCAACGAAACCAGCCCGACCCAAGGCGGGCACGAAACGGAACACTCAGGGCAGACAGATCCAAACCATCCCGAAGGATATAGTGCACACAGCTGGCCTTGACCTTCCAGGGCTCTCTAGCTGGAAGGTGGATAAAGCCTGCCGCTGTAAACCCAAGGACCTAGGCAGCATACTAGGGGCCATGTACGGCCACCAAGAGGCCATCACCAGCATAGATGGATGGCAATGGGACGGCATCAACAAAGAAAGCTACTACAAGGTGCATTGGAAGCCCACAATCATAGATAAATGGGCACTACCACTATGTGCAGAAGAAGGCTATACACCCACACACACAGAACCCATCAGCAGGGAAGACGCTAAAGACGTATGCACATGTGAGCTATGCTGGCTACCAAGAGGAGACAGCCCAATGTGCCACAACTGCAAGAGGGCCTACCACCCAGCCTGCCTTGAGGAAGCCCACCTGTCTGGACACAAAGAACCAGGCCACTGGCTGTGCCCAATATGCAAGTTTGGCAGCAACGAGTTCAAAACGACTATGCGTCTGTCAGCGCACTCGGACCTTATACGAGTTCATTGGCGCCCCACCCTCGAACCGGCACCTCTCATCACGGCACACCTGGACTACCTGGCGCGACGCAGTGACTATGAAGAGGAGAATAAGAGGATACAAGAAGCTAGATGCGCGCGGCCTGATACGAAACTACCAAGCCACACCCAGCAGGGACTGCCGGACCCGCACACCTGGCTACCCCGGTGCACCAACCTTCACTCGAAGGCCACCTTCCACACATACCCCATCAACCCGCAGACGGACATCGTCGGGACGGGCAAATGCGAAACCTTCCTCCAACTACACCCCGACATGACCACCCCAGCGATGAGCTTCAGCACGGGGGAGCCCATCATGCCCAAACACGACCTAGTGCAACACGTAACGGTCCACGACGAGTCGGGCCGCACAGTAGGCCTCCTGACCAAGCAACAACACCAACACCTACATGCTTGGTTACAACACACACCACACACACGCAACCTGGCCACAGAACTGGTGGCCCTCCTAAGGAGACGGGACACACAGAGCAGCCGCCACCCCATGAGACTGGCACAAGACAAAGCCCTCACCACCCTACACACCACACGATCCTTCACTAGCACTGTCCAAAGGTGGGCTGATCCACTTACAGTTAGGCCTGAAACTACTACCTACTGGAGCCCTGACATCAATGACACGGCCTTTGGGGCACACCACAACTGCCTATTAGTACGCCACACTGGGCTATCCACATGGAACGTACCAGCCGATGATGCGATGGCACTGAAATGCGTCAACCATGCTATACACTCAGCACACCAGGAAGAGGCCATGGCCACCATTATGCTGATCCCTGGTAAGAAGGGCATCTCTTACCCCAAACACATTGACACCCTGAGACGCTACCCAGAGTACTGTCAGCACTTGGCCAGCATACCCCTCAACAATACCAACTGCTCCAAACTTGGCAAGCACGCCACCCTCCTCGTGTACGTCATATGGAATGAAGCAGGGCAACTACTCACCACCAAAGGCAACCCACAAGGATGGATGGCTAGCACAGCCACTGCCCTACACCCGGACAGGGAGACACACCCTTTCCTTCGTAGACCTCACAATCAAAAACAGCCAGCCGCCCTCCCCAGTGGCCACAAACAACACCTCCGCCTCCCGCTGGACAGGGCTCTACCCACGCTGGGGCACACACGCAGCCAACACCAGCTCACGCACCACTCCACCACGCTACCGCGGATGGCCATCACCGAATGGACCACGATAGCGTACACTGACGGCAGCTGCATTAAGACATCCGAGCCAGACCCGGCGCGCGTCGGGGCGGGGGTCTATATTCCGGAAAGCAACGCCCTACTTACCATTGCGATGAACGACCCAGAGAACAACACCATCAACAAGGCAGAACTCACAGCGATACACGCGGCACTGAAAGCGGGGGCCAGACGCATCGCCACCGACAGCCTATGCTCTCTCTATCAGATCCGCCGAGCCCTGGCTAACCCGATGTCCCTCATTAATCATAGACACAACGACATCCTGACGGACATCGCCACCCTCATCATCGCTAGCCCCGTCACGACCCAATTCTACAAGGTCCGGGCCCACTCGGGCATCATCAGCAACGAAGGCGCTGATGCCCTCGCTAAACACGCAGCGCTACACCCGGAGCAGGCGAACACACTAGAGTACCACCCGACCACACCCAAGGAGAGAGGTATCTGGCTCAACCACGGGACCGATAGCGAAACCCTCGCCCCGCTGCCGGACTGCCGACAAAGCGTGCGAGCACACATGCACAGCAAGCACAAGTTAGGTCTCGCCAACCAAGACAGCATCTACTACCAGATGACCCAAGATATCACCAAAGCCGCGGCAAAAGGAGCGGGCGAAAGAGTGATGACCGATGCGACCATCTCCATCCCCGCGCAAAGGACCGCCCTACTCTACCGTACCGGAGGACTATACAACCAGAAACTAGCTATGCGCTGGAAGCAGGCGACAGACGACCGCTGCCCCCTCTGTGGGGAGGCCGACAGTGCCACACACCTGCTCTCGGGATGCAACGAGACCCTGCCACTCGTGCAAGAGAGGCACAACGGAGCTGGCCGCCTCATCGCCAAAGCCATCAGCAAAGGAACCCTGGGCGGATGCATCCGGTTTGCGGACACCGGCAGCTGGGAGAAAGGCGCTAGAGAAAACCTTGACCTCCCTAACGACACACTACACACCACGCTACGGGCACTCGGCATGAAACCAACAGCGACCAAAAACACTACCAGACCGGACATTATCATGGTGACGCCTCAAAAGAAGACGGGCCAACGCGGCAAAGCCACTAAACAAATCACCATCATAGAAATCAAATACTGTGCGGACTCGAGGTGGATGGAGCAACTGGACAAGGCCCTAAACCAACACACAAAACTGGCACACACCATGCGCAAGATAGGCCACATGGTTGAGATCAGACCAATCCTACTGGGTGTAGGCGGTATTACCTATGAAACACACACACGTCAACACCTCATAGCCCTTGGGGTCACTCAAACCAACGCCACCAAGCTACTAAACAAGCTCACGAGACATGCGGTAGAAACAGCCCACACCATTGCCAAAACAAGTTACAGACTTAGAGCTACTAGAAAGGGGGGGGGGTAGGGGGTCGGCTGCTTCTCGAGCTTGATGGTGGGAGCAGGCCGCGCCCCAGGCGGCTGCTCCTCCCTTAATGCACGCCGGTGAATACCGGCGTAGTCTTCTTCTTCTTCTTCTTCTTACAGTACTGTAGACACCTACAGTACTGTAGACCCCTACAGTACTGTAGACATCTACAGTACTGTAGACCCCTACAGTACTGTAGACACCTACAGTACTGTAGACATCTACAGTACTGTAGACACATATCTGAGGTATAGGGAAAAATATAGGCGTCCTTATTTTCTCATAATGGAGGCATAGTAGGGGCATAATAAGGGGTCAACCGCGCCGGTACTCAGAGCTTACAATCGCACGCTTACAAAAACGTGATGGCCTGATGCTAATGTGACCCTGCAGACGTCGATGGCCTAGCGAGTTGCACGAAATGAATGAAAGAAATCAATCGCTGCACCATTCCAATGCCAAGCCAAGCATGAAGCCAAGCATGAATGCAACATGCCCTGGTGCTGGCACACACAGCTGCTCATTGGCAGAGAGGAAGGCCATGGCATCAGGGCAGACTCCCTGGGGAACGTATGGCCATGGGGCGGGGGAAGGGTACAGGGGCCGCATGACTAGGGCCAGGCTGTATTGAACATGGCGCGTTGAAGCCCCCGATAGGAGCGGAGACTGCCTGCGGGCTGTTTAGGACATAGAAGGACATAGCATAGAACATAGCACCGGCAGCAGCAGTGGCAGCAGGGGCAACAACGGCAACACTGGCAGGAGCAGAAGCTGCAGCAGCCCAGCATCATCAGCATCAGCGGCAGCAGCAACAGTGGCAACAGCGGCAACACTGGCAGCAGCGACAACAGCGGCAGCAGCGGCAACACCGGCAGCAGCAGCAGCAACTCGCGCGGCAGCAGCAGCAGCAGCAACAGCAGTGGCAGCAGGGGCAACAACGGCAACACTGGCAGCAGCAGAAGCTTCAGCAGCAACAGCAGCATCAGCAGCAGTGGCTACAGCGGCAACACTGGCAGCAGCGACAACAGCGGCAACACCGGCAGCAGCGGCAACACCGGCAGCAGCAGCAGCAACTCGCGCGGCAGCAGCAGCAGCAGCAACAGCAGTGGCAGCAGGGGCAACAACGGCAACACTGGCAGCAGCAGAAGTTGCAGCAGCTTCAGCAGCATCAGCAGCAGCGGCAGTGGCTACAGCGGCAACACTGGCAGCAGCGGCAACACCGGCAGCAGCAGCAGCAGCAGCTCGCGCGGCAGCAGCAGCAGTGGTGGCAGCAGTGGCAGCAGGGGCAACAACGGCAACACTGGTAGCAGCAGAAGCTGCAGCAGCAGCAACAGCATCAGCGAGCAGCGGCAACACCGGCAGCAGCAGCAGCAGCGCGCGCGGCGGCAGCAGCAGCAGCAACAACAGCAGGGGCAACAACGGCAACACTGGCAGCAGCAGAAGCTGCAGCAGCATCAGCAGCAGCAAGCGGCAGTGGCTACAGCGGCAACACTGGCAGCAGCGACAGCAGCGGCAACACCGGCAACAGCAGCAGCGATGGCAGCAGCAGCAGCAGCGGGATTGCGCTGGTTGGTGATGCGCAACATGAGTGATGTGGCGTTACACTTGCTCTTGGTGTGCATCTGTGCAATAGAGCAACATGTGAGCAAGCATCAGCAAGTGGTGGCAGAGCAGTGCACGGGACACGTGTGGTGGGCAAGGTGTTGTAATGGTGACAGAGAGCGCAGCACTCACTTGGCACAAACATGCACATAGCACCACACAGCAGCTTGGGCCTCCTGTAGTAGGCGTCATGGAAATGACGAACGCGCGCAGAAGGGTCTGATGGTAGAGTTGGGATGAACCTCCAACTGCACGGGTACAGATTACAGCACGTGAGCACATGTTGCAACATGTATTGCAACATATATAGGCTGCTCAGCATTTCCGCTACTGCACATGCTACCACGGTGTTGCTGCAACACCACTTGCAATTCTCACCTGCTCGGTTGTTGCGTTTGTCCCCGTAATGGGGAACTTCTTGTCGTTGAGCGTCGGAACTGCAAAGATAGTAGCGTCCTGGTCGCAGCCCTCGCGCTGCTGAAGAGCTGTGATTAAGGGCTGTGATTAAGCAAGCCGGCCGCCACCACCTTGACCATTGACAACGATTTCCTCCTGCGCGTGTGCCGCTGGCATACTTGCATCTGTTGCTACGTTGACATTGGCAATGGGTTGACCATGTGGTAGATGCGGGCACTGGAGCGAACCGTTTGGGCTGCCAATAGCCAGGGTGGACGCCACGGCTTGCCACAGAGACACGACCAGAACAGGGAGGTGGCATTGGTAACGAGATGGCTGAGGCTCGAAGTACGGTGCAGCTTTGGTCAATTAGCTCCCAGGTGGCTAACTGTGCTATCTCGCTAGATGTTGCAGGGGCGCCACTGCTCGCTGCTGCGTGGCTGCCGCATGTGATAGCTGAAGCTGACTTGCGGCCTCCTGACAATTGAGTAGCATTTTCCAACGTGGCTGCCTGGCTGTGCGGCTGTCGGGCTGTGCGGTTGTCTGGCTGTGCGGCGGTCTCTGTCGACTTGACTGTGGTTGACCTCATCTTGACCTCCTTTTGAATCGGTCACACGTCAGTGGCCGCGCAAGTCGTGCAAGCCGCACAAGCTGTGCAAGCCGCGATGGCGTGCAAAGCAGTCGGGTAGAATAAAGCCCTCAATGGGGTAAGGAATGGCTAGATGAGGCTGTCGGCAAGTCGTGCAAGCCGCTTAAGCCGAGCTACTTATAACTGCCAGGCTGGCGACCGGCAAAACATAATGGTCGAGCGGCAAATGATAATGGTCGAGCGGCAAGTGCACTTTTTGATAATGGTCGAGCGGCAAAGTGCACTTTTTGATAATGCTCGTGCGGCAAACGAGAGCGTTGGTCCAGCAACTGCGTTGCGAATGCGTTGTTCGTAGTGCTGGTCAACGTGGGATAGGGGCGGTCAACGTGGGACGGGTATACAGCTACCTCTATTGCTACCTCTACGTTGCTCAAGCGACTCTACGCGATAGCTTAGCGGACGTGCTACCTGGCTGGCATGTATACTTATAACTGCCAGGCTGGCGACCGGCAAAACATAATGGTCGAGCGGCAAAGCATAATGGTCGAGCGGCAAAACATAATGGTCGAGCGGCAAGTGCACTTTTTGATATTGGTCGAGCGGCAAGCACGCTTCTCGCAATACGTTTCGGGGGAGCCTTTGCCTGGCTGTGTCTAGCGGCTGTGTCTAGCGGTTGCATACAGTGTTGGTCAACGGTGGCGGTTACGGGAATGCGAAACCTCAGATATACCAGATAATCGCCGTTACCTCTCGCATTATGCGAACTAATGGTCTCGTCCTCGGCTCTGCTACCATACATCCCTCGGCTGCGCCTCGGGATGTATGTCCGCGCCACCTCGGCCTCGTCCATTATTTTCGCATAATGCTCTCGGACCGCCAATTATCTACTACCTACAGTACTGTAGACACCTACAGTACTGTAGACCCTTACAGTACTGTAGACCCCTACAGTACTGTAGACATCTACAGTACTGTAGACACCTACAGTACTGTAGACACCTACAGTACTGTAGACACCTACAGTACTGTAGACACCTACAGTACTGTAGACATCTACAGTACTGTAGACACCTACAGTACTGTAGACACCTACAGTACTGTAGACCCCTACAGTACTGTAGACATCTACAGTACTGTAGACACCTACAGTACTGTAGACACCTACAGTACTGTAGACCCCTACAGTACTGTAGACATCTACAGTACTGTAGACACCTACAGTACTGTAGACACCTACAGTACTGTAGGCAGCAGCAGCATGGGTGGCAGCAGCAGCAGGGGGGGGGGCAGCAGCAGCAGGGGGGGGGGCAGCAGCAGCAGGGGGGGGGGCAGCAGCAGCAGGGGGGGGGGGCAGCAGCAGCAGCAGCAGGGGGGCAGCAGCAGCAGCAGTAGGGGGGGGTAGCAGCAGCAGCAGCAGGGGGGCAGCAGCAGCAGCAGTAGGGGGGTAGCAGCAGCAGCAGCAGTGGCAGCAGCAGCAGCAGCAGTGGCAGCAGCAGCAGCAGTAGGGGGGGCAGCAGCAGCAGCAGCAGTGGCAGCAGCAGCAGCAGCAGCAATAGGGGGGGCAGCAGCAGCAGCAGTAGGGGGGGCAGCAGCAGCAGCAGTAGGGGGGCAGCAGCAGCAGCAGTAGGGGGGTAGCAGCAGCAGCAGCAGTGGCAGCAGCAGCAGCAGCAGCAGTGGCAGCAGCAGCAGCAGTAGGGGGGGCAGCAGCAGCAGCAGCAGTGGCAGCAGCAGCAGCAGCAGTAGGGGGGGCAGCAGCAGCAGCAGTAGGGGGGGCAGCAGCAGCAGCAGTAGGGGGGCAGCAGCAGCAGCAGTAGGGGGGGGTAGCAGCAGCAGCAGCAGTGGCAGCAGCAGCAGCAGTAGGGGGGGCAGCAGCAGCAGCAGTAGGGGGGGGTAGCAGCAGCAGCAGTAGGGGGGGTAGCAGCAGCAGCAGTAGGGGGGTAGCAGCAGCAGCAGCAGGGGCAGCAGCAGCAGCAGCAGTGGCAGCAGCAGCAGCAGTAGGGGGGGCAGCAGCAGCAGCAGCAGTGGCAGCAGCAGCAGCAGCAGTAGGGGGGGCAGCAGCAGCAGCAGTAGGGGGGGCAGCAGCAGCAGCAGTAGGGGGGCAGCAGCAGCAGCAGTAGGGGGGGTAGCAGCAGCAGCAGCAGTGGCAGCAGCAGCAGCAGTAGGGGGGGCAGCAGCAGCAGCAGTAGGGGGGGTAGCAGCAGCAGCAGTAGGGGGGGTAGCAGCAGCAGCAGTAGGGGGGTAGCAGCAGCAGCAGCAGGGGCAGCAGCAGCAGCAGCAGCAGTGGCAGCAGCAGCAGCAGTAGGGGGGGCAGCAGCAGCAGTAGGGGGGGCAGCAGCAGCAGCAGTAGGGGGGTAGCAGCAGCAGCAGTAGGGGCAGCAGCAGCAGCAGCAGTGGCAGCAGCAGCAGCAGCAGTGGCAGCAGCAGCAGATATAGTAGGGGCACTGTAGCACTTACCTACCTTTTGGCTGCTGAGTGAAGGGGGGGGGAGTGGAAGAGTGAAGGCGGGGAGGGGAGGTAGATGTGGAAGGCGGGAGGTGGGAGGCAGGGAGGCGGGAGGCGGGAGACGGGGAGGCGGGAGGCAGGGAGGCGGGAGGTGGGGAGGCGGGAGGCTCAACCGGGTTGGGCTGGGCGGGGGTGGGTTGGGTTGGGGGCATGGGTTGGGGTGGGTGGGGGCATGGGTTGGGGGCATGGGTTGGGGTGGGGGGGGGCATGGGTGGGGGTGGGGGCGGGGGAGGGAGCGGGGGCGGGGGGCGGGGGCGGGGGGCGGGGGCGGGGGCGGGGGCGGGGGCGGGGGCGGGGGCGGGGGGCGGGGGGGCGGGGGCGGGGGCGGGGGCGGGGGCGGGGGCGGGGGCGGGGGCGGGGGCGGGGGCGGGGGAGGATGAATTGGGAGGGGGTGGTTGTATAGGGAAAGTGGAGGGGAGGTGACCCATCAGACCTGCAACCAAGGGGCGTGCACGCGCGGTAGGGTGACCAGGCTGGGCACTGTGTTAGCTATCACCGTGGCCTTACCTTTGTGGTCCTCCTGGCCTCCTACCTGCTCACACCAGGCAACATAGCCCATGCGCCAGTGGGGTGGGACTGCGGTGGGGAGTGTAGGGTTTAGGGAAGGGAAGGTGGGGTGAGGTGGGGGTTGCGATGCCACGTCAATCGAAGGGTGGGAGAGGGGAAGGGTAGGCTTGACAAGTATGGGAGGGGAGAGGGAGGGAGAGGGGGAAGGGAGGGGTGGGAAGAGGGTGGGTGGGGTGGGCTTTCTCCTGGCTGCTGGGATGTCAGGGGAGAGGTGACGGGGAGGAAGAGGGGGAAGGGAAGGGGAGGTCCATGGGGAGGGCGAGAGAAGTGGGGAGCGCATTGATAGTCTCACGTGTAGGCGCACAAGACCTGCGGCAATGATGTGACGATTTGTGTAACGAAGCAAACATTGGACATGGGTACTAGATGCACTCACCATTAGAGTAGGGAGATGTAGAGCTGGCAGATGGAGGGGCAGGTGTAGCAGCCCTCCATTACAACCCACCTTCCTTTGTCCTCACCTCAGTAGGAAGTGCAGGGTGGGAGAGTAGGGTTGGGTTGGGCTGGGCTGGGCTGGGCTGGGCTGGGCTGGGCTGGGCTGGGCTGGGCTGGGCTGGGCTGGGCTGGGCTGGGCTGGGCTGGGCTGGGCTGGGCTGGGCTGGGCTGGGCTGGGCTGGGCTGGGCTGGGCTGGGCTGGGCTGGGCTGGGCTGGGCTGGGCTGGGCTGGGCTGGGCTGGGCTGGGCTGGGCTGGGCTGGGCTGGGCTGGGCTGGGCTGGGCTGGGCTGGGCTGGGCTGGGCTGGGCTGGGCTGGGCTGGGCTGGGCTGGGCTGGGCTGGGCTGGGCTGGGCTGGGCTGGGCTGGGCTGGGCTGGGCTGGGCTGCAACACAAGGGAGGCAACAGTGGGAACGTTGTGGGAGGTGATGAAATGGTGGTGGTGGTGGTGGTGGTGGTGGTGGTGAGGGGGACTGGGAGGGGGTGGTGAACAGGGAGGTACTAGGCGTGATTGTAAGGCCTGCAGCAACCAGGTGTGGTAGCGGTTAGGCTGGATACTAAGGGCTATGCTGCGCAATGCTAGCTCCTTCTAAGCTCTTACCTTGGTCCTAAGCTCTTACCATGGTCCGTCTGGCCTCTTCGCTGCTCACAACACGTTGCACCTGCCTTGCGTTGGTGCATCAATGCTTGCGATAATTGCGGAGAATCGTTGCGAGGAAACTGGCCGCGAGGCTAGCTGCGATGCTGGCTGCGAGGCTGGCTGCGAGGCTGGCTGCGAAACTGGCTGCGAGGCTGGCTGCGAGGAAAATGGCTGCGAGGCTGGCTGCGAGGTGAGATCCTCGCACCGAGCTGCCTCACAGGTATGCTTCTGCGCTGCTGGACCAGCTGTGTGGCCGCGAGGTTGATTGCCGAGTATGTGGCTGCGAGTATGGGGTAGATGTGGCTGCGAGTATGGGTAACCTCGTGCGATGCCATCTGTGGACCAGCTGCGTGGCCGCGAGGTTGATTGCCGAGTATGTGGCTGCGAGTATGGGCTAGATGCGGCTGCGAGTATGGGTAACCTCGTGCGATGCCATCGCTGCAATACCGGCTACACGATGCTGCGACTAAGTGTTGGACGGATGCCTTGAATGCAAGTGAGATGTTCAGAATATTTCTAAGTGCTTAGAGGCTACAGTACTGTAAGTGGTCTCTCGAGGTACCTCGAGGTACCTACAGTACTGTAGAGGTCTACAGTACTGTAGATGTCTACAGTACTGTAGATGTCTACAGTACTGTAAATGGTCTCTCGAGGTACCTCGAGGTACCTACAGTATTGTAGATGTCTACAGTACTGTAGATGTCTACAGTACTGTAGATGTCTACAGTACTGTAGGTGTCTACAGTACTGTAGAGGTCTACAGTACTGTAGATGTCTACAGTACTGTAAGTGGTCCCTCGAGGTACCTCGAGGTACCTACAGTACTGTAGATGTCTACAGTACTGTAGATGTCTACAGTACTGTAGATGTCTACAGTACTGTAGATGTCTACAGTACTGTAGGTGTCTACAGTACTGTAGAGGTCTACAGTACTGTAGATGTCTACAGTACTGTAAGTGGTCTCTCGAGGTACCTCGAGGTACCTACAGTACTGTAGATGTCTACAGTACTGTAGATGTCTACAGTACTGTAGATGTCTACAGTACTGTAGGTGTCTACAGTACTGTAGAGGTCTACAGTACTGTAGATGTCTACAGTACTGTAAGTGGTCCCTCGAGGTACCTCGAGGTACCTACAGTACTGTAGATGTCTACAGTACTGTAGATGTCTACAGTACTGTAAGTGGTCCCTCGAGGTACCTCGAGGTACCTACAGTACTGTAGATGTCTACAGTACTGTAGATGTCTACAGTACTGTAGATGTCTACAGTACTGTAGGTGTCTACAGTACTGTAGAGGTCTACAGTACTGTAGATGTCTACAGTACTGTAAGTGGTCTCTCGAGGTACCTCGAGGTACCTACAGTACTGTAGATGTCTACAGTACTGTAGATGTCTACAGTACTGTAGATGTCTACAGTACTGTAAGTGGTCTCTCGCGAGGTACCCCGACAGTACTGTAGACACCTACAGTACTGTAGCATGGCCGTATCTCACCAACCGCGCAAAATCACGAATTTTAGTTTCAACCCCCGATCTTACAATGCCTTCTTTAGACTATGTACCAAGTCCGAGGCTCTGTTCGTGTACTCGCGAGGTACCCCGACAGTACTGTAGACACCTACAGTACTGTAGCATGGCCGTATCTCACCAACCGCGCAAAATCACGAATTTTAGTTTCAACCCCCAATCTTACAATGCCTTCATTTGACTATGTACCAAGTCCGAGGCTCTGAATCTCAAAAATGCTGTTACTAATTTGCCTGAGTTAACGTAGCATGTCAACAACGCGATGCGATGGGTATATTGGGGTGCAGAGCGTAGCAAGCGATGATGATGATGCATGCTGACCCACTAGGGCTAGAGTGTGGGGCTACAACCTAGCCTGTTGCATGCTGACCCACTAGGGCTAGAGTGTGGGGCTACAGCCCAGCCCTGTTGCATGCTGACCCACACGGGCTGGGGTGTGGGGCGATGTGGGATGTATTGCATCCAGGTCCTACAAGGGAGTATGCTGTTATTGTATAGAGTTAATTGGCAGTTTTTGCGAACTCTTTTGGTATTTATCTAATTAACAATTAATTAATTAATGATTATACATTAAAAGTAATAAAAAACTCTTGTTTCGATTTTTTTTATTACACTGAGTAATACGTCTTTGGCGAATCGCCCAGCACTGGTGGGGGCCACATCTGAGCACATCACAGTCATACTGCGTGTGATTGACACCCTCAGCCCAGATGTTGGCAAGCTTGTGGCTTTCTGCTCTGTTGGTGCCAGCACCTTCATGGGGGCTCACAATGGGGTCATGGGGGCTCACAATGGGGGGAAGAGAGCGCGCAAGAAGAGCATGAGAGAGAGCATGAGTCAAGTGATGAAGTGGATGAGGCCTTGCTTGGCACGGAGGCAGGTGGTGTCCCAGAGGACACCTTTGAAGCCTCCTTGTGCTCCCTGTGTGGTGCCTCCTTGTGTGGTGCTCCCTGTGTGGTGTCCCAGAGGACACCTTTGAAGCCTCCTTGTCCAACATGCCTCTTCCAAGCTGGCCGCAGGCAGGCAAATTTTTGGGGTATGAACAGTGTATAGGGTCCCCGTAGTTTTCTCTGACATCAGTTAAGGGCGCCCTTAGACCAGATATCACCAACTGTCGAACCCTGGTAACTTCATGCATGCACCATGTGTGGCAAGCTTGCATCCACCATGTGCATGCAACATGTGCCAACATGCATGCAACAGCAAGCAACCATTCGTGTCAACAGCTCACTGACCGAGCATGGCACAACCATGCAACTCTTATGCATGGTTTAGTGATTTGCACCACGACATGCATGCATCATACACATGCATCATGCATGTGCACCAGCAGCCAGCGGTGTCCAGCATCCAAAACATGTAACGTGCGGCGCAAAGCGATAGCCTAGCATGACACCATGAACAGCCATGATCAGGCAATGAAGAGCCATAGCCAGCCATGCCAGCCATGCCAGCCATGCCAGCCATGCCAGCCATGCCAGCCATGCCAGCCATGCCAGCCATGCCAGCCATGCCAGCCATGCCAGCCATGCCAGCCCATGCCAGCCATGCCAGCCATGCCAGCCAAGCCAGCCATGCCAGCCCACTCCAGCCATAACAAGCATTAGACCTTGTCCCTTGGTGCGGGGCGGGGCGGGGCGGGGCGGGGCGGGCTTGTAAAGTTTCACCACGTTACTTCGTATTGTTGTGGGAGCGGGGATTAGTAACTGCTTGTATAATTCACGTATTTCTCAAATAACTACGATTTCTCCACAATGGTGGTGGCTATGGAACAACAGTGTCAATCCGAGGCGAGCCATTTGCAGAATTGCCCACTTGATATCGCTAGTTGTGCACTTATTTGCGTGTGTGTGGTTCTCACCGTTCATATGTCGGCCAAGCCATCACCGGCCAAGCCATCACCGGCCCTGAGATCTGTCACAATTGCTTCAATCGCCACTATTGCTTACACACAAAACAATGTCGTCACAACTGTTGTCTCAACTTCAATCCATGTCTTCTTCGTACTGCTGCATACTAACTGCAATATCTAGTTGAGCTACACATTGCATGCACAACAACCTGATAAATAAGAAATCCGAGGTGGAGTTCTGACCGACCTTCTGCACCAACGTTGCAAGCTGGAGTCTCAGCCTACAATTGAGTCCCCACAAGGCAGCCTCGACAGCAACACAAAGCACAACTCCTTGGAGCAGCACCTGTTTGCTTTCCTCTTTCAGTGTGCTCCAAGTGGTGCGGCAATGCAAGTACATAAACCGAACAAGGCAGGCATATACGACATAGAAGCCTTGCCCTGTTGCAGAGACACCTGCCATGCAACATGCAGGGCATTCTCATGTTGCAGGGGAAAGTTCTACTGCAGTGCAAGGCTGTCCCTTCCACCCATGGTCTTGCTCGTGCCGAGTCCCCGGAGGCCTTTATGAGCAACGGTTTGTCCAGTAGGGCCCTGCTCCACAGCAATCAGCATGCTTTGGGACTTAGCCCAATGCAGCCATGGGCACAGTCGCATGCAGTGCTTCATCCCTAAGCTGGGATCGAGTTCGAGTGCAAGGGCCCAATGAATGAAGCTGCGGGACTGACGTCATGCACCCTCATGGGGTTGGACCCACTAGCAGTGGCTCCAGCTGCTTCATCATACTAGGATGTTAGCAAAGGTTCACCTGCCAATGCTCTGTTTAGGCAGGCAAGCATGGCTCACCTGCCCACAGGGCCGGTAGCCAGCACACCTGACCATTGCACTGGTGCAAGAGCAGGGCGCAGGGAGCTCAAGATATGGGACGTTGTTTCACATGCTGCCCCAGCCTGACATGCTGGTGAGTGGGCAGCCAGCAAACACCTAGCCTGGGGTGCTGTTTGCTAGCTGCCGCCCCTGCGTCCCCTTGTTACTGCAAGCTATTGAGAGCAAGCTACTGAGTGCACAGCCAGGCTAGACACAGCTGACCATCCCTACCATGCTGCAGCTGCTCAGCATTGGTGTGTGCTTTTGCTGCGCGAGTAGTTGGGTGAGACGCACGGCTTCAACGTCCTTTGTCGAGGTGGCTGACCAGCTGTGGACTAACCAATGAGCTTGGCCCACGGTTCAGTGCTGCCTGGCAAGAGCTGACAGGGTGGCCTTCTGTTGCAGCTTTGCCAGCTTCAACTCTGCCTCTTGCTTTTCGGCCACCAGCTTAAGCTCCGCGGCCTGTTTCTTCAGAGCCAGCTTCAACTCAATGTCCTGCTTCTCTGCAGCCAGCTTTAGCTCGGCCTTCAAACGCTTTGCCTGCGTCGGCGGTACACTCACTAACGATGTAACCGCCCACATTGAGACTCCCATTCAGCAGCCCGGCAAGTGTGCCCCACCTGCAGCTTAATCTCCGCTTGCAGCTTCAGCTCCTGCAGCTGCAGCTCAGCTTCTTGACGCCGCGCCAGCAGCCGCTCCTCTATAGGTTGCATTCCATGACCTGCTCTCAAAGCTTCCTCGTGCATATGAAAGTCAGCATATGGAGGACATATCGGCTTTCTCGTGTCGAACCCTTGATTGTCACACAGTAAGTTCAACCGCGAGTGCGACGACGTGCAAAGGTTGTAGTGCGAGCAGTGTTGGGGGAAGCGTGCCTGCATAGGAATATTGTGAGTAGCGTAGGAGCAGCACCCTGGACGGCCCTGGACGGCCCTGGACGGCCTTTACAAAAGGAATGTCATACAGCACCTTGCGCCTCACAAGGTCCGCGTGGCTCATGGCACGGGCACTCAACTGATTAGGTTCCGCACGAACTGCAGCTTGGCTGCATCGTTTGGCAGGCTCAGCCAGGTCGATAACTTGATGCTCGCAAGCGACCATCCCAATGCGGTGACTGCACTATCCCGGGCAAGCCACAGGCCTGGGCACACGCAGCGGTGGTACTTGGTGGCTGGTGCGAATCGTTCCGATCCCAGCCATCGCAATGTCGCTGCACCGACACCTAGCGTGAAACCCTGGGCCGACTGGCTGGACAGGGCCGCCACCGCGCTTGCATCCGTGTCGTCTGCAGGCAGGACACACCGGACATGGAGCCATGCTCTCCGTGGTGACAAGGAGATGGCTCTAAAGTGCCAGCGACTCAGCCTGTTCCTGAACACAGTGCTATGCCTTTGGTGCTGCTTGGCTCACTAGAGGAGGCAGGGCAGTGTCCTCCATAAGGTTTATTCATTCAGTGTCAGCGTCATGACGAGTTTGACAATGCAACACACTGGATGCATTGGATGCGCTAGTATCACTGTGCCTTCCATTCCCACTGCATGCATGCACACACCCTGTTCAGCACACTGACGCCCCACTCCCTCCCGTCACACATACCCCACACACACACCCTCCGCCACCAGCCCACCCTCAGCCCTGCATGTTCAGCCTACTCCTCCCTGGGCCATGCTACATGCCATCCATGCCCTGCCCTGCTGCCCCCCTGCCCTGCGAGTCCAGGCTGCCCAGCCCCCCAGCCTCTGAACCCCTTCCCTGTGCAAGTGGACAAAGCCACTAATGGCAGCCCCTACCTTTCCCCGTCAGGCCCCTAACCCCTCACACCAGCAGCCCCGTGTCACACCTTCCACACGCACAATGCTCCGGCGGCTGGGCAACACCAGGTCTGCGTCCAGGGGCCGCTGCAGGGCCACCCCGACACCATGGGCCACCAGGTGCGCCACATCATTGGCGGCGCGCTGCCGGGCGTCCACCAGCTCGTCCTGGGGCACACACACCGCCACACCACCCGGTCTCAGCACGCTCAGGTGCTGCTGAGGGTCGTCTCAGGTGCTGGTGGTGTTGGTGCTAGCGGTTGTCTCATCACGCTCACGGTTGGGTGCTGGTGATGCATGGGGTCATCACCATGACCTGCTATGCGCTTGGTGTGGGTCTGCTGATCTCCTGGCCTACCCTGGCACGTCACACTTGCGCCCTAACACCTGACCCCTCCCACATGTTGGGTTAGGGTTAGGGTCAGGGTTAGCTAACCCAACCAGCACAGCCGCCTCTTAACCTCCTCTCCCAACTGCCCCTCTCCAGCCCCTCCCTCACCAACTCCAGCGTCAATACTGTAGATTTTCCAGTTCAGACCCTGCCTGGCAGTCAGGCAGCACACAGCCCCTCTACTGCTTCAAGTGATTCAGTGCTCCAGCCTGCTTCAAGCGTAGCAGCAACGCTGGTGTGCATGCCCGAGACACTCATGCCCGAGATGTTGCCGTACAAAACATCATCATTGACCACTCAGGCAGCAGTCAACCCCTGGCTCTTTGAGTGTGTATGTTGCAGCAAGGCCGATTGCCACCATGCAACCATGCGGTGGCAGCACCCACCCACCCTCCAGGGGTAGCACCCACCCACCCTACAGGGGTAGCACCCACCCACCCTCCCTCTGCCCGACCCTCTGCCTCACCTACCGCCATTAGCCTGATTGACTACCTACCCCCTCTTGCGTCAGCCTGCTTCAGGTGCAGCAGCAATACTGGTGGGCATTGACCATGTCGTGATGAGGATGATGCCACCAGTTGCCCCCCAGCCTGTGCCCCAGCCTGTGCCCCAGCCTGTGCCCCAGCCTCTGCCCCACCTGCCGCCAGTGAACCTGCAGATCCCTGCGCAGCCTGGCCACCTCCCTGCGGCTGCTGCTGCCACTGCCCGCCCCGCCATTCCTGGCACCAGGGTCGTCCGCCAGGCCCAGCAGCACCGCCGCACCCTGAAGAGCCTGAGGGCTGGCCCCTGAAGCAAGCTGGCTCAGGGCGGCGGCCCCCCAGGGCTGGCGCTGAGGGGACGTTGGCTGGCCACCAGCTGACCAGGAGGCTAGGAAAGAGGGGGGGTCAGGGCCTGGAGCTGAGACACTGGCTGGAGTGGTGGGGGAGGCGGAGGCGGGGGGCAGGGGGGGCAGGCACAGGGCTGTGTGCAGGACCACCAGCAAGGCGCCGGACATGTAGTCAGCTAAGGGTACCTGGGGGGAGGTCAAGCCAGGTCAGGTCAGGTCAGGTCAGGTCAGGTCAGGTCAGGTCAGGTCACACCATGATGCCAGGGGTGTGGGGCACAGGAGGCTGGCTCGCTAGCACCTGCCCAGGGTGAGTCAGGGCAGGGCAGGAGTCATCACACTTCACACCCACAACACCCCTGGCATCATACTGTGGGTGTGACCATTGAATGGCAGGATATGTCGGAATGAACCATTCTCTTCAGCTGTGGTTAAGGCTGGTTACACTCAGTGACTCAGTGACAGGATTTTATTTGTCGGTTTTGGGTGAGAGGTCCAGGGATCGAGCCCTGGTGCCAGGCAGCCTCACACACATATTCGTCGTACGCGGACAGCAGGCGGGTGCGGGCGGCGCGAGGCCAGGCTGAGACCAGGTCCTCCAGGGCGGCGCGGCTTACGCGAGGGGCCAGGGCCGTAGCCGGAGAGGCACCTGCGGGCACCCGTCGGCTCGGACTTGCCCATGGCACCATCTCATCCAAAACGTCAAGACATTTTGTGTCAAGACATTTTGCAAGCAACTGGCATGTTGGCCGGGCACCACCTTTCAGCCAGGCCCCCAAACCGCCAGGCAGTGCCCTGACCACAGCCAGGCACCCAGGCAGCCAAGCAGCGCTGACTGGGACCATGGTACACGGCAGGGGGGTGGGCAGGATGGGATGGGTCAGGGCGTAGGGGGTGGCAGGGGTTGGGGCTGGCAGTATGGCGTGGTAAGGGGTAGGAGGGGTGGCAGGATGTGGTGGGGGGCGGGGGCTGGGGTTGGTGCTGTACTCCCCTGGCAGCTGGCCCTTCCCCTGGCAGGGTCCCGGCCCCCTACCAGCTGCTCTGGCCTCTCCTTCTCACCCTGCAGGTGAGCAGCGCTGAGCAGCAGGGCGTCCAGCAGCAGCAGGGTGGAGGGCTCGTCCCAGGAGGCTGGGCGGCCCCCCTGCAGCCAGCCATCAGGGGCCACCCAGCACCCAGTGACCAGCACTTGTAACTACTTGTAACTACTTATGACTACTTAAAACTATAGGAATTAGTGACCAGCACTTGTAACTACTTGTAATTACTTGTAACTACTTGGAACTATACTTGTAACTATAGGAAGACAAAGTACCATACTCTCTCTTTCGATTCGCGTCCGCGAATTATTTTCTTAGCCTCGCGAAGTCGCGAACGAGTAAACAATGTGATTTCTTATTGAATCGCGAAGTGGTCAAACAATTATTTGACCTGTGTAAATGGTGTTGCGATGGACTGCTTTGTGGTCCGTGGCATCGGTGTTGACCACGCAGTCGAAATCTGCTACGCCGGGCTGACCAACACGATCAAATGCACTATCAGAGGGCTCTCAATCGTAACGCTCAATAAAAGACTCTTGATTGCCTAAAGCCTATCAGCCTGGTATGGGCTGTTGCACTGAGTGACCTCGTCCTTGGCGGCTGCAAAAATGCTAACACTCTACGTGCTTTTCATGACAGCTACCAGCGAGTCGCTATGACCCAGCAATGACACAAGCGGCAAGCAATGACTTGCCATGACCCCAACAGCGACGATAGCAGTGCCAACAGCGAGGGGTGGGTAGTTGGCAGGTATTCAGCCGGGGTGGCTTGCTGCACAAAGTTAGATTTTGGGGTGGTTGGTCAGGCTGGGGTGGCTGGTAAGCCGGGGTGGCTGGCCAAGCTGGGGCAGCAGCTCGGGAGGCTAACCGCACCAAGTCAGCTACTGGGGTCTTTGCCTTGGCCAAAGCTGCGGCATGGGTGACTGCTAGGGCAAGTTTGAGTGTTCAGAGGAGGATGAAGAGTTACTTCAGCACTGCGAGCAGCCACAGGGGCACCATGACTTCATGGGGGAGGTTCAATGCCCTATCTAGCGCAGAGTCCAGACTTGTTGCATCGTGACAGTGCCCTTGCACAGTAGCTTTGACTTGGTGACCGGGAAGTGTGCGAACCACGGAGGATTGACATGGTATGCAAGGGAGGGCTGTCCAGAATATTTATAAGCACACCCACATCCTCAAAACTGTGTTTTGCTGCAATAATTGCATCGGGGAAAAGTAAACAATGTTTTTGGGGGGTTGGGAAAGAGTATATAATTTATTTTTATGGAGCATCGCGAATCAAAAGAGATAGTATGGTAGACAAAAACTGCGCCAGTGATCACCGGCGTGCATCGAGGGAGGAGCTACCGCTTGGGGCGCGGCCTGCTCCCACCAACCCCTTTGGTAGTTAGTACTAAGTGTGGGCAAGGCTTCGTTCCTGACCAGCGGCTTGCAAGGGACAGGCTGGGTGTATGTCAGGGCACACAAGGCATGGTGTGCACCATAGCCTTGTGGTGAGTAAGGGTGGGAGCCCAGGCTGCAGATGGCCCCGTAGGCCCTGACATCAAGCTTGACATGGGGGTGAGTGTGAGTGAGGGAGTGACATGGGGGTGAGGAGTGAGGGTGATTGACGGTGTGACATGAGGGTGAGTGAGGGTGAGTGAGGGTGTGACATGGGGGTGAGTGAGGGTGGTGCCCCAAGCAGGTGTGCCCTCGGCTGGTACCAGTGGTGGTGGGAGCACGTGGAGAGTTGGAGCAGCACACTGGCAGGGGTGGAGAGGTGGAGGTGCAGCAGCACACTGGCAGGGTCACAGGCCTGCAGGTGAGTGGCAGAGTGGACCTGAGACCAGCCTAGAGATGCCTGGAGCTGGCAGACATTGTTTACATTGCCCTCCAAAGATGACATTTGTATGGTTTAGAAGATTCCAAGGATGGTATTCCAAGGATGGCATTCCAAGGCAGTCTGAGAAGCCCAGGGCGTTGTGGGATCTCGTGAGGTGGAGGTGGGGCTTGACCAGGTTACATCGCAGCAACAATGTGAAGAGCACCAACACGCTCAAGCGCACCATTACCCAAAGGCCACCCCACCTGCCCCTTAGCTCCGACCCTGCACCCCCACACCTAACCATGTTCCTGGAGTAGGTCGCTGCCTTGCTGACCCAGCCCTGACCCCTGGCGCTAGGTAGCCTTGCGCACGCCTCCCTTGCAAGGGCTGTGCTGCAACACACCCTGCGGGACCTCCCTTCCCCTGAGGGGCGTGTTCAAGCGCTGTGCTGCAACAGGGAGGGCGGCAGCCAGGCGCTCCATGGCTGGCCTGCCTCTTCCCGACCTACGAGGGCTGCTAGATGCGGCGCTGCCAGGAGCAGTCAGCCGGCCAAGGGCAAGGAGCACCCTGAGCTGCGCTACAAGCGGCTGCGAGACCAGCCACCCAAGGCCCAGCAGCAGCGGCAGCGGCAGCAGCAGCAGCCTGCTGAGGCGCAGTAATGTGCCCCCCCTTCAGCTGTCATCAGCTTACAACTAGTGCATGTTTGTCATGCCAATTCTAGACTATAGCCCTGTCACAGGTGGAAGGCGGCCATGCCATGTGCATGGGAACATAACTCCACACAGACCAAACACCACCCCTAGTGAGGGTCAAGGTGCTGCAATGAGCAGAGAGGTGAATGTGGGTGTGAACCCTACTGGCCTGACACTGTGTGAAGGGCTGATCCGCCCCAACCCCTCTCAACACCTTTTGCCCCTGACAGCCTTCCTGCCCCTGACAGCCTGTCTGCCCCTGCCAGCCTGCCTGCCTGCCGCTGCCACCAGTAGCTCCTCCAACTGTGATGAGGCCTTGCATGGCACTCTAGGCACCAGGCAGCATGGAGACCCAGCCCCCCCTGCATCAGCAGCATATACCTGGGAGGTGACCCCTGCCTTCACTGCTGCCAGGTGGTGGGAGCTGAGGCCGCCGCCTAGCACTGCACAGGACCAGGCCTGCGCCAGTTCAACCAGGTTAACAGGCAGATGGCTCAGGGGTAGAGGGTTGTGGAGGTCTGATTCATAGTCCGGTTAATGTTGTCGTCAACGTTGCCACGAGGTATCGTCAGAGGGGGCAGGAGGGGGAGGGGGAGGGGGAGGGGGAGGGGGAGGGGGAGGGGGAGGGGGAGGGGGAGGGGGAGGGGGAGGGGGAGGGGGAGGGGGAGGGGGAGGGGGAGGGGGAGGGGGAGGGGGAGGGGGAGGGGGAGGGGGAGGGGGAGGGGGAGGGGGAGGGGGAGGGGGAGGAGGAGGGGGAGGGGGACCCCCATCCTTCCAGAAACCCAACACCCTGTGTCAAAGGGATGCAGAGGCCAGGCAGCCAAGCTTACCAGGGATGTGATGTCATGCAAGCTGGCGTTGCGTGAGGCGCACATCACGTCCAGCCGCGTGTGCAAGGTACTGACGACGTCAGGCCGCAGCCCCTGTGGCAGGTGGCAGTACCCTCTTGCATGCATGGGGTGGGCGTCTCATCCATGGGTCAGGGAGGCGCCTGGCTCTGCTTGGAAACTAAGGGGAGTCTGGCCCTGCTGAGCCCTGGGTGCCAGTGCAGCTGCACCTGCTCCCACAGCCTTGTCCTCAACCCTGCTGGGTGTGGAGGGCGGCCTAGCTGGGGGAAGACCAGCCGCGGATAGTCACACCCACATATTCACCCTGAGGCCATACTGGGGTTGTGGCGCACTGTGGCAGCATGCGGAGCCCGCACCTCAAGCTGTGGCCCCAGCAGCAGCGCCAGCCCACGGGCCAGGCAGCACACCTCCCAGTCAGCCATGCTGCCCCATGTGCCCGTCCTGTCCACCGCAGGACCCTTGCTGCCCACACTGCTTGAACTGCTGCTGGGGTCTGAGACTGGTGGCAATGCTGTGGCGATGGCATGCAAGCCAGAGGGGCCCAGGGGGGCGGCCTGACCCAGCAGTACTGCTGCAGGCAGGGCCAGCAGCACTGCGGTCAGGGAGGAGGGGTCCGCAGCCAGGAGCTGCTTAAGGCTGATGTCGCTGGGAGTCTCCCTGGCTGTGCTCGACTCTCGAGAGGGAGCCAGAAGTCTGGTCTGCAGCTGGGAGGGAGCTTCCCAGCCTCTGGCGCTGGCAGGCGAGTCAGCATGGGCTAAGATGAAGGGCGCGCTGAGGCCCAGCACAACTCCTAGGATGCCCAGTGCGCCCCCCTGCTGCGCGGGCTGGGCAGCAGCTGTCGCAATGCAGCGAGATGTGCAAACCTCCTGGAGCCGCTCAGACCGCCCGGCTTGCAGGCATAGAGTTTGGACCGTTCGCAGAGCAAAGCTGCGCATCGACAGCACAGTTTTTCGACACAACGGCTTCCTCAGACGCACAACTTCTGACAGCGCAATATTGCGTTCTCACATGTTCACATTTGTGCACAGTCGCAGCTTGACCTTCTGGCTTACTTCTGGCGCCATACAGCGTGCATTGAGCCTTCGCTGTTGCTCCGATGGTACTCCGCCGGCTCTTAATGTTTGGCTGGCGGAGACGGCTGAGCTGTCTTGAGGTACACTCACTTGCAGCCGCAGCTGCTTAGCGTGGCAGGCTATCGTAGCATGACACCGACGTGTTTTGTGCAAGTTTTGCAGGACGCTCTGCAGGATCTAGTCTCCAACCAGCTCACAGCCCTCCCCCATCAATCCCACTGCAGCTTTGCCTCTACCTCAAACACGCTCGCCAGTGCAGCCCATGCTGCTCATCTGCCCCCCACAGTAACACCTTACTCCAGCCCTAGTGCCTGTGCCAGCAGCAGCAGTAGCAGCAGCAGCAGTAGTGGCTGTATCAACGGTAGCAGTACCAGTGGCAATGGCAGTGATAGTAGCAGTGGCAGCAGCAGCAGCAGCAGCATGGGCAGCGGCAGCAGCGGCGGAGGCAGTAGCTGCGGTGCTGGAATGTCCGTGGCCAACACCCTAGCCCCAGCGCTTCGCCGACAGGCTCGCCAGCAGCAGCAATCACTCCCCCACCCTGACTCTCACTCAACTCCCACCCAGCAGCAGCAGCAGCCATCCCCCCTGTGTGCCACCCAGGACCTCACCCCCACCAACATGAGATCCCAGGTTCCACCCCCACGCCCGCACAGTTTTGAAAGCACCCTGAGCCTTCTGCGCCACATCCAAGCCAGCCGCACCAAGCTGCATGCGGTGCGCGCAAGCCCAGGCCGCGGGGGCCGTGACTGGGCAGCCGCCCGTGCGCTGCGGCAGCACTTGTGGCAGACCAGGCGCAAGAGTGGGCCGACTGGCAAGGCCTCCAGTGGGCAGCAGCATGCAAGCCCCCTGGGTTCCCTGACTGCTGCTGCTGCCTTTGGCACCCAGCTGCTGCACCTGCAGCCGCAACCTCTGCTGGGCAGCAGCAGACTACCAGGGGGCGGGTGGCCAGGAGCAGAAACTGCCCCTATCGCTGCCACTGCCACTCCAGCAGTACTTAGTCAAGGGGGGCAACAGGGTCAGATGGAGAAAGCAGCTGAGGCAGTAGGGCAGAGCAGGGGCGTGGCCGGCATCTGGGGGATGGCAGAGGGGGTGGCTGGGGTAAGCCAGAGGTGGGTGGCCAACCCTACTTGGCCACCTGAGCCCTGCTCTGTCGACCCCACTGCCACAACTGCAGCAGCCACACCAACTGCCATGACCACTCTGGTAAACCAGGATGCTCACCACGCCATACCCCTAGCAGGCAGTAGTGTGGCAACGGCTACCGTGCACACCCCTCTTCAGCTGAGCCTGGCTTCAGCCCCAGCCCCAGCCCCAGCCCCAGCCCCAGCCCCAGCCCCAGCCCCAGCCCCAGCCCCAGCCCCAGCCCCAGCCCCAGCCCCAGCCCCAGCCCCAGCCCCAGCCCCGACCCTAGCCCTAGCCCCAGCCCCAGCCCCAGCCCCGACCCTAGCCCTAGCCCCAGCCCCAGCCCCAGCCCCGACCCTAGCCCTAGCCCCAGCCCCAGCCCCAGCCCCAGCCCCAGCCCCAGCCCCAGCCCCAGCCCCAGCCCCAGCCCCAGCCCCAGCCCCAGCCCCAGCCCCAGCCCCAGCCCCAGCCCCAGCCCCAGCCCCAGCCCCAGCCCCGACCCTAGCCCTAGCCCCAGCCCCAGCCCCAGCCCCAGCCCCGACCCTAGCCCTAGCCCCAGCCCCAGCCCCAGCCCCAGCCCCAGCCCCAGCCCCAGCCCCAGCCCCAGCCCCAGCCCCAGCCCCAGCCCCAGCCCCAGCCCCAGCCCCAGCCCCAGCCCCGACCCTAGCCCTAGCCCCAGCCCCAGCCCCAGCCCCAACCCTAGCCCTAGCCCCAGCAGCCAGCCCAGCTGAACCAGCCCCACTTGCTAGCCAGCTCCCCCCATCAGCCTCAGGCCCACAGCAGCCTCGACCAGGGCAGGAGCTTTCCCTTCAAAGACATCATTGGCCCCTCAGCCCACAGCCCCTGACACCCCGACCGTTGGCTGATGCAGGCTTTGTCCTCCCACCTCCCACCGTGTTCACACCACATCAGACACAGCTCAGCAACCAGGGACTGCCCCAGGTGCAGCAGCGGCACTTGGCGTCATTGCCCTCACGCCAGCATGAGTCGCCTCACGCCCGTAAGCCACTTGAGCAGCAGCAGCAGCAGCAGAAGAAGAAGAAGAAGAAGAAGCAGGAGCAGCAGCAGGAGCAGCAGCAACAATTTAAGCAGCAGCAGCAGCAATCTAAGCAGCAGGAGCAGCAGCAGCAATCTAAGCAGCAGCAGCAGCAGCAGCAGCAGCAGCAGCAGCAGCAATCTAAGCAGCAGCAGCAGCAGCAGCAGCAGCAGCAGGAGCAGCAGCAATCTAAGCAGCAGGAGCAGCAGCAGCAGCAATCTAAGCAGCAGGAGCAGCAGCAGCAGCAGCAGCAGCAGCAGCAGCAGCAAAATAAGCAGCAGCAGCAGCAGCAGCAATCTAAGCAGCAGCAGCAGCAGCAGCAGCAGCAGCAGCAGCAGCAGCAGCAGCAATCTAAGCAGCAGCAGCAGCAGCAGCAGCAATCTAAGCAGCAGGAGCAGCAGAAGCAGCAACCTAAGCAGCAGGAGCAGCAGCAGCAATCTAAGCAGCAGCAGCAGCAGCAGCAGCAGCAGCAGCAGCAGCAGCAGCAGCAGCAGCAATCTAAGCAGCAGCAACAGCAGCAATCTAAGCAGCAGCAGCAGCAGCAGCAGCAACAGCAGGAGCAGCAGAAGCAGCAATCTAAGCAGCAGGAGCAGCAGCAGCAATCTAAGCAGCAGCAGCAGCAGCAGCAGCAGCAGCAATCGCAGCAGCAGCAGCAGCAGCAGCAGCAGCAGCAGCAGCAGCACCAGCAGCAGCAGCAATCTAAGCAGCAGCAGCAGCAGCAGCAGCAATCTAAGCAGCAGCAGCAGCTGCAGCAGCAACAGCAGTGGGAGCAAGGGCAGCAGCAGCAGCAGCAACAGCAGCAAGCTGGCACTCCACCATTTGATAAGGTGGGGTTTGACAGCGCCCTGGTCAGAACAGGGAGTAGAAACCTGCCTTGCTGCATCCCTGTGCCTCATCAGCATCATCAGGGTCACCATCAGGATCATCATCAGCATAAGCATCATCAGCATCAGCATCAGCACCGTCAGCATCGTCAGCATGATCACACGGCATTGGGTCTGTGAGTGCATGGGATGAGAGTGTTGCAGCAACGCAGATAGGTGAATGTTGGATGAGGAATGAGGATGAGGATGAGGATGATACGGCATCAGCCTGTCAGCACTGCTGCAATACACACACCACACGCATCGATGATGTGATACTCTTCTATGAAGATGATGAGGACGCAGCGAGGCTTATAGACTGGAACTGCCTAGTAGTCTCCCTGGACATGAAAAGGCCTTGCTCTCTGCCTGCTGGCTGTAAACTGCTGTCTCCCTCTCGTCTGCAGTAGGCTGCTGTCCAGGTTTCAAGGCAGGCAGATGCGAGGGGCAGAGAGTGTGTTGCAGGAACGCAGCGGTTTCCCAATGGACGGCACATTGACAAATGCCATGCACCGATGGCAATGATGGTGGTAGTGATGATGGCCATGGTGGTGATGGTCATGGTGATGGTGATGGTCATGACGGTGGTGATGGTCATGGCCATGGTCATGGTGGTGATAGGCGTGGTGGCGATGGTGAATACAGTGATGGTGATGATGGTGATGGCGATGGTCATGGCGAAGGTCATGGTCATAGCCATGGTCATGTTGATGATGGTGGTGGTGATGGGGCGTGACTGGGCTAGCAGCTGTGTGTTGTGGCCATGGCTGTTGGCTGGGGCCACCAAGGCATGTGCCGCCCCTCCTGCCCCGCAGCGCTCCCCGCAAGAGTGTGCCATCCGTAGCGAGCTGACCCGGGCCAACAGCCTGGAGGCGGTGCAGGCCGTGGTGATGAAACACGAGCGGCAGATGGGGGTGAATAGCCTGGTGTATGCAAACTCCCAGGTCAGGGCCTGGGGAGCAGGGGGGTGGCGCAGGGGGCAGGCAAGCGTGGTCCATGGCATGGAGGCAAGTGAGGTTGAGGTGGGGGCAGAGCGCATTGGCAGGACAGCGTTGGGTAGGGTGGGTGGAGGAGGCAGGGCAGGGCAAGGGGGAGAGGCGTGGGGGAGGGGCCTGGGGGATGGGTGAGGGCTGAGGCTGGCAGCGGTTCATCATCATCGCCATCATCATCATCATCATCATCATCATTGCAAGGCGTTTGCCACAACAAGATAGGGGCAGAGCGCAGCAGCTGGGCAGCGTTGGGTGGGGTGGGTGGTGGAGGCAGGGCAGGGCAGGGCAAGGGAGAAGGGTCAGGCACATCACCATCATCATTACATGGCATTTCCGCCAGTACACAGCCTCGTGGGCTCGCGCTGCTGCAGCTGGCATTGTCGACTCCTGCGCTGCGCAGCTCGCGCGGTACTGGAACCGCTCACCAGGACAGAGCAAGAGCACCGCGGAGCTGCGGCGTGAAACCATGCATCTGATGGAGCAGCTGGCCTCCCGCCTGGCTCCCTTGGTCCCCCTCCTCACAGGCGCACGGGTCAGCAACTGCACCAACCGTTCCAACCGACCCAACCACCCCAACTGCCCCCACCTTGACCCCGCTGGATCTTCATGCACACGGCCTGCCACGTGGAATAGTCATAGAGGGTTGGATGTTGGAAGCCTGATGCTGGGATTGGCCACAGGCCTGGTATGGCTGCTTAGCCTTGCCTGTCAGTAACATGGGTGTGGGCCATGTGGGAAGGAGGGGGTGGGGCGGGGGTCCAGCTGATGGCAGGCAGCCCATGAGGTGAGGGTGTCAGGCTATGTGATTGGGGCAGCCCCACCCCTCTTCTTCCACACCCCTAGCTCCTTTCACCTTCCGTTCCTCGTAGCCCCTTTAACCACCTTTAACCACCTGTGTTCTCAGCTCCCTGCTCTCCCCACCCCCTTCCCTTTCTCCTCCGTTTTGCGTACGCCTCCTTATATGGTCAGTGGTTTGAACATGATGGCGGGGCTGTCTGTCCAGGTAAGCAGCCTGCTGTGGGCGTTTGCGCGTGTGGAGCATGTACCCCACAGCACCGCCCTGGGCAAGCTGGTGCTGGAGCATGCAGCCAGGGACTCCTTTGCCCTCATCCAGGTCTGACCCTGACCCTGACCCTGACCCTGACCCTGACCCTGACCCTGACCCTGACCCTGACCCTGACCCTGACCCTGACCCTGACCCTGACCCTGACCCTGACCCTAACCCTAACCTTGACCCTGACTCTGACCCTGAACCTGACCCTGACCTAGATTATGACCTTCACCCTGACCCTCAAATTGACCCAGTTGCAACCCTAGCCCCAAGCTTCTTTGCCCTTCACCCTGCTGCCTCTCTACATCTGCTGACTGCCTACCCATGCTTAAGTCCTCTCACCTCCTGCTTTGACTTGATTTGGCTTGACTGCCTATGCTGGTCCATTCACCCGTCACCATTCCTGCAAGATACACACTGATGTGCAGACATGCCCTGCTGCTCCTGGTGCTGTCACTGACGACCATGCTGGTCTTGAAGCTGGTGCTATTGCTGGTCTTGTCGCTCGTGTCGCTGATGCTGGCGGCCGCTGTGGCGCTGGTGGTGGCTTGCAGCCTGGTGCAGGCAATCTTGCCCACTCCCTATCAATCCTAGTGTGGTCACTGGGCAAGCTGGGGACCAAGCTGAATGGAGGGGATGACCTGGGGGTCTTTGGGGAGGCTGCGAGGAATGCCTGCCAGGCAAGTAGGTGGGCCGGGGCAAGGGCGAGGGCGAGGGCGAGGGCGAGGGCGAGGGCAAGGGCAAGGGGCAGGGCCAGGGGCAGGGCCAGGGCCAGGGCACAATACCATGCTGACACTACAGCAGAGCTTTGCCTGCCATGCTTTGCTCAGCTGTGCCCTGCACGAGCCTGGCCTAGCCTGAGCTGCCGGCCCTTGAGTTGCCGTGCTGCAGCTTGCTGCCTGCAACCCACATCACTTCACGCTGGATCGCCCAGTGCTCAATCTGCTGACTGGGCTGGCCAGCGCACCCCCCTTGTGGATGACGCCTGGAGAACGAAAGTGAGAGGCATGGAGTGACCAGGGGTGGGAGGTAGGGGGTGATCAGGGGTGAGAGGCAGGGAGTGACCAGGGGTGAGCGATGTATTGGTTAGACCAGTCCAGTCTTTGACAGAATCCTTGGTTGAACCCAGTGCCCACTGAGGAACAATCGTCGACCTCGATCTCGACCTCGACCTCGACCTCAACCCCGACCTCGACCTTGATCCCGACCTCGACCTCGACCTCGACCGCAAATTCGACCTCGACCTCAACCCCGACCTCGATTCGACCTCGACCTCAACCCCGACCTCGACCTCGACCTCAACCCCGACCTCGACCTCAACCACGACTTGATCATGCTCCTATCCTGACACTGACCCCTTGACTGCGCAGGCACCTGGCAAGCCAGATCCTCCCCCCCATCCTAGCCCAGCTGCCCCTCACCGCCCCCCATGGAGCCGCCATGCTGGTGCACTGCCTAGGCCGACTGCACTATGACGACCCGCCCACACCCCTGGTCTACTCCACCCTGGCCCTGCACTCCCTTCGCTACAAACTGCCCCTCAGCCTGATCAGCAACGTGCTGTGGGCCTACGGCCAGCTGGCCACCAGCAATGTCACGTTCGTGCAGTCCCTCAGCACCCCGGCCATGTGCACCCTCATGCTGGCGGCTGAACAGCAGCTGCGGGAAGCTAGGCAGAAGCTGGGTGACCTGGGGCTGGCCGTGGGTCTGTCTGAGCCAAAGAGGGTGAGGGTAGCTGGGGAGGGGATGGACGAGGAGGGGGTGGAGATCCATGGGGGGGAGCAGCAGCAACAGCAGCAGCAGCAGCAGCAGCAGCATACCCCGCCTAGCCAGTCGTTGAGCCAGGCAGGACAGACAGGGCAGGCAGGGTATGAGGGCACGCAGAAGGGCTCCCGTGCCTCCACCCTCCGCAGTGGAGGACAGGAGGTGGGCTCGACCGCTGACAAGCAGCACGCGTGGTTTGGGCCACAAGGGGCGGCTGCCCGCCTCGTGGGGGTTGGGGTGGCAGCTAGGGGTGGGGCAGCAGCAGGGGATCGCCCTGGCGACCCAGCCGCTGAGCGCATGAGTGCAACATGGAGGTGGCCCCCGCCCCCGCCCCCTAAGCTGGAGCTGCTCTTTCCCGCCACGGGTGAGTCACACATCTGATTACACTCCCTGCTGGCATTGACCATCACACTCAGTTCCAGGAAAGGTCCTTGCTCCAGCCTCCACTTCAAGTAGGCCTGCCAAGACCGTCAAGGCGGGATGTAGGGTCATGGGCCCTGCTGCTGCTGTGAGGGAGGTTGAGGAAGCAGCCCGCGCCGCCCTCAGCGTGCGCCCCTTGGCGCGCCCCCAAGCCCCTTGGCGCGCCCCTTGGCGCGCCGCCCTTAGCGTGCGCCCCTTGGCGCGCCGCCCTCAGCGTGCGCCCCTTGGCGCGCCCCCAAGCCCCTTGGCGCGCCCCCAAGCCCCTTGGCGCGCCCCCAAGCCCCTTGGCGCGCCCCCAAGCCCCTTGGCGCGCCCCCAAGCCCCTTGGCGCGCCGCCCTTAGCGTGCGCCCCTTGGCACGCCCCCATTAGCGGCGCCTCCTCCCTTCATGCACGCTGGCTCAGCTGGAGTAGTCTTCTGCTGCGGCGGCGGCTGCGGCGGCTGCTGTGAGCAGCCACCTCAACTGGGGCCTCAGCCTCGTCACCTCCACCTTGGCGGCCACGCCCTGCCCTGTGCACCCTGTGTCCTAGCCCCTGCGCCCTAGCCCCTGCGCCCAGTGCCCTAGCCTGTGCCCTAGCCCCTGCACCCTGCCCTGTGCCACCCCGCGCCCTGTGCGCCCCTTCATGGCCATGGTCATAGTCATGATGCCACAGCACCTGACCCCCTGCGCGAGGAAATCACGGTCCCAGCTTCCATAGCCCCCCTGGCCTGCACCCCCCCCTGGCATGTGCCCCCCCCCCCTCCCCTCTTTCCCTTTCCCTGGCCTGCAGCCCCCCCTGGCCTATTGCCTCCCCCCTGGCCTCTTTGCTCTCCCCTGCCCCCACCCTGCGTGTGCAGGGGCCCGTACCGTGTGCCCCGCCACCTTCTCTGACACCTTGGACTACACCCGCTTCACAACCATCCCCCTGCCCCGCTTACCCCAGCCCCTGCCCCACCCCCCAGGCGCCCAGGGTGCAGCAGGCCGCCACGAAGAGGAGGCTGAAGCTGGGGCTGTGTGGCACATTGACCGCCCGGGTGGGTGCAGCAGCAGTGTCCTGGTTGCTGTGACTGTGCCAGAAGATGCAGGTGAAGACCGCCCGGGTGGGTGCAGCAGTTCATCTCGATCCTGATGAGCCACAGGACAGCAGTGGACAGCCCCCACCATTACCAGCGACACAGCGCCGTGCAGGGCCTGCTGATGCTCCACAGCCAGCACCAGGCAGGCACCTTGGACAGCGTGCTTGTGGAGGCCTGCCTGCCTGCCTGCCTGCCTGCCTGCCTGCCTGCCTGCCTGCCTGCCTGCCTGCCTGCCTGCCTGCCTGCCTGCCTGCCTGCCTGCCTGCCTGCCTGCCTGCCTGCCTGCCTGCCTGCCTGCCTGCCTGCCTGCCTGCCTGCCTGCCTGCCTGCCTGCCTGGTTGGCCTAAACCGTTAAAACACCCAGCACTGGACAGCCGCCACCATTCCTACCAACACTGGGCCATGTTGATGCAGGGCCTGCTAATGCTTTGTAGCCAGGCAGCCATTATGCTGGCTCATACTCTTTAAACTGGCGCTGGGCAAAAGACAGCCGACCCTATCCCTGCCAGCCTTGCTTGCTCTGGCTACTTCTTTGCAATATCTTCAGCGCGCAAACATGACATGTGTATCGCTAGCTGACAGCTGACAGCCAGCCGCATCACTGGCAGCACTGACTGGGTCGCAGCACTGACTGTCGGTCGCGCAGGTGGCCTCGTCACCGTGCTGCTGGACTTTGTGCGTAGCGTGGCGGAGCAGGCCACCACCTCTGACAGCCAGGTCATCGGCAACGTGGCCCGCGCTTGCATGAGGCTAAGGTTGAAGAGCCCGGAACTGCTGACCTGCATCAGCCAGGTGGGGTGATCCACAGCCACTCCACACCGCAAGCCCCCCCGACCTGCCTGCTGCCACACATGATGTATAGTGAGCCTTGATACATCGCAGCCTTGGCCCATCCTGTCCTGGCTGACCTCTGCCCAGGCTGTTGTTGTTCACGGTTCACAACGCAAAGCCATCTTGGTGCCTGCCTGGTGCCTCTGCATGCCTGGCGGGCCGGTGAGCTGCTCTGCTGAGCAGCAACAGCGGCTGCACGAACAGGGGAAGGGGCAGGGAGCACAGAGCGCTGCCCCAGGACAGGGCAGGGGCAGGGGCTGGGCGGCTAGGCACAAGAGGCAACATGCTCATGAGCTGGCCCTGGCTCCGGGCTAAGACCTTGCGGGCCCTGCTCTCCAGCTGTTCATGACCCCGTTGCCTGTTGTAGCCTGTGCACATGGCCAATATGGTGCGGGCACCCCTCCATTCACCCACCTCATTCCCCACAGTGTGGGCCCACACCCCTCTCCACCCTACCCCCTGGTGTAGCCTGTGCACCTGTGATCAACACGGTGCATGTGGCCTGTCTGCCTGCCTGCTGCAGCTTTTGCCCGGGATGCTGCCCCAGCTGACAGACCAGGACATTGGCAGTGTGGCCACTAGCTGCGCCTGCCTGTACTCAGGTGGGCCCGCCACAATCCTGACCTGCTGCTGCTTGTGTGTGGATTTTTGACTGGTGCTCTTGGTGATTCCTTACGTGCTGCTGCTGCTGCCCACTGTTGTATGTTCACGGTAGGATGATTAGGGAAAGAAGATTGAGAGAAGAGAAGCATTGTATAGTGTGTGGCACTGTGTGCTCATTGGTGGTGGTGTGAGAATGCCTAGTGCCCAACTGCCCAAACCGAGAAGTGACGGCTGCACCAGCCTGCCCCCTGTGTGGCTGTGTTTACGCTGACTGCTGTCTGTGTGGCTGTGTTAACATTGACTGCTGTCTGTGTACTCTGTGTTCACCTGTGAGTGCTCGCAGGCCCTGTGAGCCGCAGCGTGGTGGAGGCGCTGGGCTCAGAGCTGGCCCGCAGGGGGCTGGACCAGGTGTCAGAGCAGGTGAGCCCGCGCCCCTGTAAAATTGCCAGGGTTTGAACTGGGGTCCCTTCCCTGTTCATCACAGTATACGGGATGCAATGGGTTGTGAGACTGGGTGTGAACCCTGGTGTCAGCCTATAGTTTTAAGTCATCAAAATGTGTAGTTGTCATCAAAATGTGTAGCTTAGTGTCATGATGTGTAGCTAGATTGTAGTAAAGGGGTGTGCAGGGAAGGGACAGGGCAAGGGAAGGGGCAAGGGACAGGGCAAGGGAAGGGGCAAGGGAAGGGGCAAGGGAAGGGGCAAGGGAAGGGGCAAGGGAAGGGGCAAGGGACAGGGGCAAGGGAAGGGGCAAGGGACAGGGGCAAGGGAAGGGGCAAGGGACAGGGGCAAGGGACAGGGGCAAGGGAAGGGGCAAGGGACAGGGGCAAGGGAAGGGGCAAGGGAAGGGGCAAGGGAAGGGGCAAGGGAAGGGGCAAGGGAAGGGGCAAGGGAAGGGGCAAGGGAAGGGGCAAGGGAAGGGGCAAGGGAAGGGGCAAGGGACAGGGGCAAGGGAAGGGGCAAGGGAAGGGGCAAGGGAAGGGGCAAGGGAAGGGGCAAGGGAAGGGGCAAGTGCACACACGGGCCCTGCTGCCTGTGCTGCTGCCAATCCAGTCAGATGTGGGCCTACTGCTCAACATGTGCTGTGCTGCTGCCAGCCCCGGGTACTAATCTTGTCAGGTGATTGAGCTATGAGTTATGCATATGGGCATACACAAGGCAACTACACTGGTGTGCAGCCGGCCGTGAGAATACAGCTTTACGTCATCAAAGCGGGTAGTCCAGTGTCTAGCTGCTGGTAGTGCTGCTGCCAGCCCCGGGTTCAACCCTTTGTAAACGCAAACCTCCTGCAGCAGAAACCTAGCTTCTGCTCTTGTTGTGAACATGACTGCGGCAGTGGCGGTGGCATCGACGGCTACTGCTGCGGCTGCTGCTGCCATTGCTGCTGCTGCTCCCACCATTGCTAATGCTGCTGCTGCTGCCACTGCAGAGCATAATGAACGTGGCATCTGCTCACACCATCATGGACACCGCCGGCAGCTTGGAGTTCCGCAAGATGGTGCTGTTCATGCTGCAGCGCTGGCAGCAGCAGCAGTGGCGCCCGCTAAGCAGCCCTGGCATGAAGTACAAGAGTTTTCAGCTGAAAAACTTCTTCATGGTAGGTATGGCCAGGAACATGGGTAGCACGGCTGCATACACTCATGCACCGGTCTAAATGGGTGCAGCTATGCAGCCATGCAGTCTCATATGATTTTGTCCCCATGTTTATCCTATCCACAGCCTGACATGCATTGCATTCAGGCTAGTGGGCTGTTCTCTAGCAATGTTGTCACCTCCATGGTTGTCCAGCAATGCTAATTAGTTGAGGCCTTGGGCCTGACCCTTTGCTGCTGTAAAAGCAGCTGCTGCCGCCACCACTGCTGCTCATTGTTGTGGCATAGCAGGCACTGTGGATACTGCCTTTGCCAGTCCTGCGCCTGTGGTCGTATCTGCTCACAAACTTCTGCCACCCCTGCCACTGCTGCTGCTGCTGCTGCTGCTGCTGCTGCTGCTGCTGCTGCTGCTGCTGCTGCTGCTGCTGCTGCTGCTGCTGCTGCTGCTGCTGCTGCTGCTGCTGCCACCCCTGCCACTGCTTCTGCTGCTGCTGCCGCAGGTCTGCTCAGAGCTAGACTGGGAGGCGGCCCGGGCTGGCAATGCCCCTGGCAGCGTGCCACCCACAGTGTGGGCCTGGCCTCCTGCCCAGCACAGCCTCCAGCCCCGGCACTGGCCAGGGGTCAACCCCCCCGCCCCCCTGCCCCCACTACGGCCACCCCCCCAGCAGCCCCCCCAGGGGTCTGCCCTAGCCTCTGGGATGGGGGGTGGGGGGTATGTCCATGGCCAGATGCTGCCAGCCACCTCTGATGCCAAACCCTCGGCCTTTGACCCCATGGCCCATGGCTCGAATGGCGGTAAGAGTGAGAAGAGGAGTGAGGTTAGGGAGGGGAGTGAGGGGGGCGGTGGGGTCTGGGTGGGGCAGCAGCAGGCTCAGGGGGTGGGTGTAGCAGGGGGCCAGTGGCAACCGCCGGCGGATGCCCGGCAGCTTCAGATGCCTTGCTTTCTGCCCTGGGACCACCACTGGTTCCAGGAGGCTGTCAGTGTGCTGACACGGCACACACAGCGGGATACACAGCACAAGGCGCAGGAGGTGGAGAGCGCACAGCCCAGAGGCTCCTCCTGGTTTCAGGTGACCCTTACCCTGTACCTAAACTCCAACCCTACCTCTAGCCACCCCTAAACTACAACCCTAACCCATACCCTGATTGTACACCCCAACCCTCACTAACCCAATCCCAAACCCCAAACCCCCTCCCTAAACATTGACCCTATTCCAAAATCCCAACACTGACTGTAAACCCCAACTCTCTTTAACCCTCCCTATTCTGCCTAATCCTAACCAGTCTTGCGTCTGCTACCCTATGCTGCTCCATTGCTGCTGTCCGCCGCTGCTTGCTTACTGTGTTCAAAGCGAACCCTGGGGTGGATGCCTCCTGACCACCATGAGTGTGGCGTGGTACTGCATAGCAGTGTTTCTTTTTCGTTCCGCCCTGATGCATGATCCATGGCCCAAAGTGACATGGCATAGGTTCATACCCTTGAATTTATAGCTCGACCTTACTTCGAAACATCGCTTAGGTGGAAATGTTAGCGAGAACTACGCTGAAATACGCAAAATCTCAATATCAAGTATTATTTTCATTATAACGCAGAGCGAGGTAGTGCAGCTCGCAAAGCGACCATTTCATAGCGCAAAACGATTTCAAAAATGTGGCATGTAATAGCGAACGCTATGTATAGCGCGAAAAAAAGCACTGCTGCATAGGCAACCCTGATCTCTATTGCCGGGTCACTGCCAAAGTCTTTCTATTGTTTTCGAGCAGCTTCTCAACGCTGGCAAGCGTCAGCGGCGAGTGCAGGTTCGTCTGGGTCGCTTCGCAGGTGTCTTTGCATCGAGCCGCCAAGGGCCTGGTGACCCACGGCTCGCGGCGCTACTCCTGGCGGCATGTGTCGGCACTAGAGCAGCCCACCGAAGACGGCCTCGTCGAGCTGGACATGTGCTTGCGCTCGTCATGCGGGCGGGTGCGGGTTAGCATCGAGGCGGACGGTGAGTCTGAACAGTGCAGTGCAACAGGTGCGAACGCCGCAGACAACGATGTGCACGGGCGCCTGCAGCCCGCGTAGGCTGTGTCAAAATGTCGAGCTGATGGGCTGTTGCGGGATCGTCATGGTGTTGCTGTCTCTTGGCTCATGTCTGTCGCTGGACGCAGGTCCGTGGCATTTCCTCATCAACGATCGCACTCAGTGTGAAGGCTCGACGTTGCGGCGCAAACTCGCCACTGAGCGCCGTGGTTACATACACCTGTCCATTCCGTACTACGAATGGTCCGATTGCAGTACGCCATTTGAGAAGGTGTGACTAATGTTTGGCACACGCAAGAAGCCGCACCGTCAACTTGACAGCGAGCACGGAGCGGCTGGCGTGGACCATTCTCGCTGCCTTCCGTGCAAGCCCGCTGGCCGGGCTGCATTCGTCCTCGTCCGCCATCCCTGGCCCTTCAAGTTTTGCAAGCGCCGTGCCTGCCCAGGTGACGTACCTGCAGACCAAGCTGCGGCCCCTGTTGCTGTCCACCCTCCCCCCCGGCCCCGACACCGACGCCTTGGTGGAGGACCTGGTGGGGCGCAAGGTGGATGAGCCAATGCTCCTGTCTGCTCCCATGCGTGCCGCTCTTGCCCACGCCACCAACCACCCAGACAAACGTGCTGGCTCCAATGAATTGGAGGGAAAGGGAGAGGAAGGCGGGGAGGAGGGGGAGGAGGAGGAGGAGGAGGAGAAGGGGCGGGGGGCCTGTGTGCTACGAACGCCTAGTGAGTACCATCCTCCCCGACTGCCAAGCAAGGCCAACTGGCAGAGCCGGGTGGCTGCTGTGAAGTGCTTCCAAGCCACAGGTGAGTATGCAGCCAGCGTTCAGGCTGCATGGAGCAGCTGGGGTGGTGTTGCATGCATGGCAATTGCAACTGGCACTGACACTGACATTCAATTGTTCGTCATGACGGTCTCTGAAGTGAAGCACGGCTAGGGTTCCCCCTGAAAGAGGAACCATGTGTGAACGTGTGATGAGGAGTGCATCGCAGAGTGTGTTGCAGCCATTGCTGGTGGTGCACATGTTACAGCATAGCTGCATGTGATGGAATGACAAACAATGATGCGACAGGGTAGAGAATGATGGCATGCACCCCTGCTCCATGGGTGAGGCTGTGCTGATGCAACGCATCGCAGAGGCCGGCCTGACCAGGGTGGCGAGCTTTGTCCCAGACAACGCACCCTACCTCGACTTAGCTGCGCAGCTGCAACGCTGCGGCCTCCTCTTAGAGACGTCCCTTGCCGCCGCCTATACCGCGCAGCCCCATGCCTCCATGCCAAGTGCTGTTGACACGGCACCCCACAGCTGTCAGAACGTACATGACCCTCGCGACCTATCGTACGGCCCCGGCGCTAGCTCCGGCAATGGGATTGTGAACCAAGGCGCGGCCTGGCCGGCGCTTCCACCGGTGGAGGTGCTAGTCGCGTTGCAGCCAATAAGTGCGAGCGAGGTGTTGCCTGTGTATGAGTTACAGCGACAGCTCCATCAGCAATTGCACGCGCTGCAGATGGCGTACAGGGAGGGAGAGGCGTGCTCCCGTTTCTCCGCGGCACAATTGAAGGAGCTGGACGGCGTGATACAGCAGTTGTCCACCGCCATAAGTGCCACCGCGTGGGCTCTGCGGACGAACTATCAGTACCAGCGATGGTGCTGGCGGGATGGCATGTGGCAGGAACAGCTACCACCCAGCTTCAAGCAGTAGCAGCAGGGCTGCGGCAGTCACAGGCTGGTGAGGGATCGGGTGTGGTGCTCCACGTTGCCGCGTATGCTGCCAGGCAACCATGGGTTTACTCCATTGAGACAAAACACGCTGGGCTGGGCTAGTGACAGAGCTGTTTGCGGCAGCCAAACTAGGACCCAACTCATATGCAAACTAGCACCCAACACTCCCTTTGCTTTTGCAACGCACCAAGGCGTGCCACCGAAGCGATTGCAGCAAGGCATGCTCCTGGACCGGGCTCACAAGGCACAGGCCACCGAAAACCACAGCCCCAAGGGCTGGTGCCCTCAGAACAGCTGGTTGATGCAACCAGCCTGGAGCCTGGGACATGACATGACGGAGTGGGGCTTCTTGTAGTGCCATGAGGCCCCAACATGGCCAGGCAGGAATACCAACATCCTCTTTACCCCTGTCCTCTCGTAGCATCCAGCTGTTGATTTGGTGTGAAGTCCAGAATGCCCATGGAAGTAAGGTGCTTGTAGTCTCAGCTGTGACACCCCTAATAAAATGTTCGCATGGGTCAGTTTGGGTCACACAGGCCACCTCAGGACATCGCGTTTGCACCGTCCCGCTCTATAGCTCAAGCCGTGTCTGTGTCGCTGGCCTCTAGTTCGGCCGCGATGGTGGTGGGCGAAGATGTTTCCCCGCGGATGAGCCTATAGTAGTGGTCTCTATCACTGGGCATCGCACAAATTGTTCTAGCGACGCGTTGCAAAATCACGTGACTGTCCAGTCGAGCCAACAGGAGCCGGAGGTGCATCTCTAGTCCTAGCTGGCCCAGGTACGTGGCGTGATACTAAAAAACGCGACATGCCCCATGCCTTGACTGACCGGAATTCGGTGTTCCTGTGACCGGCGCCAGGCACTACCAAGGGCTCCATCCGCGACCCTCGTCACACACATGTGTCCGTAGCAAGCACATCTACATAATAGGTAAGATTGTTGCAACATGCAAGTGAGGTGTGAGTGACAGCTTCACAGCAAGCCCATGGCACGCCCAGCCATGCCACAGCCATGAAAACTAATAAAATCGTATGCCACTTTGCTAGTGGCCTGTTATCACTCCAATGAAACTGCAACCCAAGTTTCATGTGGCAGTGACGATGCGTTCAGCACTTACATGGGTATGCAGTCCCCCGACCTCATGTCCTCTCACTACCACCATGTGCCATCCTATTTGGCTGCAGGAAGGCATGCCAAGGTTCCAGCACCCCAACCAGGGCAAATGCGTGCTCTGTTGCAAGTGCACTTTCCCCAACGTCACCAGGGAGTTCTATGCATGGGTAGCTGTGGGTGTGCACCAGGGGGAGGATGGGATGGAGGTGGCATGGCGATTGCGTCATGAAGCCTTGCGCCTTAAGGGTACCCTCACTCGTGCCCCCGAGTACAAGCTGTGTGTCATTGGGCCAGCCAGTGTTGTGGACAGCCAGTTGAAAGCGGCTTGTGAAGCCAAAGACCTCGCCCTCATTGCTCACCATTGTTGTGTACAGCTTTGTCAGAGACGGTACCAAGCTGCGAATGGAGCACCACCGTTCTCCCAAGAGCCAGCGCCGGCAGCCAGGATGGTGGGGGAGGACTCAACTCCTCCTGCCCAGTGTCCACCCACCCTCCCAGAAGCTTGTAGCAGCGAGGGGCAGGGAGGGGCAGGGCTGCAGGGGCAGGGGGCTGGGCTGGCGCATGTGGCTGCAGGTCCTGCCCGCCGTCCACCCACCATCCTGGCAGCTGGCAGCAGCGAGGGGCAGGGAGGGGCAGGGCTGCAGGGGCAGGGGGCTGGGCTGGCGCATGTGGCTCCAACTGCAACTGCCGCACAACGCCCGGTGTCCGGCAGCAGCGAGGGGCCTGCCACACAATCACTGCTGGAGGTTAGTGGCCATGCATCATATGTTTGTTTGCATCACATGTTCCTGTAGACCTCCTTGTTGCAGATCCTTATTTTAGGGTGCATGCCCCATGGTGCATGCTATTTTTGTGTGTTTCTTGCAGGGTTCCAGGGCGCAACTGCTACAACATCAGAAGGATGAACATTCCATGGAGTTGGCAGTAGCCGCTATCCGGCACGGCTTACAACGAGCTGGGCAGGGGGCGACACCCAAGCTGAGCGACAGGTTGGTACTTACAAAGCTCTTTAATACTATACAATGTCAAATAACCCCCTTTCCCGCATATGCCGACCCTCCCTCCGCAGGCCCTCCCCCTCCTCCCGCAGCTCCAGCATGTGAGGTGTTCGACGTTGCCCAACAGCTTCACCTGACAACTGCATCAGCTTGGGAGGTGGTGCAACCCATCTTCCTTGAGGCCCGCCGGTACTACTGCCATCGTATGGGCTTCTTGGACCTGATGCCGTACCGCTTTGCCCAGCTGGGGGACACTGACAGCACAGCCCGGCAACGAGCGGCATGGGCAGTGTTGGGGCATTTCAGTTGTGGTGGCATGGACATGTTCGAGAGGCCACCATCAAAGGAGCTTGTCGGTGACTTGCTGGTAGGGACAAGGGCATGGGACAAAGTGGGCAAGGGGCAGATTCTAGTGGCTACACATGCACATGCGCACATGCTTGCTCACGCACATGCCCACAACCTGCCCACAAGCATGCAACGCTACACAACAACACCTTCAGCCCTCCCACCCCTTGGCGCCTGCCTTTTGCAGCGCACGTACCTCCTTGGCGTATTGTCTTCCCGCTTGGAGGAGCTCCTTGCTCTCCTGTACAAACCAGCCCACATCACCAACGCAGCGTGTGAGACAGCATTGAAGCCGTTGAGCAGCAGCGGCGTGGAGAAAATGAGTCCAGAACAGGTTGCAGCTCACGTCAAGGCGCACACTGAGGATTTGGACACCTGGGTGCCTCACATCACCCGGGAGAGCCTAGCACAGAGCAGGGTGGAGGACAGGGTGGCTAAGCGTCAACGCAAGGAGGACAAGCAGGCTGCAGCTGTAGCCTTCTTTGGCATAGCATCACCCTCGCTCGCCACTGCCCACCCCTCTCCCGTAGCTGCCGCTGCCACCCCCTCACCCACAGCCGGTGCTGCCACCTCCACATCGGACTGCAAGAGAAGCGTGGGGTCCATCACTATCAGCCTGGCATCTTTAGAGGCACGGTCAGCCTGTGGGCAAACAGCCACCATGAAGCAAGAGGAGGCAAAGCAGTATGCAGCGGACAAGGCTACAGATAAGGGCAGGCACCTGCAGGCAGTAGCTTTGTACCGCTGCAAGCTAGCTAGCAACAAGCTGCCACCAACCACCTCAAAGTTGCTGAAAAACCAGCTGCAAGAGTTGTGGGCTGTGGTGGGCAATGGGCAGCCCACCGTGAAGCCCGTGCGGAACATGCACATAGCTGACTGGTTGGATGCTCTGGCGATGCACATGTCACCTGTCACAAACTAGACCCATGATTGCCATCACACACCTCAACATAGACACCTTGGCATGCCTTCCTGCAGCCAAATAGGATGGCACATGGTGGTAGTGAGAGGACATGAGGTCGGGGGACTGCATACCCATGTAAGTGCTGAACGCATCGTCACTGCCACATGAAACTTGGGTTGCAGTTTCATTGGAGTGATAACAGGCCACTAGCAAAGTGGCATACGATTTTATTAGTTTTCATGGTTGTGGCATGGCTGGGCGTGCCATGGGCTTGCTGTGAAGCTGTCACTCACACCTCACTTGCATGTTGCAACAATCTTACCTATTATGTAGATGTGCTTGCTACGGACACATGTGTGTGACAAGGGTCGCGGATGGAGCCCTTGCTAGTGCCTGGCGCCGGTCACAGGAACACCGAATTCCGGTCAGTCAAGGCATGGGGCATGTCGCGTTTGATGGTGCTGCGCCACTTACTAAATGTAACTAGGACTATAGATGCACCTCCAGCCACCGTCGCGCTCGACTGGGCAGTCACGTGACAGTGCACGGTGCTGCGATAGGCATTCTGACCCGTGCGACCTTACAACTACAAGCCTCCAGTAGCAAGCTTGCGTCTCAAGCACATTCAATGTGGAGGGCGCCACAGGCTTCAGGCCAGGCACAACCATCAGCGGGATACAGCGCAAAAGTACGATTGCAACGCACCAGGCGCAACTGCTATCCGTGGCCTATGGGCTCCGTTCGTCAAAATTTGAATTTTCCTCAGGGCGTGTCACAGCTGATTGTAGTGAAGGAAGGACCACCTAAGAGCCAGCACCTACGCTCCAGGACAAATGTCGCGTAATGTGAAGCGTTGGTCTTGTGCTCGGCCACAGCATGGGACCAAATGAGGGGTGCGCATGCACTTCTAGCATGCGCTGTGCATCGTTCTTAGCACGCACAGTGCACCGATGAGCCTTAGCCCGCAGGAGGTGACACAGCAGAGACAAGCACTGAATGACGAGGCGTACTTTGCAGTACTGAAGGCCTTGCTCGCCGCAAACAACGTGCGATTGACGGCGGAGCGCCGCAGCTTACCAGCTAGTCAGTCAACAATGGCTTCTGTACCTTCAAGTGCAGGGCCAGCTTCTGTTGACCAGGAAGTTGCGCAGAGAGCTGGGTATTTCTGATGAGCAGCACAAGGTTTGGCACGATGAGCTGCGAGCGGCCATGCAGGCGGGCGCAATCCAGTATTGGTGCGTGCCAGCACAGCTGGTTTCTACTTAGTCTGGACTGGCATCGCACCAAAGTGTTGCCGTCTTTGTCCTCAGCACTTTGGACCGGACAAGAACAGTGGGTCACACGCAACAAGGCAGAGCATCCATAACTGGCCTGGATCAGCAGCCAGCACCCGTCGTGGACCGCAGCATGGTTGGCTACAAGGTAACCCTCACTGCTAAGTCTGATCAAAGCCCTTTTGCCTTGAGACATACCCTGCTGCTAGTGTCAGTAGAGCTCAAGCTGGACCGCTTGCAACACTGTGCAGCCTGCTGCCACAGAGCAGTTGAAAACGTGTAAGCCATGTGTGCCAAGGGTCTGCATCCGTTCTACTGTTGTGGTTGTGCAGGCCAATGTGGTGACCAGCACAACAGGCCAGTGGCAGGAGGGCCTCATCACTGACTTTGTGGACAACCACATCATGTGAGCCTGATGGCAGCTTAGGTACCATGGCACTCTTGGCTGCGGCCCTGCGGAAAGGCTGGCAGGAAGGATGGGCCAGCAAGGATGTGCAGTGACACAGCAAGGAGGGCAGCTTGCAGGGCAGCAGGGAGATGTGAGCTCAGGGCATAGACAGGCATTGGGAACAACTGAGTGGTGGGTGACAACTCTGGTAAGCCTGGGGCTGGCAAGCACACCTCCTGGCAGTGCCAAGGCTTGGTGGTGCTCACTGATGGTGCTGCCATCAGGCGTGGCACTGCACGCATCGCTGTCATGCCTGGGTTGATGCTTAGCTGGCTCACCCATGCAATGACTTTGTCATCATCATTAAACCTTGCACATCTACCATGATTGTCACTCTTAAGATGGCACGTCCATTTCATTTGTTGCCCACATCATGGTATGGTGTACATGGCATTGCATGGCGTGCCACTGGCAAGCCCTGTGTTGTAACCTGCCATCTGCAGTGTGACTTTCAACCTGGGCACTGACAACGAGTTTGATGAGCGTGTGAAGTGGGAGCAGTCACCCTGCCTGCAAATGCTGAGCGAGCGGGTGGAGCAGTGGGTAAAGCGCAAGCCTTGAGCCCCAGTAGAGTGAGTCCCTGTGATGAGGCAGTCAAGACAACGCCAAGCATAAAAACAACACCGATGGTGGGTTTTGTGGGTTGTTGTCAGGAAGCACCCCAGGTGCTTGAGGCCTTCCCCAGGGTCCTGCCAGCTATGCGCAGCTAGTATAGTCGCGCTAGTACAGTTGCGCTACCAGACCAGCTCAGCAGCTGCAAAGGGCACAGGGCAAGGCACTGCGGCACAGTAGGGTGTGCCAGGGGCCTTGTGTGGAGCTGTTGTCGGCTTACATCAATGCATGTCTGTCAGGGCAGTACTCTCAGGGCAGTGCATGTAGCAGGCAAGACTGGGATGGTTGACATTTCGTTTCCAAGTTCGTCCGGCTAAGTAATGACTGTGTAATGGATCTCATTTCCGCCCCACTCCGGTTGCCGGCACTCCGATTCGATGGCGACCTGATGCACCCCCTAGCACGACCACTCCGCTTCGATGGTGAATTATATGAAATTATCTGCCACCTGCAGTGTGACACTGTCGCGTGCTGACCTGAAAATTTGAAATGTCCGTCGCGGGTCTGGGGCTAGCCACCCGGTAAAGCGCTGGGGCTGGCTGCACTCTATTCAGGCCGTAAGCAACTCATCGCACGAATCGGCGGTCTCATCCGTGCAGAAACGAGAAAGATTTTGTCTCTTGAGCAATGAGGGGTACCTACACCAGGGGTACATGAGTTAAACGACTAGTTTAGGCGTTAAACAGCCTAAACTGCTCGCTGAACGAAGACGTTTTTAAACTAGTTGAATTCTGAGTTAACCTCCTGGTTTAGGAATCAAACCATGAGTTTAACTGAGTTAGGCCTTGGTTTACTGAGGGGCTCGTCAAACCAAGTTTAACCATGGCAACCATTTTAACTCGTAGTTGAACTCCTGCTAAACTCGTTTAAGGCGAGGCGACGACGTAGTTGAACAGGTTACACGGCACGTTAAACCCGCTGTCACATGTTGAATCAGCAGGTAAACCACATGGTACACTAGCATCGGCATCCCCTGGCCTAGATTGTATGTGACAAGGCACAATCACAAGACCACAAGGCAAACTCCTGTGTGTTTCAACGTGCGCAATGCTGCACCCAGCTGCTCACAGCTGCTCAAAGCTGCCCTCCAACTGGCTGTTGCCCATGATTGGCTGTTGCTGAGTAGCTCCAAAGCTGTTCCAAGCTGCTCCAAAGCTCCTGTGAAGCCTCCCCATACTTCCTGCAGAAAGAGCAAGTCACTACATTGTGTGCCTACCTTCCACCTCATCACACCCAACAAACATGTAGCATACGCTCACAATATGAAGTTTAGCATTGGCACAGACCTCAGCTGCATGATCAGCACAAGCATTGGCAGCTTCAGTATGACAGTGGCATGGGCAATCCATTCAACAAACATATTTGCACACCTGCGGCCATCTCTCCTTGCACCTCATCTCTTGATGGTGATGCAGCGATGACATTGTGGTGTGTGGACATGGCATGGCTGGAGTGAGGTGGGTTGGCGATAACTACAACTACAACTCCATGCAGCCCGCTCTAGGCTGCCAGCTCCAGGCTGCCCGCTCCAGGCTGCTACACCAAGGGCTGCTGGGTGCCGTGGGCTAGGGGGGAGGAGAGGGGAGGAGGGTAGGTAGGTGGCAGACTCGGAAGTGGTGGTGGTGGGATGGGGCAGGGGGAAGGGAGAAGGGGGCAAGGGGCAGGAGTGTGACCATTAGACCTGCAGCCAGCAAGAGGCATCCTTGTGATTAGGCTGGGCATTGGGGGCCACTCATGTGCAGGGGCTGGCCATTTACAGTTTTGCTTCATGTCATGCCATGCTGAGTCCTTGCTGGCTCCTTGTTGGTTGCTGCTCTACGCCGCTACCACCTTGCTTGCAATCACAAAGCCTCACTACACCTGGCATGCTCCAGCTGTCGACAACTGCAAGCAAACATCAGCCAGCAAGCAGATGAACAAGGACATGCATGAGCAGAGCAGGCTAGGCTGACACCACCAGAGCATGTGCAGTCACTGGAAGTCCTGGCCGCCGCGTCAGACACCAAGACAAGGGACAGCAAGAGAAGGGTGTACGCTAGAGCGTTGCTTGAACCCACCCATTCTTTCTTTCTTGTTTGGTAGGGTAGGGTAGGGTAGGGTAGGGTAGGGTAGGGCAGGGCAGGGCAGGGCAGGGCAGGGCAGGGCAGGGCAGGGCAGGGCAGGGCAGGGCAGGGCAGGGCAGGGCAGGGCAGGGCAGGGCAGGGCAGGGCAGGGCAGGGCAGGGCAGGGCAGGGCAGGGCAGGGCAGGGCAGGGCAGGGCAGGGCAGGGCAGGGCAGGGCAGGGCAGGGTAGGGTAGGGTAGGGTAGGGTAGGGTAGGGTAGGGTAGGGTAGGGTAGGGTAGGGTAGGGTAGGGTAGGGTAGGGTAGGGTAGGGTAGGGTAGGGTAGGGTAGGGGCTTGGGAGGTGGTGGTGGTGGTGCTTGGGGGGAGGGTGGGAATGCTTGCTCCAGGCTGCAAGGTAGGTAGAGTGGGGAGTGTTGCATTGGAAGAGGGCGAGAGTGAAGGTGAGTGTGGTTGTTGTGGGAAAGGGGGATGGGTGTGACCATGATCTCCTGTAGCAAAGCAGTTCATGCACGTGGTCAGGCTAGGCTCACACAGAGCCACTCACCATTTGCAGCGTGGAGTTTGTGCAAGGGGAATGGGGTTGGGTGTGAGGCAAAGGGAGGGGAGTGGGGGAGGGGTGCCGCTCATTGGTGCCGCTCGAACTCGCTTCTAACTGCTCCTGGCTGCTCCTGGCTGCTCCTGGCTGCTCCTGGCTGCTATTCGTTGCGCTGCCTAGCTGCTTCCCTTGGCTGCACTTCCTGGCTCTTGCGCTAATGTTCTGCAGAGCAACAAGAGAGTAATGGGCATGGGCCGAAATGCGAGGTGCGAGGTGCAAACCTTGAGGTGCGAAGTGCAAGGTGCAAGGTGCGGGGACATCCTCCTAATCCTCTTCCTCATCGATTCCCGATGGCGCCCCGTCCTAAGCTGCACGGTGCATCCCAAGCTGCACGGCACTTCACAGTCTATTCACTTGCAAGGCACTTCAGTCCATCATCTGGTGGCGAAAGAGGCTGCTGGCTGGCGACGGCTGGCTGCGATTTGCTGTTGGCTGCTCTTGGCTGCTCCTGGCTGCTATATGCAGCATGCCAGTTTGGCAAGGCAGTCTGATTTCCTTCGTGATTCCTTCATGCAAGTCTGCATGCAACCTGCCAGTTTTGTAACCTTTGGGCATTAGAGCGTGACCCGGAATGTTAAACCATCTTTAACCATCTTTAACCAAGGGGAAAAGTTTAACCAATCTTTAACCCAACCGCCAGGTCGCACTCCGTAGCCGTGATGGAAGGCGAAGCAACCGCGATGGCTATTGGCTACACTCCGACCCCTACTGCGGCTCTTGTTGGTGCATGTCTCAACATGCGCACCGGGAGGCACATCAGCCCGAGCAGCCCGCTAGCGTCGCGCTGGTAAGCTGCACCGCTCTGCGCAAGAGTCGCTGTAAAACTCTTAAGGATCAGTAAGATCGGGGGTGACCAACTGGTCGGCTTTACTATCGCCAAACCCCAATTGCACTCCGGGTCGTCAGGGTGTTAGGCTGGACTGGTTAAAGATGGTTAAAGATTTGGTTAAAGCACGTTAAAGGCCCAAAACAGCACGAAGTTAGTTTAACCAGTCGCGCTCTATTGGGCATATCGTATTTAAGAGATGGCCTGTTGGTTTTGTTAGTAAGGCTAGGCAATACTAATGTGAGATGAAGGAGGTTTTACCAACAAAATACAGGACTCTAGGCAGGGTCCGCAAGACCCTGTGCAGGGTCCTACGACCACCCTCAGCATCCAATGGACGCCAGGACCCTGTGCAGGGTTCTAGAAATGAGGCCATAGCTCATTACTGGCTAGGACCTTTTTCATGCTACTTACAGCTACTTACAGCTAGGTTGGGCAGCTTTATACACCCTTAACTTTATGAAATGTCACTTTGGTCACTCGGTGCCAACTCAAATAGCCAAAATCAGGGTCACAGCTTAGCACCTGGCACAACAACTCGCCAACGAGTGGGAACTGCATTTTGGCCCAAGAGAGTCTTGTACTCCTCTAGGTCACAACAGCCTAGATGACACGTTTTTAACCTCAACTTCCAAGTATTTCAAGCCAGTCAGCCGTTGGGCTGGTTTGTGGTGCCTCTTTCTCTCACCAAGGTGCATGATGATCCCACACTAGTTAAACTGGATTCGTTCAACTCGGCGAGGTGGCCTTAACCTAGCTTAGTCGTGATAACTGACTAGTTTAGTCGTTCAACTCATGTACCCTTGGTGTGGGGGGTCCGCCAATGGCGGGGGTGACCACTGGGGCTTGAGGAAGGGGAGAAGGTGAATCACGACTGGGTGGAGGACCCAGCAAACCTGGGCCGCCTGCTGCGCCATGCGGTGCACACCACCAGAGAGATGGAGGCAGCCATGGCAGCCTGGCAGCTTGATATGGTGCCTTGGGAGCAGTCTCAGCCAACCTGGTGACGAGGCCCCCACGCCCCCCCACTCCAAATGCCCTCACCCCCACCAGCAAGTGCCAGGCTCGGCACATCTACATCGACACCAACGGCCTCTACGGCTTGATGAGTGACGCCGGCATGCTGGGGGTGCTGACGGAGGAGGGGGTCACCTCCTTAAAGAAGTTCAGGAACGGCGCCCTACCTGACCCAGCGGAGCCGGGCAAGTTCATTGAAGGGCCCAAAGACGGCCATGTGAGTGCTCCTTGCAGTCAGGTGCCAGTTGGGTGCTCAGTCAGCTGCCATGTGTGCTGTCAATTGCCTTGTGAGCCTGCTGTCAGCTGCCTACACAAGCTGATGTGGTGCCTTGATTGTGTTCATGGTATTGGCCAACCGATGGGACGCACTGCTGCCTGACCCTCGCCGCCAAAAGCTCGCCAGCCCAGCTCGCCAGCACAGCTTCGCGCAGATCATGTACACCGATGGAGTCGCCATCAGCGTGATGTTCCTGCGGCCCAAGCCGGCAGCTCCACCCGTAAAGCTGCCGCGGATGGGCAGGCACATGGGCGCAGTCAACCCGCTGGCCCACCTCGACGCGGAGTGGCTGGGCGTGGACCCCGGCAAAGCCAACATGGCCACTGTGGCGCACGAGGAGCGCAGCGCTGGGCAGTACTACCGCGACAGCAGCATCACACGGCAGACCCAGGCTACCAAGACGTGGCTGGCCCAGCTGAAGCTGCAGCTCAACGCCCTGTCGCACGTCAGCAGCAAGCCTAGCTCGCTGGCCTCGTACCGGCGGTTCGCCGACACAGTCCTGGAGACGTACGACGCCATGTGGGCCGAGGTCTCCAAGCCGCGCTGGGCCAACGCCAAGTTCAGGCTGTACTGTGGCAAGAAGCGCGTGGTGGCATCGTTCTAGTCCAAGGTAAGGCCAACCAAAGTCAACTCATGCTCTTACACCTGGCCAACTGCTGCTGTTGCTGCTGCTGCTGCTATACCTGACCTGACACATGTGTGCCATGTGTCTTATTTGTGGCTGCAGCTTATCAAGCAGGCCAAGCAGCGGTGGCCGGACCGCATCCTGGCCCTGGCCTATGGGGCAGCTGGCTTGAATGGCAGCGGCACCGTGGGCTGCAGGGGTGTCCCAGTCAGCCAGATGCTGAAGGAGGCGCTGAGGCAGTTCCCAGCAGGGCGAGTGCTCATGGTGGATGAGTTCCGCACAAGCCGGGTCAGCTCAGCCTACAGCAACCCCAGTGAGGCCCTCCCTGGGCAGCCGCCTGAGACCTTCAGATGAGAGGGTTGAGGACAGGGTCTAGATGAGGGCTGGTAGTGCTGGGAGTCAAGGTGGCTGGCTGGGGTCAAGGTTGGGAAGGTAAGGAAAACTCTTACAAATGTGCATTGCCCCATGTGTCCATGCAGGTGGCTGCGGCCAGTGTACAGCAGGGCGAAGCGTTCCCAAGTCAGGGGTTTGATGTGCTCAACAAGTAACAAAACCAGGTAAGCACTGGCCTGGCACTGCACATGTGCATGGCCGCAACATATCCCACATGACATGGCACACGGGTTGACTCCATGCACCTCCCACACCCATGTGCAGGTTCTATGACCGGGACGTGTCAGCCGCGCTGAACATCCGCCGCTGTGCAGCCGGCCCAGGCCCACGACCCACTGAGCTGTGCAGATGGGAAGGCCGCCCAGCCATGCCAAAGCCAGGCCAGCCAGGCCAGGAGTGGGTGTACGTGCGTGACAAGGCCCTGTTGCGCAAGTGGCGGCACAAGTGGCGGCGATAGCCAGCTGCAGCAATACAATCCAAGAAAACAGGATACCGAACCCCTCACAAAGGGGATGTGTGTGAGTAAGTGCTATATAGAGTAGGGTAGAGCTCTTGCTAGTAGTAGACCTGGAGGCACGCACACCAGAAGGCTGAGCTGAAGTGGGCATTAGGCACACTGTCAGTAGCCTTTACAACAGCGATCTCGCAGCCTGTGTTCGATTATAACTCATGCTTTTTTTTGTGTTGCATGGGGCTGTAGGGATTTAAAACTTGTCTGTGTGAGGATGTGGCGCGAGAAATGTTTTAATACGATACACAAGCCCGCGAAACCAGCGATGGCCGAACTTACTGGTAAGACGGCGGTCATCTTCGGGGGTTCAAGCGGCATGGGGAAGGGTACTGCGGTAGCGGTGAGGTCGCTAGGTGGTGTGCCTTGGATCGTCGCGCGTGACCAAGCGCGACTGGACGCTGCCGCTCACTTCATCGGCGGCGAGGTCCGCAGCGAGCAGGCAGGGGTGACAAGGGTTTACTGGGTGGGGCGACGGCGCAATGCTGCGGGGAGGAGACGACGTGACGCAGGTGAAGACTAGCGTGGTTGACACGACTGACGAGGGCGCGGTGAAGACCTTCTTTGCGGCCATACCCGCTGGCAGCATCCACCACCTGGTGTGCACCACGGGGCCGAGTCTGGCAGGCGGTGCCTTCCTGGACGTTCCTATGGACAAAGTGGGCGTTCTGGATAGGCAGAGATGTATGGCAAGGGTGGGGCCAGAGTCTTTCCTCTCATCCTCTAGGCCTGCATCCCTCCCTCTGACCCTCATGACCTGCAGTCCTACTGTTCACCCCAGTGCCATTTAGAATGCTGACTCTGACCAGTACCTTCTGTTGTGGGGAAGTCATCTAGCCCATGTGGCAGTTGCATTGGACTTGTGAGTGACATGTGTGTGGCATGTCGCTCTAAAGCTAGTTCTCTAGCAGTCAATGCAGCGCAATGTCTGTGCTCCTCATCACTTTTCACCTGGCTGCCCTACAGATACGTGCGCAGTACGATGCAAAGCTCTTCAGCGCCATGCACGTGGCCAAGTATGGCGCCCCTGCCCTGGCTGACGGCGGCTCCCTTACCTTTCTAAGCGGGGCACTCGCCAGGCGGCCGGGCAAGTGGGTATGGGTGCTGGCCCATCCTGCCACTACTGCCACCAGCATCACTACCACCGCTGCTCCTGCCACCGATACTAGTTCTGCTTGCACACCTTACGCATGTGACTGAGCATGATGAACTCATTTCCGCCCCACTCCGGTTGCCGGCACTCCGATTCGAGCATGTTGGTCTAAGCATGATGAACGGCTGGTCTGCCACACTGCTGATCTTAACGAAACCACACCATGCACCATGCACCATGCACCATGCACCATGCACCATGCACCATGCACCATGCACCGCACCACTCCTGATCACATGAAGTGCATGGAACATGAGTGATCTGGAGATAGCATCTCCATGCTGCCATGCGCCCAGCAAGCCAGACAAGGCATCTTACTCACCACCTCTTTTGCTTTTCACTTCTTCATACCCACCTCATCTATTGTTCCTTACCTGCTCATGGGACGTGACAGGTTTGGCGACCATGCTACTTGTGAGTTGGTACGGATGCAGCGGCCAAGCAGTTTGATGCCTGACGGCTGACGGCTTAAGCGGCCCTGGGTGTAAGCCAGAGTGGTGTAAGCCGCTCCGTCATGATGTATGAATTGCATGACATGGCTGTGCTAGGTATGGGTGGTGGGAGCAGGTCTACTGAGAAAGGGTAGCAGGATCTGGGCGGTGGGTCCTGGGTGAGAGGAGGGGCGGCCTGGGTGACTGTGGCGCAGGGTTTTGGGCTGGAGGAGGCGCCCTTGGTCCCTGTTGGCAGTCGCCTCCTGTGCTGCTGGCTGCTGAACAACAGGGGCTCGGCTGCGCTGGCAACTGTGAACGCAGCTCTGGACGCCTTGGCCAAGGCGCTGGCGGGCGAGCTGGGCCCCCGGCTGCGCGTGAACTGCCTGTCTCCTGGCTTGGTGGACACAGAGATGTGGGACAGCATGCCTGAGGGTGCGTGAAGCAGAGAACCTTGCCTGGCCTGGCACTAGGGTTCGCACAGTGGCTCTGCCTGTTACACTCCTTCTGGGCACACCTCGTGATGCATCCTGGGACAGCAGGAGAAGGTTCAGTGGCCTGCATTGTTTGGTCTGGCCTCGTCTGGTCTGGCCTGGCTTGGCCTGGCCTGGCCTGGTCTGGCCTGCTCTGCTCTGCTCTGCTCTGCTCTGCTCTGCTCTGCTCTGCTCTGCTCTGCTCTGCTCTGCTCTGCTCTGCTCTGCTCTGCTCTGCTCTGCTCTGCTCTGCTCTGCTCTGCTCTGCTCTGCTCTGCTCTGCTCTGCTCTGCTCTGCTCTGCTCTGCTCTGCTCTGCTCTGCTCTGCTCTGCTCTGCTCTGCTCTGCTCTGCTCTGCTCTGCTCTGCTCTGCTCTGCTCTGCTCTGCTCTGCTCTGCTCTGCTCTGCTCTGCTCTGCTCTGCTCTGCTCTGCTCTGCTCTGCTCTGCTCTGCTCTGCTCTGCTCTGCTCTGCTCTGCTCTGCTCTGCTCTGCTCTGCCCTCCCTTATCCCCACATCCCTTGTGCTGGTTGACAGGTCACATGTTTATCACCCCTGTGCTGCAAACTGCCCTCCCTCACTCTGGTCCTCGACGATGCCTACGCAGACGTGAAGGCCAAGATGCTGGCTGGGTTCGGTGCCTCTATCCCTGCTGGCCGGGCCGGGACTATTGACGACATTGGGCACGGGGCTGTGTTCCTGATGACCAATCCCTGGGTCACCGGCACTGTGCTGGATGTTGATGGCGGTGCAGTCATCAGGGGCTGAAGGAGCTGAGAGGGGTGAGGAGGGTGGGGAGGGTAAGGGAGCTGAGGGGGTGAGGAGGGTGGGGAGCGTGAGGGAGGTGAGAAGGAGAAAGGGTCAGGGGCGGTTCAGTGCCAGGGTGAAGAGGTTTGAAGGAGACTTAGGAAGTAAGAGAGGATGTGATGGGGCGGGGTGAGGGGGTGGGCTGGGAGTGGACTAAGGGTTGCTGCCCCAGCAGGGCGATGGGGGGAATAAGGAGTGCAGCCACTGCTGGATCCTCTGTTGCTGCCCACCTGCCATGTGTTGCATTCTTGCTTTCCTCATGAGCTGCTAGTGGGCTGACTTAGTCAGTGACTACCAGGCTACAAGGCCTTACCAAACCAACAAAACTTATTCAACAAGGAACAACATGTTGGCCTGTGGGTAATCTCACTCAGCTATTCCAAACAAGTTACAATGGTGTAACACAGTCATTTTCAAGGTGCTTAGCGGGAGGGGCCAGTATACGCATCACTGTGGGTGCTTCATCATGCGGTATGGTGGGCTAACAGCTTGAATGATGTAAGCCATCATCATGTGCCACATCTCACAGTCAATGTGGGCAACTTAAACGTGATGGTCTTCATTGGCAACTCACAGACTGCAGCATGTAGCACTGGGATGGTTGACATTTAGCATGGCAAGACTGGGCCATGACATGTAGCAGGCAAGACTGGGATGGTTGACATTTCATTTTCAAGTTCGTCCGGCTAAGTAATAATTGTGTAATGAATCTCATTTCCGCCCCACTCCCGTTGCCGGCACTCCAATTAGATGGCGACCTGATGCACCCCCTAGCACGACCACTCCGCTTCGATGGTGTTGCTGAATCCCTGAGATGCCGCCGAAAAGGAAAAGGAAACGCAAGCGCCCCGTCTCCCCCGCACAGAGTGCAGCCGGTAAGCCGCTAAGCTCGACGAAAGGCTAGTCCCCCCTTACGACGCGACGCAGTGTGTACCACGCGACATTGCGACTCAACCCCCCTCCTCCGCCGCCTCCCCCAGCCCCCCTTTTGCCCAGGACCCCCTCCCCCCCTTGCCCAGGCCCTCCTTGCCCAGGAGCCACCTGCCCAAGGCCCCCCTGCCCCCCTTGCCCAGGCCCCTCCCCCTGCCCCTGCCCAGGACCAGCCCCCAGCCCAGGCCCCACCTGGCCCAGTGCAACGACCTCAGGCCCCCCCATGGGGCAGGTGGCTGGACCGGGTCACCAACCCCTGCCTCAACTTCCAGCGCATTGGGGAGAGCAAGCAACGCCCCCTGGAGCTGTGCAGCTGGACTGACCTGAAGGCCCTGCCCCCCGTTGGCAAGGAGTACCAGCAGCGCTACAAGCTGGTCAATGACCGGCTGCCCAAGGTCAGGCAGCGGCTGCACCGGGCTGCAGAGTACCGGCGGGGCATTGATGGCCGGGCCCGCAACAATGCGCAGGCCCTAGTCGTTTGCACAGGCTGATAGCCTTTCAAGCATTAAGCTGTTAGTTTTGATGAGGTGCCCAGTGGTCAGGGGGGTTGCCCCAGGAACGTGCCACCGGAGTGGGGTTTGTGGTCATCAAGGGTGCGACCGAGGATGCTACAACATGTTTGTAGTAGCTGAGTGAGATTACCCACAGGCTAACAAGTTGTTCCTTGTTGAATAAGTTTTGTTGGTCTGCAGCATGTAGCAAGCAGACTGCAGCATGTGGCATTGGGCATTCCTCTGGTGTGGGAGTTCAATATCTTTGGCATGCACTTTGACCCCAATGCCGCCCATTGCCATGCGCCAAGCTTGCAAAGGGGCCAGTGAGTTTGACATTCTGCAGGATCCGTGTGCCTTGTGCCTTCACATCTTTCAACTTTTGTGCTACCCTATGCAGGTAAGCGGTGGAGAAGGCTCGGGTTGGGGAATCAGCTTCATAGGCCGCACTTGCTTTAAATGTTCTGCTGGAAGGTTCCTGATGCTAAACATTTCATTTTGAGTACGCCATGAGTTCCAAAAGACCATGAGCTCCAACAGTCGGCATTTTCAAAGACTGTGGAAAAGAATAATGATAGCTTGCACGCCGTCGTTATGAAGCCATATGCACCTGACCTTGACATGCATTGCAGAAAGTCCAGAACCCTACAGGTGAAGAGGGCGACCAAGCAACCTGACGGCCGACAACCCAAGCGGTGTAATCCACCGTCATGATCATCACCGTCGTCACTATCACGTGTTATAGCCCAGGTCAGGAAGACGCTACAAAGGGTACACTATTGGATACCATGGCATGTCAAGGGTGCAGCAATCATGGGCTGCGCCAGCGTGACATCAACCTGCCGCTCAACGCTCACTGGGCCTGGTGTAAGGCCTTTAGTAACTCATTCATAGCTGCACGCAGCTGGCCCAGCTAGCAGGTTGCATGAATGCTGTACCGTACTGCATTCCGTGGCCGGCCACCGCTTGCACCTGTTTTTTGCAGCTGGCCCAATCAGGCTACAGCTACCGACCGCCGCATGCCGGTGCCGGCAGTGTCGGCGGTGCTCTGCCCGGGACCGGCCGGCCCTTGCTTAGCCTGCGCGACGAAGGCCTCCGCGGACTGCCGCAACGCAATCAAGTCCTGCTGCAGCGCCGCCACCACGCCCTGCCAGCATCGAATCAAGCAAAAGTGCTTTGCGCCCTGCAGCCACAGCTCGCGTTCCAGCCGTCTCGCGGTCCGCAGGTCGCCAGCAGCTGCTGCAGCCTCTGCCGACTTGCGCAGCCCCTCCAGCTTCTCCATCACCTGATCGTACCGCCGGTGTACCTGCGCTCACACATCGAATCATTGAGGGTGACCCTCACACTTTAACAACCCGCACCCTGCTCACACACTTCGCTGTCATTAGGATGGGTGTCAAGTCGAGACGCTGTGGGATGTTGCAATGAGCTACACCTGGCTGACATGCCCTATTTGGCAGGCAACAGATGCAGCAAGCACAGCGTGACCATATTACTTAGGACCTTGCGGAATAATGTTGAAACAAAACAAAACAAACAGTTTAATCCACGGGTCTGTCCACCCACCGTGAAATACACCAGGTACTTGTTCTTGAACTCCTCCTTCAAGGCAGCGTGCTCCTCCGCACTGGCCAGGGGTCGGCGAGCAGCAGGGGAGGGTGGGGACCAGCCCACAAACCTGCGAGCAAGGTGGTCAAGCCAAGGTGGATGAGCTGTGGTTAAGCCAATGTGGTTGAGTCAGGGGGATTGAGTTAAGGTGGTTGACGCCCCATCATTCAGCTCTATTCACCTCCCCGGGAAACCTCACACCCCTGCCCCAGGTGAGGTGAGCTTCAGGTCCCACCAGCAGTATGACCGGCAGTGTGACCCTACCCGCCTCACCGTTCATACACAGCTCGATCGTCCGGCAGATCCTGCATCACCTCCACCTCCTCCCACAGAGCGTCGTCCAGCTCCTGCCCCTCAGGACCAGGTGGGGCGACAGGTGGGGGGTCAGCAGAGGCGGCAGGGGCACCCATGGCCACCCCCTGGGCGGTCACAATGCCTGGAGCCGTGGGGGGTGCTGTGGGGAGGGCTGCAGCAGCTGAGGAAAGTGGGGCACATGGGGGTGGTGGGAGGGCAGGAGAGGGAGGTTTCGGGGGGACAGGGGCAGCAGGGGCTGAGGGACGTGAGCAGGGTGCTGTTGAAGGAACAGGGGCCTCAGCTGCCCCTTCCACCTGGTCTGCCCCCTCCTTCCCCTCGGTTGGGTTCGCGAGAGGCTGCCCCCTTTCCTGCCTCTGCCTCCTCCGCATGCAGGCAAGCAGCGTCTGGCAGGACAGGGAGGGAGGGGGTGGGGCCAGGGGCAGGGAGGCCTGGGGTGGGAGTGGCGTTGCCGCCTTCGCTGCTGGTGCGGGGGGGCAGGGAGGCCCAGGCAAGGGCGGCTGCACCCCTTCCGCCCCCTGTGTGGCTGTTGTGGGAGTGGGTTCTCCGGACTGCTGCCTACCACCCTTGAGCTGCTTGCGCTTGGCTGGCTTCTTCTTCTTCTCCCTGCTCTGCCGCTGCACCACCACGGGCCCGTCACTGTCCTCCCATCCATCAGCCTGCTGCCTGACATCCCCCTCCTCCTCCTCTTCCTGCTGTTGCTGCTCCTGTGTTTGCCGGCCCTGCTGCTGCTGCTGCTGTGGGAGGGAAGGGGAAGGGCTGGGGCCAGGAGGGGGTGAGGGTGCCTGTGGTGGTGGTGCTGAAAGCGGGGGAGGGGGAGGGGCAGGGGGGAGGGGGGCAGCAGCCAGGCCTCCCTCCAGGGGGGTGCCCTGCTGCTGCTGCTGCTGCTGCTGCTGCTCGCGGCGCCGCTTGCGCAGTAGCTTGCTGGCTGGCAAAGAGCTGCAGGCTTCAGCTGCTGCAGCGGGGCTGGAGGTGGGGTCAGGGGCAGCAAGCAGGGGTGGAGGTTGTGGGGCAGCAGCTGTGGGAGGCGCAGGGGCGGCAGCAGCCCCGCCTGCACGAGCCTGGCCTGCCTTAGACCCTGCCCTGGATCTGGCAGCAGGTTGGGCCTGTTTGGCCTGCTGCTCCTGTAGTTGCTCCCTTTCGACTGCCTGCTGCCGCTCCTGCCGCTGCTGCTGCTTTTGCAGCTCCTCTTGCTGCTGCCTTCGCTGCTGCTCTTCCTCCTGCTGCTGCCTTTGCCGCTGCTCTTCCTCCTGCTGCTGCCTTTGCTGCCGCTGCTCTTCCTCTTGCCGCTGCCTTTGCCGCTGCTCTTCCTCTTGCCGCTGCCTTTGCCGCTGCTCTTCCTCCTGCTGCTGCCTTTGCTGCCGCTGCTCTTCCTCTTGCCGCTGCCTTTGCCGCTGCTCATCCTCCTGCTGCTGCCTTTGCTGCCGCTGCTCTTCTTGTTGCCGCCTTTGCTCTTCCAGCTCCAGCTGTTGCCGCAGCCGCTGCTCCTCCGCCTGCTGCCTGCTCTGCTGCTCTTCTGCCTCCCGCTGTCTTTGCTGCCGCTCCTCTTCCCACTGCCGCTGCTGCTGCTCCTGCCGCAACCGTTCCTGCTGCTCCTGCCGCAACCGTTCCTGCTGCTCCTGCCGCAACCGTTCCTGCTGCTCCTGCCGCAACCGTTCCTGCTCCTCCTGCCGCAACCGCTGCTGCTCCTCCTGCCCCTGCTGGTGCCACACAGCTTGCTGAGTCGAGTCAAAGTGCGCTGGTGAAAGGGACGCCGCAGGTCTGGGGGGGAGGGCACGGCTGATGAGCAGGCCCTTGCCCCCGCCCCGCATACCCAGCACCTCACCAGCCCGCTGTTGCTCTGCTGCTTCCTGACCCAGGTCGACCTCTGGGGGGGGGCTGGGGGGTTGGTGGTTGAGGTAGTTGAGGTGGTTGGGGGGGTCATGAGGCCTAGTGGTTGGCCCCTGCCACAAGCAGCTGTCATCACCCGGTTCCCCAGGGCAAGGAGGCTCAGGGTAAGGGGGGGGCTCCTGCAGCTCTGACTCGCCATGCTGTTCCAGGTCATCCCACCCGCCCCCTGCTGCTGCTGCTGCTGCCCGCCCCAGTAAGGGTAAGGCCAGGTGGCTTGATGACTTTGGGGGGGGCCAGCGACTGCTGGTGGGTCGAGCCCCCCCATCCCCCCACCCCCCATAGTCCTCAAGGTGCTCCCCTGAGCTGTGCCCTCCCCCCTCCTCCTGCTCCGGGTCAGACTGCTCAGCCTGGCTGGCCACCAGCAGGCCCTTGCCGCCCCCCCCGTGGTGTGACCTGGGGCGGTGGAAAGAGTGAGAGGTGGTTGCTCGCACCAGCAGCCCCTTGCCACCGCCGCCGCGGCTGGCAGCGGGCCAGGAGGGGGGTGCCTGCTGCCAGCAGCCCTCCTCACCGCTGCCTGAGGGGCTGTCCGCCTCGTTGCCCCCCCAGTGCTGGGTTTCGACAGCGCTGGGGGGGTGGGGCTCAGAAGCAGCCGGGCCCTGGCTGTAGGTCTGCGAGGGCGGGCACTCCTCACCCCTCCCTCCTGGACCCCCCTGACCCCAGCCCCCCTGTTGCTCCTGGCCCCCCTGCCACCCCCCCCCACCCTCCTGCATGCGCGGCCGCTGGCTGTGATGCTGTGCATGGGGGGGGATGTGGGCGGGCATGGGGGGGCGTGGGGGGGGCTGAGGGGGCGGTTGAGGCGGTTGGGGTGGTTGGTGAGGTAACCAGTGCGAGGGGGAGGGGGTGGGCCGGGAAGGGGGAGGAGGCATTGGGGGCATGGGGGGCGGCCTCTGCCCTTGGCCATAGCTATACGGGTTAGAGGGAGGGGGGGGCATGGGGGGCATGGGGGGGGTGGGCACTCGGTTGCCCTGGGCCAGCCACTGCTGCTGCTGCTGCTGGGGGGGCGGCTGCGGGGGGATGGGGGCATGAGCCCAGCAATGCTGGCGCTGCTGCTGCCCCCCCTGACCCCCTGCCCACTGCCCTGATGCCTCCCCCTCCCCTGACCAGCGTGTGCCGAGGCCTGACGGCAAATCCTGCACCCCAGCCCAGGGCTGCTTGGCAGGGGGGGCGAGGCCGCCCCACCCTGGCTGCAGCCGCCTCCCCCCCAGGGGCCCAGGCTTGCCGCTGCCTGCCTGCCAACCTGATCCCTCCATTGCCCGCGCATCCTCCTCCTCCTCCTCCTCCTCCTCTTCCTCGTCCCAGGCAGCAATGCCTCGAATGTTCTGCTTCTTCTTCTTCTTGACCCCCCCGCTGCCCCGCCGGCCGTCAGCATCCTCCCCCCCCACACCAACAGCTGCAGCAGCTGGGGGGGCTTCAGGAGGGGAGGGCACTGCGCCACCACCCCCCCCTGCCGCCCCTGGCTTGGGCACCTTGGCTTTCTTGGCCTTTACCGGGGGGCTCCCCCCCCCTGCCTTGCTGCCCACTTCCCCCGGACGCGCCTGCTTCCTCTCCTGTTTGTCAGCAGGGGCTGCCGGGGCATCCATACCCCGGGGGGGCCGCCCTGGCTGCTGCCCACTGCCTTGGGGGCCGGGGGGGCGAGCTGACCCCACCTTCTCTGCCTTCACCCGCTCCACCTCTTCCCCGGCCCAAGCGGGCACGCCACCCCCCACCCCACCCCCACCCCCTGCTGCTGCCTCCCCCCCACTGCCTTCCTCGTCTGACAGCCCACCCATCATGACCACCCTGCGTCGTTTCTTGCCCGTCCCTACCCCCTGACCCTCCCCCTTCCCCTTGCCAGCTGCCCCCCCACGCTTGGTCTTGACTGAGCCAGCAGCAGCTGAGCCAACCTGGTTGCTGCCATCTCCTGGACCCCCCGCACGGCCTGACCCCCCACCCCCACCACCTGCACCATCCCCCCGCACGTCACCCCACGCCTCCCCCCCCAGACTGCCTCCGCTTCCCTGACGCGACATACCCACCCCCACTCCTGCCACCCCACCCCGCCGCCCTGCCACCCCAGCTGTGGCACCTGCCTTGGAGCTGGGGGGGGGGTCAGCAGCTGCTGGGAAGCTGCTGCCTGCCCGGGCGGCAGCTGCGGGGGCGCGGGACAAGCGGGCACTGGGAGTTGCCCGGGTGATGGTGGCCTTGCCGGTGGGGTTGCTGCTGGGGGCGGTGTCAGGAGGGGAAGGGGACAGCAGGGCCTGGAGCTTGGGCAGCTCGCGATCCAGCACACCCTGTAAGGGTGCAGCAGAGCCTTGGCAATGACTACCAGTGTGACCTAGTGTGAGGGGTGAGGTGAGGAGTGACGCCCAAGGGTGACGAGCCAAGGATGGGTCATGGACAGTCATCTGCCTTACTCCATGGCGTTCTTTCTACAGACCATTGCCAGCGCTGCTGCACCTCACGCATTCAAGGTGTGATGACCAAATGAGTGAGAATGGGTGACGTCTTGATGGGGCTAAGGATTGAGGTCAGGGTGAAAGCTAGGATTAGGGCTAGGGTGAGGGTAAAGCTAAGGCTAGGGTTGGGGTTAAGGTGACGGCTAGGGCCGGGGTCTCAAAAGGGCGAAGTCATGACTCAAAAGGGCTAAGTCTCAGTCTCAGTCATGGTTAAGGTCTTTGGGTTCAAGGCGGTTGGGGCTAAGGTAAGGGTCAGGGCTAGGGATAGGATGTCAAGATTTCAGAATGTCGATTATGGTTAAGGTTCAATAAGTTCTACACAGTCAGCTCAAGTCACTACAAGCCAAGGCTGATCGGGCATGGTGGCTGGCCTGGGTCCTGAGTGCAAGATGTGACCATGCCTGTGACCGTGGGTGTGACCTAGGGGTGTGGCTTGTGTGACTCACCCTGGCCAGCAGCAGTCGGTTGGGCGGTTCGCGTGTGACCATGGCGTTGATGACGCGGCGCACATGCTCCTTGCTGTCCATGGCCTGCTTGGCCTTGGCATAGCTGGCCTTCAGCAGGCGCTGCAGGGACTGCGCAGGGCAGCAGGGCAGCCACACACAGGACGGCTCGCTGGGCAGCACCGGCTGGAGCGGAGGCCGGCTCTGGCCCTGGTCATCAACAGGCCGTGCCGTCCTGTGCAATCTCACCTGGCTCCACTTCAGGCCAACACCCACCCACCCACCCACCCCACTCCATCCATCCAATACAGAGACCCCCCCACCACAACCATCCCACCATGCACCAGGCTCAGCCCCGGGCCACAGCCGACACCTCCTCACAACCACTCCCTTCCCCTAGCTTCCCCCTGCCTATCCCTGCCCTGCCCGCCCCCACCCAGGCCCCTCCACCTTCCCACGCCTGCCCTCCCTGCCCCCTGCCCCCCTGCCACCCCACCCACCTTGTCAGGCAGCCCCCCGCCAATGGCCATCAGTGCCACAATCACCAGCTCCAATCGCCCCGCCTTGGCAGCAGCCACAGCCCCAGGGGGCACCTCTGGCGAGCCTGCTGCTGCAGCTGCTGCTGCCACCCCCCCAGCTGTGCCATTGGCTAGGGGGGCAGGGCCAGGAGCGGCGAGGGGTGGGGGGGTAGCCACCCTGCCCATGCCCAGCTTGCCCAAGGAGGGGGAGGGCTCCACTGGGCTGCTCTCCCTGTCTGCTCCCGCAGCTGGGCCCCCACCCTTGGCACCCCCCACCGCAGGGTATGCCCCGTTGGCATGTGGTGGTTGGGTCGGTGGTTGGTTGGGTGGTTGGAGGTTGGTCTTTCGACCCTCGCCTGAGCCTGCCATGCCTGCCCCGCTAGCTGCAAGGGAGGGGTTGAGAGGTTGGCTCCGTGCCACCGCCCCACTGCCCCTGGCTCTTGACGTGCTTGCATCTGGGCCAGTGGGTTGTGGAAGGGGAGGGGGAGGGAGGGGGAGACCTCGCTGCTGGCCAAAGGGGGAGGGAGAGGGGCAGCGAGGTGCCCCCTGCCCTTGCCCATGGGCTGTGTCATTGGGCTGGAAACCCCCCACCCCTGCTGATTGAGGCCGCCCAGCATGCCGGCCAAGGGTAGGGGGGCCTGGGAGGGGTGGGGGGGTGGGGCCCCTGGGTCCTGGCCGCCCCCTGTCGTGCTCACGCTCTGTGAGTCCCTCCGCCCTGGCACTGAGCCGGGGAGGTGGGGGCAGCTCCCGTGCCTCTGACGCCGCTGCTGAGAAGGGAGGTGGGGTGCTGCCCCTGATGTGCTGTGGGGCTCCACGGCGCTGGGTGGCCAGGCTTGCTGTGCTGCCAGGACTAGATGGGTGGCGCACCTGCCGTGCTTGCATGCTAGGGTCAGCTGCAGGGGCAAGCCAAGGGTCGGAGTCATGCGAGGTGCCATTGGCTGTAGGCGGCCGTAAGGGAGGTGTGCTTGAGCGAGCTGCGAGGCCCCTGCCCCTGCCTGCTGCAAACCGTGTAGCGGTTGATGGGGGTTGGGCTGTGAGTGGGGCTCTGCTGGAGGCCAGGAGTAAGTCAGGCTGGGGTTGGAGAGTGAGCTGCGCTGCAATGCGTGCGGTTACTGGGTAGGCGGAGGCGGAGGGAAGGGACCAGCTGTCTTTCCCGGAGGGCAGCTGGACCAACTGGGCATGGCCGTCAGTACTCGAGACGCTGAATATGTACTGCTTGTTGCCAACCCTCAGGATAGCCTGTGGCGGGGCGGGGTACAGCGGAAAGTGCAGTCACCAAGATTCGCGTGCATGCATAGTCTTCGGGCGTGGTGCAAGTGCGCAGACTGGAGTATGAAGTGTACAGGTGCGCAGACACGCTGTGCGCTTTGTCCCGCGCTCACCTCCTGCAGGTCCCCTGGCTGTCCACACTGGAAAGTTAGTGACGAAGGCACGCCTCCCTCCTGGGCTGACACCAGTAGCTGCTTGATAGCTGGCGTGAGTCGGAGTCGGTAGCTCGACAACTCAGTAGTGCCAGGCCTGGGGGCCTCGTAACGAGACATACTCCTGCACGACGTCCCCTCGCCCTGCCCTAGCCAATGTCGAGCGCCAGCAGTTGCGGACGGGGAATGACCTGTGGGAATGACCAGCACTTTGCCTGCAGTTCCTGAATTATGATGCATTTGCAACATATTGCGTAGACGGATATTGTCGCTAAGCCCTTGGCTGACAAGTTGCTCGCACGTTGCTTCGTTCCGGACCCGGCCAGGTCCAGGGTGGGCAGGGGTCAGGCTAAATAGGGGCCGATAGCTCGCACAGCTTACATTGAGACGGAGCAATTGGTCTGGCATCGTCGCATCCCTGGGCATGCATCGACATCAGAGGCTCGGTGTAGAGGCACAGAAGGAATTTAAGGCTTTGTCCAGTGAATGCAGAGACAGCGCATCCTCAAACAAGCATGACCCACACACATGCTATCGACCTGGAGCTGGACCTGGAGCTTTGGACCTTAATACCTGGAGCTTCCAGCCTCGGCCTCATGTTGCCATCACATTCTTGCTCAATGCAAGCCCCGTGGCGCCATATGCACCCTTTGTATGGTTCAGATGCTGGAAGGTATGCCCAGATACCAGGGCAATAACATAGGCCAAGGGCAAGGCTACCAGGCCCAGCCTGCAGCCAGCCAGGCAGGTGGCTGGCTCGAGACTGCAACACAGCACTGAAAATGCAGAGCCACTAGAGCTGTAGCAGTGGCCCCGGCTGACTGCTATGATTGCCACAGGCAGGGAAGGAGGTGTGGGTGACAGAGCAGGCAACAGCTGCCTGCTCCATCAGTGCCCGGGTGGCTACAAAACCCTCTTCAAGCTGGTACCCGCCTTGACAGCGCATAGTTCCCCTACAACTAGGAAATGCGTTATGCGATAGATGTTGGCATGAAACACATGCTCTGATGTAAGCAACAGCTCAAGCATTGCCTGGTGCACACATACTACTGTGCTACAAGCTGCTGGGCTTGGGCCTTGGGTGCTCGGTATCGCAGCTTGTTGAAGCTCAATGCTGGGTACTCCTTGCCCTTGGCAGGAGCCACTGCTCGGTGTTGCCACCTACACAGCTCCAGTGGGCGCCACTTGCCCTCCCCTGCCCGGTGGAGGTTGAGGGTTGTGTTGCAGTCCCTGTCTACCCATTTGCCAATGTCTCAAGGGGTGGCCTGGTCCAGCTTGGGGTACCACATGAGGCCCCGCACTGGCGCCTCAAAACCGCAGTACCCACTGGAAACCTCGTGCTAGCCCGCTGCTTCAGCATATCCTTTAGCACCTGCCCCTGTGGCGTGACACAGCCCATCCAGCCCACGTTGTCACGCGCACCAAGCTTCTTGAACTTAGGCTGCTTAGGCTTGGGCTGCTTGTGCTCATCCGTGCCCTTGCGCTTCTTGCCCTCAGTGGTGCCACGGCCTTGAGACCAGACTAGTCCACCCGGGTCAACCACTGCCACTGTTGGCAGGGGAGGTGGAGTGGCCTCACTCCTGGCAGCTTCATCCTGGCGGCTGGTGGCCTTGGCAGCCTTGGCGACCTTGTTAGGTGCATGGGGAGCACTTGGGTGCATCCCCCGTGCACACACGCTTGCTTGTGGTTTCAAAAACTCCACAATGAGAGCATCATCCAGCAGTTCGTGCAGGCCTGCCAACTCAGGGGTTTGCTCTAGCTAATTCCCACTGGCGCATACCCGACCACAGCTGCCGGCCATTAAGCCAGACTCGGCCCAGGTGGTGTGTGGCTCACTTGCCTGCACCAGCTTCCTTATCTAGCCTGCCTGCCTGCCCCACCAGGCCTCTCCATCACCTGATGCTAGGTCTGCTGCTCCTCACCTCGACAACAAGCTGCTCCTGTTTAGTAGAAAGCTGCGCTTTCTTGATATGGAGCTGCTCCACCATCAGCTTCATGTGGCTGCTTAATCTTGACGCAGCTTGGATGTAACAACTGGGTACCCGCTCAGCTTTAGGTGATTACGTTGGCTGAGCACTCGGAGCTGTTGGACCTAACCCCGAGGTAACTCGACATTCTTAGTCTGGCACGCTGCAATAGCATGCCAGAGACGCCTTTACATGCCTTGGTCGCAAATGACTTGTGGTATCAGTGCCATCATCAACATGTGACACCAGCCTAGTAAGGTCAAGGCGTCAACAGAGCTCAGTGGCCGTCCCTGACACGTCTGTGCAAGCAGCACCGGTTGGTTGAAGGGTATAAGCACTCTGCACCACTTGGTAAACTGCCGGCCACACATCAAGTTGAAGAGGGTCTCACACTCAAGGGCACACACAACCTGCCTATAAAACGGGCTGCATGTCCAACTGTGCTTGCACGACAGGGATATGCCTTACAACCCATGGTATGGGAGGGCGTCAGGCTCGCTGAGCCACTGAACCCATGTGACTAAACTGTGGCATGCAGACGACAAGGCAACACTACAAACTATACAACGCTGCTGCCCTCGGCCAAATGGCATCACTTGCCACACAAGGGACGTCCAAAAAGGCATGTGAGGATGTGTTGTTGTACGAACTGATATACTGCAGCGCATACGCTGGTGGTGCATCCTCTCTGCGCGGTCAAACATGCCATGCGATCCGGTCATACGTCGAAGCCAGCGGCCAGCAGGTACTCTTTGTACATGTCCGCGACGCCTGCGTCACCCTGGATGCCGATGGGTGCGCGCAAGATGTGGTCAGGGATGCCGAAGGCGTTGACCAAGGGGACTGCCACGCCTGCGACAGTTCGTACCCAACGGAAACAAACCGTTTCGTAACGGCAGCACACTACTGCGACGCAGAGGATGCTTCGCACAGCCGTACTCGCAGCTGTTCGACTGTTGTGAGGAGGGGTCTTGATACGCAAGGTCGCATGGTTTAGAATAAGCAAGATCGCACCTCTGAGCTCGCTGTACAAGTCGACTAGCAGCCTCTGGATGGCCTTGGCCTTGGCGGGTGCGATGTACTCTTCATTCCTGCAGGTCAGGAGGCCCGCTACAGCTCACCGGTCACACTGCATCAGCCCGCAGGTCACACAATGCCAGCTGCAGCGCTGCATAGATGCAGCAAGCAAGCCTCAGCTGCGTGGCAAAAAGGTGAGCGGCCCTAGCATGGCGACCAGCCTTCCCTGTCAATTCTCTGCTGCCATGACCCACGTTATGAAGCATCACGGCACCCCAGCATCCTCCTGCCCTGCCCCTCCCTCCGCCTGCTGAGTAATTGTTCACCGCCCCCTCCCGTCTCTCCCCTTCCCCCCTCCCCCACTCTCCCACTCCTTCTCTGCACCCTTTCACCCACCAATTAGCCCTTGACCATGCCCTTTCCCCTTCAATGGAACCCCCTCCTGCCCCACCTCCCTCCTGCCCACCTCCCTCCTGCCCACCCCACCCCTGCCCACCCCTGCCCACCCCTGCCCACCCCTGCCCACCCCAAAACTTGCACCCCCCATCCCGCACCTGAACAGCATGCCCCTCCCTCCGCCTGCTTGTTCACCGCCCCCTCCCGTCTCTCCCCTTTCCCCCCTCCCCCACTCTCCCACTCCCTCTCTGCACCCTTTCACCCTCCAATTAGCCCTTGACCATGCCCCTTTCCCCTTCAATGGACCCCCCTCCTGCCCCATCCCCTCCTGCCCCATCCCCTCCTGCCCCACCTCCCTTCTGCCCCACCTCCCTCCTGCCTCCTGCCCCACCCCCCTCCTGCCCACCCCCCTCCTGCCCCACCTCCCACCTCCCTCCTGCCTCCTGCCCCACCCCCCTCCTGCCCACCCCCCTCCTGCCCCACCCCCCTCCTGCCCACCCCCCTCCTGCCCCCCCCCCCTCTTGCCCCCCCCCCCCCCCCCCCAGCCCCCCCACCCCACCCCACCCCTAGACTTGCACCTTCTAGCCCGCACCTGAACAGCATGTCCTGTGAGATGGTGTGCAGCGCGAAGGTGTCAGCCAGGGCGCGCAGCGCACGCCTGCACTCGGGGTCTGGGCAGGCCTCCACTGCCCGCAGGCAGCACTTGTGGATGATGGACTCGATGTAGGCACCCGCCAGGTCCAGCACGTGGTTCAGGCACCTGGGGGGCAGGCACACCAGCACACCACCACCCACCCACCCACCTTGATGGCGTGCTGCAGGCTGCAGGCTGGTGCTGGCATATCAGAGTGGGCTGTAGTATGGTGCTGGTGCTGGTGCTGGTGACCCTGGCCAAACATGCTGCCCCATTCCCACCTTCCCCCTCTCCTCACCCACCTCCACCCCTCTCCCTGCCGCCCGTCAGCATAGTATCCTGCCCCTGCCCCTGCCCCTACCCCTGCCCCTGCCCCTGCCCCTGCCCCTGCCCCTGCCCCAGCGGCCACTGACTTGTTCCAGGCGTGGAAGGCACCCAGCTTAGGGGTGTGCTTGCGCAGACGCAGCGTGAGTGTGAACAGCATGCGGGCCGTGCGGTACTCCAGCGCCTTGGACAGGAAGGCAGGGTCACGGAGGTGCCTCACATCCGTCTCATGTGTGACCTGCATGTGTAGGTGTGACCGGCATGTGTGGTCAGGGGCTGGGGGCAACTGACTGCCATGAAGACCGCTGCTGGTGCTGGGATTCGTTGTTGCTGCTGCTGCAGCTCTAATGCTGACGCTGCTACTCTCACGCTACAGGGATTTGTTGCCGCTGCCGCTGCATCTGCTGCTGTCACTGCCAGTGGTGGAACTCATTGCTGCTGCTGCTGCTGCTGCTGCTGCTGCTGCTGCTGCTGGCCTCCCCTCAGGCGCTGGTGCTGGGGCTCACCAGGGGGTTGTTGGGCAGGGTGGAGCCCAGCCACTGGCCCAGGAAGTGCAGTGTGGAGGACAGCGGTGCGCCCTGGAACTGGGTGCGGTACTCCTTCAGCAGTAGGGCCGTCACCTGCAGAGCAGCAAAGAGCAAGGGGAAAAGGGGAAAGGAGATTGGGGCCAGGGGCGAGGGCCGAGGGGTTAAGGGGCCAGTCCTGCGGTGGCGGCAAGGGGAAAAGGGGCCAGGGGCCAGGGGCGAGGGGCGAGGGCTGAGGGGTGAGCCTCTTGTCTGTCGATGTGCCCTGCCTGCTCTCGCCTGTGCCCTTGCCTGAGGCCTTGTCAACAGGCGACGCACTGTCAACAGGCGAGTGCCCTTGCCTGTCGATGTGCCCTTGCCATGGGGCAATGTGCCCTAGTCTGTCTCCATATGCCCACCAGCTGCAAAGATATGACATGTTTTGATAGCCTACCCCCAAAACCAGGTTTACTTCAAGATTTCCCTAGTGTGCATATGGTGTTGTTCCTATCCACCTACACAAAGACTGGCACCAAAACTTTTGTAAAAGCGGCTACTCATCCCACTGCCTTAGTAAAGACCAACAACTCAAGACCTACAGCTCATCATTGACGTCGTGCACATGGATATATTGAAGGGCGTGAAGGGGAGAACGGCCAAATCAGGCCTAAATCAGGTCATAGTTGGAACTTTACTTTGTAGGCCTCTGACGTTAGTCACCTGCTGCACTGGGGCGGCAGGGCTGGGGGGAGGGGGGAGGGAAGTTTGTTTCCCCCGGCTTGCTGGCAATTGTACACAAAGCATTGCCGCTGCAGGAGTGGGGCATCAGGGCTGCCCAGTTACCCCCCTCCCTGGGTCACCTGCTGCAGCAGCACCGTGTTGTCGCCCTCAAAGGTCTGGAAGATGTCATGGTCGCTGCGCAGGGCACCCAGCCGGTTCACTGCAGCATAGCCTGCAGGGGCAGGGGGGCAGGGGCCAGGCTGGGGCTGACAACAGCCAGGATGTGGTGCAGTTTGACAGTAGAGCGACTACAGGGGCCTGGTGGCCAAAGATTGTGATTGAGGAGGGTTAGAAGGCTTCAGGGAGATCCGGGGATTGGGTGAGGGTTGAGGTTAGAGCCAGCCACGGGCCTAGCCAGAGGTTGTGATTGAATCCAGGACGAGGTTTAATATGTTACAGGGGGTGGGGGGTTAGAGTGGGGGTCAGGGTGGAGGGTACCAGCAGCAGCATAGGTCGGGCAGCAGCAGAGGGGTGGTGGTGGGGGATAAAGGGGGGAGGTGGGGGGGGTGGAGGGGGGTGGAGGGGGGTGGAGGGGGGTGGAGGGGGTCGCACCATGTCCCCCACAGGCCTCCCTGCAGGTGTTGAGGGCGGCCTGGGTGAAGCGTGTGGTGTAGGCCTTGAGCCCGGCACTCAGTGCGTGCACCTGCAGCCACACAGGCCACACAGGGTGAGGGGCGGTAGGGGGCAGCGGGAGGCAGCGGGGGGCAGTAGGGGCCAGCAAGGGGCAGTAAGGGGCAGTAGGGGGCAGCGCATGCACCTGCGCACAGGCACCCGCACCAGCCCACACCACATCATGCAACAAGAGTTAAGTCTACCCCCCTCCTCCAGCTTCCTCCAGCTTCCTCAATCCTGGCACTCACCTCCTCCACCAGCTTGTGGTCTGCCTTGCTGGCCCGCTTCATGTCCACATAGCGTTCCACCAGGAAGGTGGAGCTGAAGTGCAGGCCGTAGCAGGTGGCCAGCGTGGGCAGCAGCCGCTGCTGGGTGGTCTGCAGCAAGAGAGCAGCAGGAGCAAGGAGGTTGATGGGGCAAACAGGGCAAGGCCAACCAGTCGCAGTGACAAAGAGAAAGCGCCCCGCCCCGCCCCGCCCCGCCTCACCTGATAGTCCAGCACAGCCACCTCCGGGGCATCAGGCGGCCCAAACTGCTGGCGCTGGGCACAGTAGCGCACCGCAATGGTCAGGGCGCCCTTCAATACACCCACGCTGCCACAGGTCAGGCCCACACGGCCCCCTGTCAGCTCGCCAAGGGTTGCCGCGAACCTGGTCAGGGTCAGGGTCAGGGTCAGGGTCAGGGTCAGGGTCAGGGCCAGGGTCAGGGTCAGGGTCAGGGTCAGGGCCAGGGCCAGGGTCAGGGTCAGGGTCAGGGTCAGGGTCAGGGTCAGGGTCAGGGTCAGGGTCAGGGTCAGGGTCAGGGTCAGGGTCAGGGTCAGGGTCAGGGTCAGGGTCAGGGTCAGGGTCAGGGTCAGGGTCAGGGCCAGGGTCAGGGTCAGGGTCAGGGTCAGGGCCAGGGCCAGGGTCAGGGTCAGGGTCAGGGTCAGGGTCAGGGTCAGGGTCAGGGTCAGGGTCAGGGTCAGGGTCAGGGTCAGGGTCAGGGTCAGGGTCAGGGTCAGGGTCAGGGTCAGGGTCAGGGTTAGGGTCAGGGTCAGGGTCAGGGTCAGGGTTAGGGTCAGGGTCAGGGATGTAAACAGTCCTTGTCCTGTGCATCAGCTACAAAAGCAGCAAGAAAATCAGTGGGAACAGCAGCAGCAGCAATAGCAGCAGCAGCAGCAGCAGGCCCAGCCCCTGCCATCACCTGCGTGCCTGACTAGGCAAGGGTGAGGAATAGCGACCACTCTTGTCCACTGAGCCAAAGCGGTCCAGCAGGTGGGTGCGGGGCACACGCACATGGGTGAAGCGGATGGCGCCATTGTCAACGCCGTTTAAGCCCACCTGAGGGGACATTAGGGGTGGGTAGGAGACAAGCTAGGACCTTGCTGCTGCTCTTGGCCCAAACCACCGCACCCACCCTCACCCCAGGTGCCCAAAGCCTGGACACGCCGCTCAGACAGGCGCCCAAATGCCCCGACCCTGCTCCCATGCCCATAGCCAAACACACCCCTGCCCCTTGCCCCTTGCGCCCCAGCCCCCCAGCACTCCATCTCCCTTGCCCCCTGCTGCCCTGCCTCTTTCCCCCGCCTCTGCCCCAGCCACCCCTACCCCTCTGCCCCTGCCCGTAGCCTGTTTGTATCCCGCTCGTGCCCCCCTCCCCTCTGCCCCTGCCAGCAGCCTGCCGCCCCCCGCCCCACCTTGTAGCCGCAGTCCCTGATCTCCACCCCGGGCAGCGGGCAGCCCTGCGCGTCCCTCAGCGGCACCAGCAGCGCATGCACTCCATGGTCCACTAGCTTGGGGCCGGCCACTGAGGGTGGGCCAGGGGCGGAGCCGCTGGGGTTAGGCACTTTCAGACTGTGGGGGCAGCAGGGCGGGGGGGAGGGGGCAGGAGGCAGGGGGAGGGGGCATGCATGAGCGCAGGGCACAGGGGAGGGGGCAGGAGGAGCAGGGTGGGCAGGAGGGCTCCATGCTCAGGGTGGGCCAGGGCGGGCCAGAGGAGGCTACTGGGACTGTTGGGGTGCTGTTGAGGCGGCTCAGGGTGGCATGGGATGATCTGGGTAGGGGAGGGCAGGGCAGGGGGGCAGGGGGCAACTGGGACTGTTGAGGCGGCTTAGGGTGGGGGGTGCTGTTGAGGCAGCTTAGGGTGGCAAGGTAGGACCGGGCAGAGCTGCATGCACAGGGTGTGTGGGGCATCATGGTGTGGTGTGGTGTGGTGTGGTGTGGTGTGGTGTGGTGTGGTGTGGTGTGGTGTGGTGTGGTGTGGTGTGGTGTGGTGTGGTGTGGTGTGGTGTGGTGTGGTGTGGTGTGGTGTGGTGTGGTGTGGTGTGGTGTGGTGTGGTGTGGTGTGGTGTGGTGTGGTGTGGTGTGTCTTAGTGGATCAGTGCACTTGCCAGGAGAGGCTACTACACGTACCGAGCAAACACGGTTGCCATGCGACCATCTTCAGCAGCATTGCCAATCCACCACTTGATGGCACCCTCATCCTGAATCCAACACACCCCACATCACAATTCACAGCACACATTACCACAATAAGCAACAGCATTTTTGCACAAAGCAAGTGTGCCAGCATGTATGTCAAGCGTAGCCATGTCTGTCATTTTGCCACCACTCAAAGCTTCATGCAACACATCACCAGAATTGATGTTGGGTGGGTGGGTGGGTGGGTGGGTGGGTGGGTGGGTGGGTGGCGCACGACTGTGTGCGCTGGCTGCTTACCGGTGTGTGCACCACCCACTCATCCGTCAGGGTGTCCAGCACAGCCTCCGTCTGCAGGGCTGCCACATTGGAGCCTGAGGCCACCAGCAGCAGCAGCAGCGGCAGCAGCAGCAGCAGGAGGCAGGGGGAAGCACACACGTAGGGAGCAGGGCATGATGGAGGGCGGTCGCAAGGTACTTGCAGGGCAGTTGCAGGGTGGTTGCTGTACGGTTTGTCCTACTGGCTCCTGCTGCCACAGCCACTGCTGCTACCGCCACTGGTGCTGCTGCTGCCGCTTAGATTGCTGCTGCTGCTGCTGCCGCCGCTGGTGCTGGTTCTGCTACTGCGTACTCACCATGCTTGAGCTCGGTCATGGCAAAGCAGCCCGGCAGCCTGAAGGAGGCGATGTCGTCATAGTACTTGCGGCGGTGGCGCTCAGTGCCCAAGTTGAGGACACTGCCGCCCCACAGGCTGTACTGCACCCCGCTCTTCACCATCAGGCTCAGGTCAACCAGCGCCAGCACCTCGCCAGTCTTGAAGTAGCCCTGCACACAGTGGCCAGCCAGGGGGCAGGTAGGGGATGCCAGTGGCCAACCAGTGGGCAGGCAGAGGGGCAGGCAGGGGGAAGGCAGCCAGCCAGTAGGCAGCTAGCCAGCCAGACAGGGGGCAGTCAGGGGCCAGTCAAGGGCGGGCGGGGGGGCCCTAGGAGCACCACCCTTACTGCGAAACCCTTAAGGAACCAATGTTTGCAAAGATTCTTATCAAACTCAGTCCTGTTACTAGTGCCTGCTGCCCTGTCGCAGGGCCTGGCTGGCTGCTGGGCTACGCAAAGCCGGCTGCCCCTGACTGCCCCTTGGCTGGCTGCCCTCTGATTGCCTACTGCGTTGCTGGCTGCTTGCTCACTTTCAAGTCCTTCGAGAAAAGCTCCAGCGGGTTGTGGCCCGCATCCAGCAGCGCGTGCAACTGGCGGCGGACGAGGGCGCGGTGCTCCTCTGCGGACAGGCAGCGGCGCGGGGGTTGGGGCCGGGGCCCGGGGACCGCGCACCACGAGACGGCGCCCAACACATCGCCAAGCCCACCGGCCCGTGGTAAGAGCCCGCCACCGGCAAGGTGCATGCGTATCATAGACTCAATAGCTGCCCGCCGTGGAGAATGTTGTGTAGGTCTGTGCACTGTGATCTATCAGGCATCTGCCAAGTGTGGGCGCCAGGTGCAGCACTCCCATTTCCCATATCAAGCTATTCCATGCAGGGGTCGGGTCTCTGCGACAAGAACAGCTCCATGTAGGCACTCATGCCTCCCAAGCTACCCCTGACACCCAGGAACGCTAACCCTGTCCCGTGGTCTAAATGCCTCCCTGGTGCTGGGCAGCAATGGGGTGAGCTCCTAAGACAAGCTCCCCTTTCCACCTAGCATAAAGCAGCGCACAACTATTTTTCTAGAAGCACAGTTGCACAGCGCTATGAGCCCCATGCATCCCGGCCACGTAGCCGGGCAGCTGAGGCCCAGGCAAGCATGCCTGGGAGGCCGGACATGTGACTGCAGCAGTGCTGCTGCCGGTGCTGCCGGTGCCAAATGGCTCTGCCAGAGTCAGGCTAACCTTTGGGCAGTCCCTCCAGGGAGGGCGGCAGCAAGTCTGGGTTACTCCGGAACAGCTCGCAAATCTTCAACTTCAGCTCGCGCTGGTCGTCTAAATAGGTCTCCATCGCGTGGCTATCGAAGAACGGCAGCGTCTTGTGAGCCGACCGGGCAGGGCGCATCTTCAATTGTGCCTGTGGCTGCGACATCCCCAAGAGCGAGCCAAGCGAGCAGGCTTGTAGGCTGGCTATGTCCGGGCAAACCAGTGTCCAGTCAGCACACAGGATGTTTGGTAGTTGTTGTACTTTTGGTAGTTTCAGATATGTGGCGGTTTTCCCCACCGCCGGAGCTGGTTGACAATTGTGATGATCGCCTTGTGCTGGATGTTCGTGTTAACCAGGGGACAGTGGTATATTGACTGGCCCCCGCAGAGGCCCTTGAAGATGCGTGCACGTGACAATACATGCGACATCACATGGAAAGCTTATCCGCTGAGCCGAGCACCAGGCACCTGGAGCCTCGGTCAATTCGACAGTAAGCTGGTGGTATCATCGAGCTTGCAAATCCACGGCCCACCCTGTCGCTCGGGGAAGAAGGCAGAGAGGAGCGAGCACGCTCATCTCCCAGCATGTATAGACTGCTGCAAACAGCACATCCGATACCATCGCGGCTGCAACGCGCCAGCTTGTGCGATCTTCCCTCAACCTCTGCTCTGCACGGACAGCAGGAGCCTCACCTCGCCAGCCACCGCACCCTTTGACGGGTATATATGTTGGAGTGGAGCCCATGGGTGGGGAGTGTGGAGCCTAGGCGTAAGCCTAGGAGTGGCATCAGCAGGCGCGGCAAGGAGCAGCCTCAACGGCGGGCCCAGGTGTCAGGGGGGAGGTCAAGGTGGGGCAGCAACTCTGAGCTGTAGCAAGGTAAGTCCTGGTTCACACTTCAATGGCAAAACCTGCTGACACCTGCCCTGGACCTGGTGCTGGGAGGAACCGCAGCTACTGCCTTGACCTGACAATGCCATGGTCGCTCCCCTCCTGGCAGACATGCTGCTGCCTCACCTGCAGCTGCCACAACTGTCACAAGTGCCACATGACCATTGCCGACAGGGATCAGAACGTCTGCCGCCTCAGTACCTGCCGCCTCAGTCAGGAAGGTCCCAAGGCTGCAGTCGTAGAGACAGCTGACACTGACCCATACAACAGCAGAAGACAGTCAGACCACAACAACACAAGGCTGTAGTGGCAGCCCTCTGTCTGCACTACCAGCTCTGAATATCAATGATGGGCTGTGAAGACTCACAGACGTTGTTGCTGGAATAGTCACAGACGTCTCAAAGCATGGCACCTAGCAGCGCGTTGAGGCGGAAGAAGCGGAAGTGCGACACAGAAGCATGCCAAGCAGCCCTTAGCCTGGCTGTTTGCGGGCTGATGAGGGATGGGCTGAGTGGTGCAGTCTGTCGTAGTTGGCAACAGTGAAGTCCAGTTGCCCCTCCTTTGTTCGACTTCTTGCCGCACTGTATACCGCACTGTATACCCGGCAGCACATTATATCTAAACGTCAGCCAGAAGGCGGTTGATCACAGCACACCAGCAGGAGCCATCCGCCTGCTCACAGAAGCCATCCACCTGCCCCAAGAATCACCGGTCAGCACCCGCACCGCCAGCAGCCAGCAGCCAGTAGAGTGGGAACTAGTGTGAGCACCAGCCTCCATGGGCTCACCAGGCCACCCAACAAGGGCCCCCAGACAAGGCAGTGGCAGCTGTAGTTCAACAATCTCATGCACCCAGCTCAGGCCCTGGCCGCAATGTGCAATGGCCGCCACGTCGTCAAGCCCGTCCCACAGCTTCTTGCCAGCTTCCTTGCTCAGGGTTCTTCAATGCAGTGTGGCGCAAACTACCAACAACAACAACACCCACTTGGTCCCTGAAGTTACTACCTCTGCCTGCATCACAGGTGCATGCAAAGACGAATTGCTGTGCAGGGTGTACAAGGAGCTGCATGAGCTAGGCATGGGCCATGCTTAACGTCCCTGACAATGATGTAGTACAATGCATGAATGAGCAATCAACATGGCCACCTGTCAGCGCAGCAGCATGTGATTGTGCAGGCTCTTGTAATAGTTGCTACTTTTGTCAAATGGACGGATCACTTCAACGCTGCTCCATGTTGTGGTGGACAATAATGATTGAATAGCATGGGTTGCATAGCATGGTATGATCAATAACAATAATTTGATAGTGTGACGATGGTTTCACGACGCTATCGCGCAGTGGTTTGTGTGGCGGGCCCACAGTTGACGCAGCCCAATGTTACATGACCTGCGTTCTACCATGACACCATGCTCAACTGCAACTGTGCATGCTCATGTTAATGCCAGCGTCAGTCATTCAGCAATGAGCCTACTTGGCCAACTCTGGTTGACACGACTGACCTCCTGACTGACACCCTGCCCTACACACATGCCACACACTCACGTGCTATTCTCCCACAGCTGGAACTTAAGCCTGGTAACCGCCTCTGTCTCTTCCTATCTCCCTCCCTCCATTGGTGAGTCCATGTCCCACACCACCTCATGCAGCTGCAGCAGCTCTCTGCCTATCTGCCTCCCTCTCTAGCTCAGTTCTGCTGACTGCTGCATCCAGGGTCGCCAGCTGAACCATTTTGTAGCACCTTGGCAGTGACTGCTGGCACAGTGTCCCATGCCAGGGGGAGAGAATGTCGTGCAGATGCCCAGGCACAGGTGTGGATATTTCCCTCTGCCCCACTGTCAGCTTGAAGGCAGTTTCCACCTCCATGGCGCTGAATGACCGTGGCAGCTGCGGCAGGGAACAGCCACCAGGCTCGACGGGTGAGTTGGTGAGGGGTGAGTTGGTTTGCACAATCTGTTGGTTTTGGTTTGCACACACAGCCAGCCAACCAATTCACATCCAGAGCCAATTCACATCCGTCACACCTGAGCCAGCCAGGCTGCCAGGGAGGGTGTTGATGTCAGGGCTAGGTCATAGACGCCTGCTGACCGTCCTGGCTGGTTGCCACGTGTGGGCCCTGGGGCCAAGGACAGGGAGGGGCGAGAGTGGCACAGGACTCCAGGATAGGCACAGAGCGGAGGCAGCAGCAGGAGGATGGGGTGAGGGGTGAGGTGAGTTGAGGGGTCTACTCTATCCTCGCTGGCAGCCACGAAGGTTGTCGAGGGTGAGGGGAGGGTGAGGTGAGGTGAGGTGAGGGGTCACACAGGGTCACTCTATCCTCGGAACCAGCCACACAGGATCACCATACTGGCGGCCAGACGACATGCCCACTAAGGGAGTCAGAACGTCTGCACATCACCTTGCCACCATGTCTTCACCACCTCACCACCACCTGCTGCCACCGTGTTCCTCCACCTCACCACCACGTGCTGCTGCTATGCGCGGCCGGGACCCACTTCACTGGTGCTCAGGCGTGTCGTGTCCTGACCCCAACAGGCTGATGCGGTCATGCCGATGCGTGGGATGACCCACCTTCTGATTCTCTGGCACCGCTTGCTTCATGTCCATCCTCTCAGCCACCACCCCAGGACCTGCAGCAGCCATGCCATGCACCCATCCACTGCTCACCCTGTGCGCCAGTCAGGGTTGTCCACACCTGCCTAGTTGCTGCTGCGTGCTTGCGAGGTGGCGACTGTAGACAGCTCACGCAGATCACACCTGCCTCATGCTGGCCACTGATTAACTAAACGTGGTCCTATTGAGACACCAACCAACAATTTGCCTTCCCATGCTCCCCATGTGCATAGCATGCATACCATTGTGAAGCATGCAGCACCAGAATGAAACACACTTTTGCTGTTGCCAGTGCTCTCACACAGTGGCCCACTGCCCTACAGTGAAGGTGAACAGGCCTAAAGAGTGCCATGTCGTGATGAACAAAGAAGAAGAGTGGCATGCAAATGAACTAATGAATTAACAAATAGATGGATAAGTAGATGGGAACTAACGGATACAATGCCTGGGTTTACGCTAGCCATGCAAACAGAATGGCATGCGCAATGCACCCCGTTCAGCGCGGCAGCGGGTCACCCACAGAAGCACCCAACTCAACACTTCAGCAGTGCTTTGCCCTGATGTACATGTGACAGTACATTGCGACGCTCAAAGTGTGATGACCCCAGGTTCACCCCAGCTTCTTAAGAGCCCTTTTCTTACCCCGAATGCCAGTGGCCACATCATGGTTGCCTGCCTGACCTCCGATGGCGGCGTCCACGGCTGCGGCATTGCCCTCTGCGGCAGCTGCAGCAGCGCGCTCACCCAGCTCACTGGCCTGTGCACCCAGACATCAAGCAGCACCAGCAGCCGCAGCAGAGGTGCACATGAATGCATACGACCAAAGCCATGAATACGAGGGCATGCTGACAGCCGAGTATGAGTTTCAAGCACCCAGCCATGAGTTGTAAACCAGGAAGCATTTGCTTGACTGACTGCTTCTAGTGGCTGATGTCTGAAGTGTGTACACCTGGTGAACTTTGTCCCGAGGCTGCATTTCAAAACCCAATACCAGCAGCAATCATACGTCTGGTTTTCGAAGTTCACCTTGCCAGCAGTGCGATCAGCAGCACCCTCATACTTGGTGGCAGTGTTTTCAGCTGCTGTAACAGCCCGGTCAGCCAGGGAATGGGCCTTGTCTGACATGGCACTCTCTGCCCTCTGCATGCGTGCGTGCGTGCATAAATTATTGGCATGCAGCATAGGCAATGCAACCCTGCATTATACTTCCTGTCAATCGTGCCATCCTCATAACGGCGTACAAACAAGGGTGGCCTAGAGTGCAATAACTCACACTGGCAGCGTCCTTGGCCTTGCTGGCTTGCTCCTTGATTGCCCCTGCATATGTCTCTCCATCGGCCTTCACCCTCTCAGTCGCCTACATGCATGCTTGCATGACACATTGTAAGCCCGCCAATGCAGCCTTTCAATCGGTGCCTATACAGCTTGTATATAGAGGCTCGTACAACTACTTATCCGTCGCTTACCTCTCCAACGAACTGCTTCGTGCCCTGGAACATTTCAGATACTTTGGCTTGGACCTTGCCGGCGGCCTCCCGCAAATTGTCCACCACGCTTCCCTCGCTGGCCGTGGCCATGCAGCGGCTGCGTGCAGAACGCGCACGGGGACCAGTAGCCGGGGTCAATGAGCCAGTGTCTTGCGTCTACCGCGCGTGCCCCATACACCTCGACATGACTGGCTCAGTGTCCGCACCTCGCTGCGGGCCAGGAGAAGCCATTGCTGTGCAGCACACGCCGCATCATGACGTGTTCCGGGTTTGTAAGTAAAATAAACTAAGACAGACCTGTGCTTTGCGCGCTGTGCGGTGCGGGTAGGACCCTCCACTTGTGTCACTCATTGGGAGAGTGAGCGGGACAGCGGCCGCGTCGTTGTGGTCACACTCATAGTTCCGCGCTGATGCTGGCTGTGTACCCTACAACATCCTGCGAGACTGTGCTACGGCGCCTGGAAGAGATGCCCAGCACGCGGCGGCGCTGTATCAGTATTAGGGGCCAGCACGAGGATAGCGGTGTCAGCGAATACTGCGGTCCAGCAGCGTGAGCTTAAAATGCAACAACAAACATGCCAACCATGCCAGGTTGCCAACAGCCTACCAGTCCACATCCTGCCCTCGGAACGCCTCACAGGCTTGTCTGACAAGGCTTAAGGAACATTAGGGCATCATCTCAAATGGTACAAGCAGACAACCAGCGTACTTTAGATGAAGCATCCGTGTGCATCGAGAAGTCCTCGACAGTTTGGCAGAGCATGGATGAAAACACAAAAATACAAAACCTCTTGACCTGGACAGCTCACTGCTTGGAGCAAGTAGCGTTCCTGCGATGAACAATCCTCCAAAGCCGCCGCGCACTAGCAAAGCGGGAAATGTACTGTGTGCCAGCCCAGTCCTCAGCATCTGCGGCAGCCCTGCAGTTGCTGGTAGTCTTGAGAAATCCACAAATGTCAACATCAACAGCGGAGGACGGGCGGGCAGTGCAGCCAACTTCTCTTTTGGGCACAGCAAGGACGAGGGTTTTAGCTTTGGAGGAAAGCGTTTGAGTTTGCGCAAGCGGCCCTTGGACTCGCCAGTATGCCAGCCCGAGTCCCGGGTCTGCTCTCAGCTGACGCCTGTGCTATTCATTTCTTCGGGGTGTCGTGGGTCATCCGCACGGCAGGCTGCAGACTCACCGGCTCCTGGTCAAACATCCTTTGACGCATTGGTCACAGGTATGCTCAACTCTCAGCTTAGTCTGTATATGGAATGTTGAACAAAGGGTCCTGGTGGGTTGCAGACCTTGACCTGACAAACCTAGCCCCCTCGGAGGAGGCACAGGACAGTGGGTGCAACATTGAGGCCAGGCTTCTAGTCTTTACAGGTGAGTCCAGTAGCATTTGATGCCAAGGTTACGTTGGTCCCTGCTGTTCGTTCTCGACATTGTTGCAAGACCTGTTGCACCTTCTCGCTGCAGATGCTGAGAAACAGCACGTCAAACGGCTAGTAGCCAGCCCTGACATCTTGTCAGTCACAGACGCTGTCCTGAGTAACTTGGAACAGTTCTCCTCTCTGGGATTCCTGATCCTTAGCATGCCAGAATTTCAGATGGACATGTTTGCCAGAGTGGCTGATCACTGGCCCAACCTTGGGCGTCTGACATCTCGCTTAAGAAACATCGTCTGCCTGGATGTGTCAAACTGCATGATGCAGGACAACCACCTTCAGGTGACGCCGACAGGGTTGCAATGCCCAGCAGTGGGAAGCTTGCCTAGCATAGCATGTGTTCAGCATCATCCCTTTTTTCACTGGCGCTGGAGTATTGGTGCAGGCAATTGCCCGCGACTGCCAATGCCTGAGGGCATTGGACGTATCCTACAACCCTTGCCTCACATCGCGTGGTCTCAGCACCCTCTTGCTCAGCTGCCCTTCCTTGGAAGAGTTGGACATAAGCACCTGCCCACGATCTCTCACAGACCCGGTGCGTGACACAGCATGCAGTGCCAGGGAGGAAGCTTCGCACCTGTGCCATGCTAGCTTGGCACACGCCATTCACAGCCATCCACAGTTGTCCTCATGCCGTTTGTCTACACATCCCCTCGACATGAGGCATGAGCGCAAGCTGTGTTGGGTGGGTGTGACCAACTTGGGCATTGTGAAGCAGCAGCTCTATGCTATGGGACCCGGCACAACTCGCCAGGCAGGGCGGGCAGGCAGGGTAGCATGCAGGCCCTTGAGCTGGAACCGTGTGGCCCAGGCATCAGTATGTGGAAGAGGGTGTGTCAATACCGTGCGACCTGGCGTGACCAGAGAAAGCGAGCTTGAACTGGTGGAGTCTTTGGTTTCATGTGCTGCAGCAACGCCGATGGTGTGCCACATACTCTTGCACCTGCAGACCTGTGTGGCTATTGGACGCCACTGCCATGGGCTAACCAGCTTGTACATGGAACTTGACGAGGTATGGATGGACACTGAGGCCGCAAAGGGCCTGGGGGCTGTCATGGAGGAGGACGAGCAATGTCTGAGCCAGCAGGGCCTACAACACATAGCAGCAGGCTGCGCAAACTTGCAGGTCAGTGCAAGCAGACGGGCCTATGGCCAGCACACAGGCACTGGTAGAATAAAACACAGTGCTACACCTGCTGCTTGCCAGCTGCAGCTGCTGCTGCTGGCTGTTGGTAACCTGGCACATCTGCTACTTGCCGGCTGCTGCTGCTCCTGCTGCTGCCAGCAGCTTGATCCCACTTCTTGATTTTGTTGCTGCAGGTCCTCTCCCTTGCTGGCCAGCACATCGCAGCTGCCCAGGCGTCCCCAGCCGCCCAGGCAAGCCCGCGCCAGCTGACGAGCCAGTGTCAGGGTAGCAAGGGTAGCCAGCCTGCCTGTTGTGGCAGGCAGGGGTGCAGAGCCTCCTCCAGCACCCACGGTGATGTCCACAGTGATGTCCCTGAGGCTGCGGGTGCCTAACACCTTAGGCTGCTACCTGACCCCTGAGCAAGACGCTGATAGTCTGTTTTTGTGCTGGGGGGCGCAGGCCAAAAAACCTCATTCAACAAGGAACAACATGTTTGCCTGTGGGCAATCTCACTCAGCTACTACAAACACGCTGTAGCAACCTCGGTCGCACCCTTGATGACCACAAACCCCACTCCGGTGGCACGTTCCTGGGGCAACCCCCCTGACCACTGGGCACCTCATCAAAACTAACAGCTTAATGCTTAGAAGGCTAACAGCCTGTGCAATCTACTAGGGCCTACGCATTGTTGCGGGCCCGGCCATCAATGCCCCGCCGGTACTCTGCAGCCCGGTGCAGCCGCTGCCTGACCTTGGGCAGCCGGTCATTGACCAGCTTGTAGCGCTGCTGGTACTCCTTGCCAACAGGGGGCAGGGCCTTCAGCTCAGTCCAGCTGCACAGCTCCAGGGGGCGTTGCTTGCTCTCCCCAATGCGCTGGAAGTTGAGGCACGGGTTGGTGACCCGGTCCAGCCACCTGCCCCATGGGGGGGCCTGGGGTCGTTGCATTGGGCCAGGTGGGGCCTGGGCTGGGGGCTGGTCCTGGGCAGGGGCAGGGGGAGGGGCCTGGGCAAGGGGGGCAGGGGGTCCCTGGGCAGGTGGCTCCTGGGCAAGGAGGGCCTGGGCAAGGGGGGCTGGGGGTCCTGGGCAAGGGGGGCTGGGGGAGGTGGAGGAGGAGGGGGGTTGAGTCGCAATGTCACGTGGTACACACTGCGTCGCGTCGTAAGGGGGGACTAGCCTTTCGTCGAGCTTAGCGGCTTACCGGCTGCACTCTATGCGGGGGAGACGGGCCGCTTGCGTTTCCTTTTCCTTTTCGGCGGCATCTCAGGAATCAGCAACATTATCGAAGCGGAGTGGTCGTGCTAGGGGGTGCATCAGGTCGCCATCTAATCGGAGTGCCGGCAACCGGAGTGGGGCGGAAATGAGATTCATTACACAATCATTACTTAGCCGGACGAACTTGAAAATGGAAGATTGGCTGGGGGGCGCAGCCAGCAGCAGGGCAGGGGTTTAGGGGATTTCCATGACCAGGCACCTGGGATGACACTGCTGTAGGAAGCCCCCTGTGCTGCGAGTTGACACGCACAGTTAGACAGTTGAAGCCTATGCTACCTGCGAGTATGCATACAGTTGAAGCAGTCAATGCCTGTGCTGCTCTCCTGCTGTCGTATGCAGCCATCGGAGCCTTCAGCCAACGCCTCATTGCAGCAGCCTAGCTTTGCAGCGCCTGAGGCGCAGACTGGGTTGGCACGGATACTGCACACCTGCAGCTTGTCCAGCCTCAACCTGCAGTCATGTGACTGGGTGGATGGCAGTGTGGTGTCGTCACTCTGCAGCAGCAGCCACATGCAGGCCCTCCAGCGCCTGCAGCTGCATGGTGGGCCCTGCCTGGGGGACGATGAGGCTGCACAGCTGGCCGTCAACTGCACAGCACTGGTTAGCCTGCAGCTGCAGCGGTGCCATGCCCTGACAGCCACGGGCGTCTGCAGTATCATTCGGGTAAGCTGGTCACAGGTGGTAGGTCATAGGTGGGCAGAGGTGGCCATAGGTGGGCAGAGGAGGGCAGAGGTGGGCACCCTCTGTGCATAGGTGGACACATCCTGCGCCTCTTTGCAAATATGTCCTCATAGGACAGCTGGGGCTTGTATGCAAGGCTTGTATGCAGTGGAGCTGACTTTTCACATCCAGTGAACGTGCTGTCTTTCATGCCTTGGCCTTCCCAGCCATCACTGCGCTGCCATGTACAGCAATGCATCAGTACAGGAACTGTATAATTGCAAGGAATACAATTATGCAATAAATACATCAGTCCCTGCATACTGTGTACAGTATTTGCCTGTTGCCATCGAGTGCCTGAGCTACACTGTCTGCCTGATGCCCTGCCGTGCTGCAGCACTGCCCTCAGCTGGTGGAGTTGGATGTGTGCGGCTGCCCCCTGGTGCTGGAGGAGCTGGTGCAGCAGGAGGTGGCGCAGCACACCCACCTCACCGCCCTCACCTTCACCCTCCCCGACACAGGTGGTCAGCAAGGCAGCTTGATCCACAAGGATGAGGAGCCGTCAGGCAGCAGTTGCGGAGGTGCTGGGGTCACTCTTGGCCATGCAGTGCTCAGCAGCCTCAGTCAGCAACCACAGTCAGCAACACACCCAAGTCAGAGGGAGCAGCCCATGCCGGTCACACTTGTCAGCGACCATGCGCCCCTTGTGGCCCTTGACATGAACGAGAAGGCAGCGCTGAGGGCTGCAGCTGTCATGCCCTCGCCCATCTACAAGCCCAAGGCGGTAGTGGCTGGTGGTGGCCAAAAGGGCACGCCCAGCTTGTTCACATTCAAGGAGGAGGAGAACAAGGAGCCAGAGCCTGCTCAGAAGCCAGCATGGGGGGCACTGCTCAGCTTTCTCAACCACCAAAGCGGGGCAGTGCCCAGCTAAGGTAGGTGGCAAAAGGCAACAGGTGCACCTCACCCTCATCAAACCACCTCATATAGTAACAGCCGGAGTGTGTTTCATGTGTCATGTAGATGTGATGCCAGGCTGGTGAGTATTCGTCGTGTAGGGCACTCCAAAAGAAACCAGCGCCATGCACTTCATGTCATGGATTACACAGAGTACCTCGGATGTGAGCATGCTTTGCTGCCCTAACCCTTCTAGAAACCAGGGGCATGCTGCAGCACACACCATAGCTAGATGAGTCAAGGGGGTGCACATACACAACGTCATCACAGCTCTGCAATAATGGGACGCAACATGTCTGACATGCTACGCCTCAAGACTGCGCTGTGGCTGACAGACCTAAATGTCTACAGGGCTTGGCCTGACCGTCACCAGCAATGTAAGCAGTTTGGATGCCTCACTGCGGCTTCGGTTACTCTGTATCTTGCCGACACATTAACTTGTTAAACGCGCATGGGTGCATGCCGGAAGGTCAGAGTCTCGTGTTCAGTTCGTCCCTTGGCATCTCGTATCACCAGGGGACGACAGCGCGTTCGACCAGCCGCACCTGTTCACGATGTTGCACTCACCGGCCAAAGTTGTGACACGGACGTGGCGAAGTCTACACACGTGCGGGTGCGTCACTGCCTACAGCAGCGTCACGCACAACCCTTGCTAAACTATGTCGTAAGCACCGGGCGACGCGCGGTTGGCATCACAGCCTACATTGCCTTGGAGTCACAGCAGCGCCTACGCCCACGCGCCTAAACTCCGCGTTCCTTGCCTTCGGGCTGGCAATGCTGCTTGCGGTATCGCTCCCGCAGCCCAGCTCTGGCGGGCACGGGCATCTCACCACGAGGCCGGCCAGGACCTGAAGCACAAGCCGACACCGTGCAGGAGGTCAAAGACAAGGCTAAGAGTGAGTATGGCGCGGCCCGTACCTGTGATGGCTTGTGTTCGATGAGTGCCACCCTGGCTCCGCTGGTGCTTAGCAGTGTCCCTGCTGGTCATGCTTGTAACACTTAGCCTGTCTTAGCTCTTTAGTTTCTTAGTTGTAAGTCTCTCTCTCTTTACAAAAACAAAAACCTTTATTGTGACATGGCATGTGTCACATTTGCCCAGCATTCATGCACACCCTGCCAGGTGCCATGAGCAGGATTGGGGTTCAAAAAGTGAGTGGCCAGCAGGGGAGGCCAGTGGTTGTCTTGCCAACTAGGCAATGCAACCAGGCTGCTTGCTGGATAGAGGCCAACATTTACTAGCTTCCACTGTCAGTGACAGCACCAGCCTGCAGCTCTAGCGTGCCATCATCAGTCACTCTCCTGCAGCCAGTCCTCATCCCTAACCCAGCCCACATTAGCCTCCCACCACTGCATCCCTGTGCCAGGTTGAGCACTGCTCAAGTCTTGATCATGAGAAAAAGAAGATAAAATAAAAAGTACAACACCGCAGAGATACGCCTTGTTGGTGATACGCTGATTTGGTGAAAACCCAAATCTCATGCTCAAACAATTGGTGGTACATTTTGGTGACGAAGAAAGTCTCGTGCTCAAACAATTCTCAAACAACTCCCATGCTGAAATAATTGGTGATACAATGTGGTGACGAATTGATTTGGTGAAATCGCCAACAAGGCATATCACTACGGTAGGCATATCACTACGGAATATAATAATAACAAGACCACTCCTGACAAAATGGGCACTAAGAACGGAGGAGGTTTGTCTGTGGCCTAATTAGGATCATGGCGCATGTGCAGGTGCTGCTGCTGATCCAGCTGGCACGCTGTCGTCCCTGGGCTCTGCTGTGAAGGATGCGGCGGTGTGGACTGCACAGTTTGCAAAGGTGCTGCAGCAGCCAGATCCAGGCTGTAGTGAAGTGCAGCCAGTGGCATCTGGCAAGGTGCATCATCCCTGTGGTCATCATGCACCGTGTAAAGCCAGCCGCTCTTGTGCCGGCACAACCATCAAGACAACGGAAGCCTGAGTTTACCAGCAGGGCTGCAAGCTGCTTCAATGGGTTGCAAATAGTTGCCAGTGCCATGCAATGGTAATGATGATGGTGATGGTGCAGATGACATGGCGCCGGCAGAGCTGTGCACATCTTGCTCTGGCTGAGGCCGGCTGCCTCTGTTGCCTATGCAGGAAACGGTGACTACAGTGGCAGGGCTGGGTGGTCAGGTGCTTGGCAACACCCGGGATGATGTCCTGAAGGTACGCCGACCCAGAGAGTAGCCGCCCAGGGATGCCCGATGACCTCTGGTGACCCAACCAGGAGTACCCGTCCATGAGTGAGCTGAGAATGAGAGAGAGCTGGACTGAACTATTTTGAATTGAATGCGTGAGCTGAATCCTAGTACTCGTCCAGGGAGCTCTGGCTGATGAAGCTCTGGCTGGTGCTGGCACCTCATGCAAAGTCCCTTGAATGGGAGGGTGTGGGATAAGGTTGCCGGGATGAGGGAGGTGGCAGGGGCTGGGCCAGGGTTGTCACACTCATTGCTTGCATTGGAGCGGCACAGCTATGTACTGACCGTCAGAATGGACTAGATATATCCAATGACATGTGCACATGTATGCACTAAGCTTCCACCACATTTGACAAGGTAGATGGTGGGTTTTGGCGTGGTGCTTGCAGGAGGTAGCAGCTGCTCGGCAGCCTGACCACGCCAATGCCGCTCGCACTGAGACAGGTGGTGCTGGTGCTGCTGGTGCCGCGTCCCAGTCAGCGCAGCCAGGAGCCATTGGAGCTGACTTCGGGCGCAGCCCAGACCAGGTGGGGCGTGGCCATTGTGCTGATTTGAGCCCACACAGGGTTTACTGGGGCGGCAGCCAGGTGTGGGGGATGGGTGTGGGGAGCGGTGTGGCCTAGGTCTTGGTCTCAGTGCGGGTGACACCAGGGGTGCATGGGCCTGAGGGTTGGAGGGGTGGAGGGGTGTGGTCTTGGTCTTGGTCAAGGAGTGGGTCAACTTGGTGGTGCGTGAGCCTGCTTGTTTGGGATACCCAGCCTGGTGCAGTTGTGCACGGCTGCTTTGGAAGAGGTGGGGCCAGGTGGCGAGGGGGGCATAGGGCATACAGCTGCCGAGCAGGACTATGGTGCTAAGGAGTCGGAGCGGGTGTGACATGTGTGACAAGGTGAGGCTACAGTTGAGGCGGGGCTGGGAGGACATGAATGCTACATGATATTCACTAAGGTGGACTGATGTTGCGTGGGATGATGGCTCGCATGGTGGTGATGGCTTTGCATAGTGGTAACCGACAGCATGGTATGCCTGCATGGTTTGACATGTAAGCCCCTGTTTTTTTTACCCTGCAGCGGGGCGACACTCTGGGCCACCCCCCTGCTGATGGAGCCACGTCCAAAGCATCGCGGATGGGCGGCCAACCTGCGGGCGAACTTGGCAAGCAACCTATCTGATCCAGCTTCGATGGCTGCAGATGGGCTCTCAGCCCCGAATAAAGGTGACCTGAGCATGCAACCAAATGGGCGGGGCAGGGGCAGGGGCAGGGGCAGGGGCAGGGGCAGGGGCAGGGGCAGGGGCAGGGGCAGGGGCAGGGGCAGGGGCAGGGGCAGGGGCAGGGGCAGGGGCAGGGGCAGGGGCAGGGGCAGGGGCAGGGGCAGGGGCAGGGGCAGGGGCAGGGGCAGGGGCAGGGGCAGGGGCAGGGGCAGGGGCAGGGGCAGGGGCAGGGGCAGGGGCAGGGGCAGGGGCAGGGGCAGGGGCAGGGGCAGGGGCAGGGGCAGGGGCAGGGGCAGGGGCAGGGGCAGGGGCAGGGGCAGGGGCAGGGGCAGGGGCAGGGGCAGGGGCAGGGGCAGGGGCAGGGGCAGGGGCAGGGGCAGGTCCCTCCACTTGCGCGACTGCTCCTGACCATACATTGTGTTGTGTGGGCCTTGTCTACAGGTTGATGCTTCAAGGTTACAGCTGCTCTGGACGGCGATTGAGCTTGAGCTGCCACCTCCTGTGATGGGTCCTGGGCCTAATGAATAGAAAAGGATGCTCATGAACTGGCGACAAAGGCGACCAGCCCGTCCTTGCTATGTTGCTGTAGAATGCATGGATAGCTGATTGTGAGTAGGGCATCATGACATAGAACATGAAGATTACCATCATGCAGTTGGGAGCTCATGAGGGCATGTACTGTGTTGCATCCTGGGCTTGCGTTGGAAAAGAGCGGCCTTGTGTCGTTACCGGTGTTGTGACGAGTATGTTGTAAAGATTGGGTCGGCACTGTGCGGGCTTGGCAGTTTAAGATCGTTCCTGCAACTATCACAGTTTAACATGGTCGCTGTAATCCTGCCCCGGTTCTACAAGTGCCCATGCATAAGTGCACCGATTACTCACTACGTCCTCGGCGGTGGACGTGTGCGTGCGATACACGAGATACGAGATGTTTCACGCGAGGACCTTGTCATGCTCCCGCAACTGTGCGATTCAATCACTGACGCGTGGTACCATGTCGCGCCCGCCTGCAGCGCGAGCTGTTCCGGCAGGCGAAGCAGCAGATGCCGCGGCCAGGCTGTCCAAAGTGCGCTGCTGATGTGAATGTTCGCCTGCTGCCCGCATCCCCTTGCCCCTTCCGCCCCTTCTCCCTTCACCCCTGCCCCTAACGCTTGCCCTTGCTTTTCCCCTCACCCACGCCATGCCCCTGGATCTCCCTCTCACCTAACCCCTGCATACGCCCCCTTGCAGGCACAAGATCAGGTGACGAGTGCGCGCTTCTATGCCATCAAGCACGTCGCGCAAGATGTAGACAGCCTGTCTGATGCGGTGCGCGGGCAGGGTACATCCAGCAGCAGGGTCATTTAAGGGTAGCCAGCCTGCCTGTTGTACCGGTGGGCCCCCCAGTATGAGCCCCACACCAGGCTTCAATAGCAGCCAAGGGAACTGTGCAGCCTTGGACACATTGTCCACAAAGCATACCATTGTTCCAGGAGAGGGTCATGTCGAGGAGGTGGAGGAACATGCCCTCACCCATGCGTTGCCACAACCGACACCTCTCATCTGACATCTTGCTTGCCCAGCTGTCGTGCCAGGCTGGCGAGTAAGCGGTGTAAACCCAACATCACTAACAAAACATCAACATCCTGCAGGCCCTGCCTTCACAACCACTTTGATAGGGGAGTCCCTGGCTGTGTCCAGGGAGGGGGTCAGGGGACAGTGGGTAACCAGTATTGTGGGTTGCATGAGCACATGCTGCCTGGGTGGAGGCCCGCATGCTGCCTGTGCTGCTACTGTACCGCTGTACTGCTGTAAAGGCCCCTGAATGGCTTGACTGTGATCTCTGACAGCTTGCACGCATCCCTTGCAGGGCACCACCCCATTCCCTTGTCAGCCATGACACATGGTGGAGTTGGAGAAGCCACACATGCTGCACATGCTGCCTGCCCTGTTGCCCCTTTGATTGATCGCAGCAAATGGAGTTTGCGGCGCATGCAAGCAGCGTGCTGGCTTCGCTGGGGCTGGACCAGGCCGCCCAGCAGCTGCGGCAGAGCAATGCAGCAGCTGCCGAGAAGCTTGCAGCAGTGAAGCAGCAGCAGGCAGGGCTGGACTTGTCAGGGCTGCTTGAAGACAGGCTGCCCGGGCTGCTGCCAGGGGAGGGAGCAGCAGCGCTGAGGGAGAGGCTGCAGGCTGAGTGATGAGGTCAGGTCGCTGTTATGGTCCTTAAGTCTAGCAATTACCCAGCAATTATCCATCTGTTATGGTCTTTAATTCCATCACACAGTCGATTAACAAAGCGACAAGCAAACATCGCTATGGGTAAGAAGAAGCTCGCTATGGGTAAGAAGAATCGGAAGGGCCAGCAGTATGTGCCCCTCTTTGTTGAGCTGTCATCAGCTTACATTAGTGCATGTTTTATCATGCCATCTCAACACAGTAGCCCTCAGGGGTCAGGCAATGATGGCTACCCCTCCCATTGAATCAATGTAGGTGGTAGGCACTCATGCACCATGTCCATGTGCACTGGGTATACTCCACACAGCCCATTAACACCACTTGAATCGGGCGACTATTTCCCACTAGTGGTCACTAGTATTCTCACTAGCGGCCACTAGTGGTCCCTGGTGGTCCGGCTCAAATGGAGGCCCTAGTGAGGGACAAGGGGGCTGAGTGATGAGGTGCCCTCCGTGTGCCTCAGGGAAGCATATGGCCAAATGATTGTTGTCCTGGACCTTATGGATGGGGGAGGGGGGAGGGGGGAGGGGGGGAGGGGGGAGGGCGGAGGGTTAGGGGGGAGGGCGGAGGGGTGAGTCGGGAGGGGTGTAAGTAAGTATGGAGTGGGGAGGGGCCACCGCAAGTTAGCAGGAAACTCAAGGCCAGGCCATCCCCGCAGGTGGCAGCACATGCAGAACACAGGGGGAAGCACATGGCGTGTGTATCATTGGTGTGTGCCAAGGCCTCTAGAAGGCCGTCATTAAAACGTCGAAGTTGAGGCCGTCGTGAAGGCCGTCGTGAAGGCCGTCGTTAAAACGTGAATTCCTGTCATGAAAGTGGAAAAATGAAAATGAAAAAGAAAATGCATGCCATTTTTAGGCTACAGTCAGGAGTCCCCAACATGGGGTTGGTAATCTTCATGCAAGTACTCGCTACGAAGTGCACCGATTTCGGTAGCGTTTGTTGCATTGGCACCTGCGAATAACTCCGCATCTACTGGCAAGCGGCGCGTTAATCCTTGCATCAGAGTCCGTGCCGGCGCAAGCGAGCACGGACACACCTCAGCTGCTCACAACCGATTGTTCTAGTGGTGAGTAATGGCACCAATGAGCGAACTCCGCCTGGCATCCAGCCGGAAGTACAATCACAGCACAGCCCGCCAGGCTCGCTCCGCGAGCCTTTTGTTGGTGCAGGCGGTGTTGGAGGGCCATCGTGGGGCTAGTAATGACTCGACATTGCAGCGAGGTGCGAATGGATATAGGTTTCTCTAGCCAGCCACACAGAAAAAGGGACCCCCTTGCACAAATCGGCATGTTGTGAGCTGACCACTCTGAGTTATTAGAATTTCGAGTCATTACTCTGTTCGTAACTCTACGACACAGCTGCTGGAATAGAAAGCACGGCAATCCATCAACCAGGCCCGCCTCCTCACCCTTTGGCGTGACCCGACTCTGCCTTGCAGAATTGACTAGCCTACTCCGACCGCCTGGACCTCGCACCCCCTTGCAGCCCCACCACCCCCTTGCAGCCCCACCACCCCCACCACCTCCCAGGCCCCGCAGAAGCCTCCCACCCCCTCCCGCCCCCGCACTGCCCCCTCACTGCCCCGCCAACCCTTCCCACCCCCTCCCACCCCTTCCCACCCCTTCCCAGCCCCTCCCACCCCCGCCACCCCCTCCCACCCCCTCCCACCCATGCCCACCCCTTCCCACCCCCTCCCAGCCCCTATCAATGTCGCCCCCTGGCCCTAGCAAGTCATTGCAAGACGCAAACCCATGAGTCCCAGCCGGCAGCGTGCTCATCTTGCAGCACTTGTAAAGTAGTAGTAGTTGTTACACTAAGGAGGTAGGGCTCGGGTGGATACAAGCCAACCTCCAAAGGTAAAAGACTTAGGAGAGAACAGAGAGAAAGGGAAAAAGAAGGGGAACTACCTAGGAGAGAAAGAACTCAGAGAAGGAAGGGGAAGGGAGCTAAAGGGAGCGTGTGAGAGACCTCGAGAAGCGGAGAAGTCAGAGAAGCGGAGGAGCAAGGGGCGCAAAAGGTTGGAGGGCTGGTAAGGACGCAAAAGCTAGGAGGGCTAGGAAGGAGAGGGGAGTGAAACACGTTAAGGGTCAGAGGGACTAGGAGGAGTAACCGGGAAAGTGACACTAAGGGATCCGTCTTGAGTAGAGATGAAGGGATGGGGATGGGGGAGGTTCCAGCCAGGAGGGTTGGGATGGGCTAGGGTGAAGTCTTGTAGGTGTAGCCAAAAGGTAGAGATAGCAAGCTGGCTGGCTGCAGAAATGGGGGAAAGGGTGGTAGGAGCGGTCGCTTGAGTGGTGGGGTGATGGGTGAGAGCCCAAAGACGGCGACGGCCAAAGTCCATCGCATCAAGGGCAGCCATGCAAACCAGGCTCCAGAGGGAAGGAGGGAAGGTAGGGGTGGGGGGGATGAGGCACCAAAGGGAGGATTGGTGAACTTGGGTGCCGAGGCTGAGGGAGAGCTGTTGTCTAATGGTAACGGCGATGGGGCAACTCCAGAAGCTGTGTTGGCGGCTGTGACGGGGATGGTGAGAGGGGTCGCAAGGGCAAGACCAGGGGGTGATGCGGCTCCCAGGGATGGCATTGATGCTCAAGCGCCAAAGGGTCTCTTTAAGGAGGTTGGAGCAAGGAATCTTCCAGGCTTTGTTAAGGTTGGCAGTGAAAGCTTGAAGGGCTAGCGCTCGAGAGGTAGGTGGGTGAGGTGTGGATAGAGCTTGGTTGATGTAAGAGATGTGGGCCTGCTTGCGGGCAGAGGTGATGTGGGGAGTGAGCATGGAGGTGAAGACCCTCACAGGGGTCCCAATGAGGGTGGGGAAGACCCGAGGGGCAGAGGTGGTGGGTGAGGACCAAGAGAGGGAGGTAAGGTGTTGGAGGGGGACTGGTGTAACTGAGAGGGGTTGGCTGGGAGAGGTAGCGGGAAGGGATAAAGGGCCGAGGGCTTGGAGGGCTTGGCACATGAGGGTAATGATGCCTTGGGGGAGTAGGTGGGGTTGGTGGAGTGCAGGGAGGCCTATGATGCCTCGAGAAATGTCAGGAACGGTGGCTTGGGTAGAGAGAAGTAGGGTATGAGCAGGGTGGAGAGAGGGACAGGCGTGGGTGAGGAGGGTGGCTGCTAGGGGGATCCATGAAGGGGATGATTGAGAGGGGGTTGGGGGGGTTGGTGAAGGGGGGAGGGTGTTGGGGTTGGTATGAGAAGGCTGGGTAGGGTGGGAGGGGCTGTCTCGGGAGGGGCTAGGTGGTAGGCTGGAGGAGAGAAGGGGGGTGAAAAAACGGGAGAAGAGGGAGTGAAGGGTGTGGTAGAGATTGGAGAGGAAGGTACGGATAAAAGAGAGGAAGGGGCGGGTAGGTGTAGGGCGGGTAAAGGGTGGGGGGTGAAGGGTGGGATTGACTGGTGGGGGGGACGGGGACGGGGACGGGGACGGGGAGGGAAGGGTGGAGTAGGCGTGGTCATTGATGAGGTGGTGTAGAAGCCGTGTAGCCATGGCGGCGTGCCGAGCCTGGATATGTTCTCTTAGAGGTAGGAGGCCAAAACCTCCGTCAGCAGGACGGCCTATGGCAAGGGGGTAAGGGAGGTTCTTGACCACAAGGTGGTAGAGGGTATGGGTGAAGGTAGGGAGAGTAGGTGGTAGGCCCGAGAATTCGGCGTGGTAGAGGAAGGTGCTAAGGGCATAGGTGGAGGAGGCGATGCCCTTGCCCATGGTAGAGAGGGGGAGGCCGTTGAGACGGTGGAGGTGTTTGGTGGCTTGCCTCAGGCGCTCCTCCCAGGCTGAGGAGGTAGCTGGGTCGGGGTGAGGGGAGAGGGTGTTTGGAGGTCTAAGAGAGGCTCGGGTGGCTCTGGTGTGGCGAGGGGTGGGGGAGGAGAGGGTAGGGTTGGCCTGTTGGATGCCAAGGGAAGTGGCGGAGTGATGCCAAGGGAAGTGGCGGAGTGATGGACAGGGAAGTCACCAAGGGCTGCTCACCTGCACAGTCCTAATGGCCTAAAAGCTACAGCAAGGAGGGCTAACGACATTGCCCAGGAGGTGCAGGCAGAGAATGAGCTGCTGATGACCGAGGCTCAGTTGCTACATGCTATTGAGGAGGTCCTTGCTGCCAAAGTGCACGACCTTGAGGAGAAGCACCAGCACCTACAGGCAGCACCTAAGCTATCTGTTAGGGAGTTGCAAGCTTACCTTCGCTTCCACCAGCAGGAGCTTATGAAGGGGTGGCTGAAGCCCAAGCTGAAGGGTCTTGTCATGGCCCATATCTGCAACACAGTAGCCGCCCTGCATGGCGATGAGCTGGGGGTAGCAGCAGGTGCCGGTGCTGGTGCCGCCCCTGACCTGCCCCCCCCTCCTGCTGCACCCCCCTGGCAGCAGCAGGCAGCAGGTGCTGGTGCCGCCCCTGACCTGCCCCCCCCTCCTGCTGCACCCCCCTGGCAGCAGCAGGCAGCAGGTGTTGGTGCCGCACCTGACCTGCCCCCCACTCCTGCTGCACCCCCCTGGCAGCAGCAGGCAGCTGGTGCTGGTGCCGCCCCTGACCTGCTACCACCTCCTGCTGCACCCCCCTGGCAGGAGCTGGCGGCTGGTGCTGGTGCTGCCCCTGGGCTGCCCCCCCCTCCTGCTGCACCCCCCTGGCAGCAGCAGGCAGCAGGTGCTGGTGCTGCCCCTGGGCTGCCCACCCCTCCAGCTGAGCAGCAGGGGGTCAGGGCGGAGCTGGACACCAGCTCGACACGCAAGCGGAGGGCGGGCGGGAGGGACCGGACCCAACAAGTCGAGCAAGGTAACGTAGCAATGGCCTACACACCTTGTGTGGCCTTACAGAGTGGCCAGGTAGTAGGTACTACTCACGAAGCGGTCAAGCAATGCACCAGCGTTGTATACTTCCGAGCATGGGTGGAGGGGCGTCGTTACATCGGTTTTGCGTGCCATGTGCATTGTTTTGACTGCGGCGACTGTCCCTGACTGTTTGCAGAGGCTACTGGGCCACGTCGGTCGCGGCGGTCGGTCGCGGCGAGGCTCGCATGAGCAAAACTGGCATGAATTTGAATGTCAAGATTCGAGCCGCCATAGCACTCAGCACAGTGCACAGTATTTAATGTTACAAGCTGCACCGCATAGCTGACAGAGTCCTCTATCCAGGGATGTGCGAAACCTAAATAGAAACCACGTGGCCGAGACGCGGCGTCGTTTTGATTACCAGGGGTCGGTTTCCTATCATTTCCAGCCATTTTTTGAATGTTGGGGACACCTGAGCTACAGCCCTGTCACGAAGATTGCAGGTGTTAAGAGCCCCTGCAGTGTGAGGTCGACTGCATGTGTAGTGAGTCACTACTAGTGACAGCTGCTATTGTGTGAATGATGAAACGCTTCTTTTACTTTGGTCTGCAGGTTTGAGGATGTCCTTTGCTTCAAATGTACCTTCAAAGGTTGATCGATGCCTGTCTTCACACGCCACCTACCATTACGGGTATGTTCTATAGTGCAGCTCTGGGGACGCAACAGCACTGTTGCGTGGTAAACTAAAAAGTTGCAATGTCCAGAAATATGCGAAGTTTACGCCGCGCTTGGTCCAGGCTGCTTATAGCAGTCGCTAGGAGTGTCTGCGAAGCCCAAGAACACGTCGCATGTTGGGGGCCAGCCACCCGGCAAACCATTGGGGCTGGCTGCACACTCGTCAGGCCACGAGCATTCCATCGCACCAGTCGGCGGCTTCATCCGTGCAGAAATGAGTAAGATGTTATCTCTTGAGCCATGGGGGTGCAGCCAATGGCGGGGGTGACCAGAGGAAGCCGTGCTCAGTTTGCACGCGACCATTATGGTTCCGTTAGGCCGTTCCCGCGTTTAAATCTCTGATTGAGAGCACACGGCACCCTTGAGATAAGACGGTGCGCAACAAGCTAGTGCAAGCCGCAAGATGGCAGTGCAGGGGCGTAAGGGCGAACTATACAAGTAAGCGTGAGCCATGAGGCGTGCAGGCGGTGGATCGCTGTGGGCCTGCAACTGAAAAGGGGCCACTTGCAGAGAGAGCGCCAAGAAGAAGGATGTGCGCACAACAAATATTGAAAGCGCGAAGGCCGTGGCAGATGCCGTGCGTACCAGCTTAGGCCCCAAGGGCATGGACAAGATGGTGGGTCGCACTAGAACGCGGCTTTGGCAAATGTGCCGGGTAAGATACCGGGGCTGCTCTGTTTGCAGGTCTCCTCGCCAAACGGAGACATCATCATCACCAACGACGGTGCTACTATCCTACAGAAGATGACAGTCACGCAGCCTGCAGCAAAAATGCTGGTGGAACTATCGAAATCGCAAGTGGGTAGATCATGCGCAGATCAGTCCCATTTGATTGTGCTTTGAACGCCGCGTCGATGCCTATCATGCCAGGACGTGGTCGCTGGCGACGGCACAACCTCGGTAGTCGTAATTTGCGGGGCATTGCTCAAGAAGTGCCAAGACTTGCTTGAGCGTGGAGTTCACCCAACCACCATCTCCGACTCATTCAATAAGGCTGCCCACAAGGCATGCGCGGTAAGCCCAGGGGCATCAGAATACACATGCCAAGATGTGGCCTGCCACTTGGCAGTGCCTCTCTCACCCCTGGACCTGCTGCTTCTGCAGATTCTGGAGTCAGTCGCCATACCAGTAAACCTTGATGACAGAGAGTCACTGCTGCGAGCAGCGACAACGTGAGCAGCAATGGCGGCGAGATTTGAACCCCTGTCAGCCCTGCATGCAGTGCAGAGTGATTGTACAGGCAGCTGGCACTTTCGGAGCCTCTGCTGTCGGCAGCTGATCATCATCATCAGCAGCAGTAGCAGCAGCAGCAGCAGCAGCACATGGTACTTGCCTGTTGGCGTTACCGCGACACACACATGCAATACCCATAGGCTTAAGATGTCAGCAGTCACTGGTGGCGGTGGTGCAGGCACCTGTGCACTTGTAGCAGTGCAGCAGTGGATGCTGCAAAGGTGTGGCAGCGCAGCAGTGGCGGCAGCGGCAGAAGCAGCAGTGGCAGCGGCAGCAGCTGCAGGAGGCCACAAACCTAGCACCAGCATTGGCAAGAGTGCATGTGGCAGCAGTAGCCATGCCGGCAGCGGCAGCAGCCTAGTTGCATTGGGGTCAGCCAGGGTCAGCCGGGGTGCACATCCTTGTCTAGGCAGGCGAGGGGCTAATGATGTTGCCACACCATAGATATTCAGCATGAGCAGCTCCAGCTGACCTCTTGCCCTCTTGCCCACCCTGCCGCCCCCTTGCCCACCCATCCACCCACCCACCCTGCTGCCCACCCACCCTGCTGCCCACCCACCCACCCTGCCGCCCCTTGTCTGCCCCCTGACCCAGGTCCCTGAGCAGCAAGGTGGTGAGCCAGTACAGCAGCCTGCTGTCACCCATGGCAGTCGACTCAGTGCTGCAGGTCATGGACCCTGCACGCCCCAACATGTGAGCAGAGCCAGCTGTGACACCAACACATGCAGCAGGAGCGGCATTACTGAAAGCAGTAACTGCACTACGAGCACTTGCAGCTCTGGGGGCAGCTTAGGCACAGCTGCTGCTGCTGCTGCTTTGATCACCTCTGCTGCTCTGATCACCTCTGATCTGATCTGATCACTTCTGACAATCCCTGATCTGATCTGACCACCTCTGATCACCTCTGCTGCTCTGGTGACCTGTCTGAGTGCAGGTTAGACTTGCGCGACATCCGGGTCATCAGCAAGCCGGGCGGCACCGTGGATGACAGTCAGCTGGTGGACGGCCTGGTGTTTGATCAGAAGGCAGCCAAGGCAGCAGGTGGGCAGGGTCAGGGACAGGCATGGGGTCATAGCCAGGGTAAGGGTCAGGATCAGGCTAACCAGTGAGTTTGTAGATTGCTGTTGGTGCCAGGTGTGACCACTATGTAATCCTGTCTGGCAGAGTGTGACCAGGGTGTGACCCTGTTCAGGAAAGTATGACCAGGGTTGTTCATGCCGCGCTGCAGGAGGGCCCACCCGGGTGGAGGCCGCCCGCATCGCCCTCATTCAGTTCTGCGTCAGCCCACCCAAGCCCGACCTGGAGAACAACGTGGTTGTGTCGGACTACGCCCAGATGGACAGGTGAGGTGGGCCACGCCCAAGGCTCTGGGGAGGTGGGCTGAGGTCAGGCTGGACGCCCCGATGGATGCCACGGTGGACTGATGCACGCTTAGGTGGACAGATGAGGTGGCCTGAGGTGGGCATCAGGCTGGTGAGCCTGACTTAGGAGCCTTGGTTTGAGGCACGAGCCCACACAAACACTAACCCCAGGTTGTTGGGGCAGTCAGATGAGGTGGGAGGCTAGGATAGACAGGGAGCGGAGCCAGGCTGGGCCCTCCACTACCCCTCCCCTCAAGAACTTTGCACTGAGAGCAGCACTGTAAGAACGACAGAGGCTTGCACAGAGGCTTCTTACAGAGGCTTGCACAATTGGGTTCATAGAAAGGCTGTCAGAGGCGCAGGAAGGCCGGGTGCTGGAGAGTCCTGGTGAGCCTCAGTCAGCAAGCTGCACCGCCTGGCAGGCTCTAAGCTGTGTGGCTCACAAGGCAGTGACCCCGGCTGAGCCCTGACAAGTGGCTGAGGCTGCAAGACCCAGGCACTCCTGCTGCTGCTGCTGCTGCTGCTGCCACTGCCGCTGCCACTAACGACAACGACTCCCGACCGCCAACCGCTGAATGCCGCCTGCCGCCTGCTGCCTGCTGCCTGCTGCCTGCTGCCTGCCGCCTGCTGCCTGGCGCCTGCTGGGTAGCGCAGGGTGTACAAGGACGAGCGCAACTACATCCTTGGCATGGTGAAGAAGATCAAGGCCAGCGGCTGCAACGTGCTGCTGGTGCAGAAGTCCATCCTGCGTGACGCCACCACAGAGATGTCCCTGCACTACCTAGCCAAGGCTAAGATCATGGTGGTGCGGGACATTGAGAGGGACGACATCGAGTTCATCTCCAAGGTGGGAGGGGAAGCCTGGGATAGCAGGGAGCAGCCGGGGGCGGCAGGGGGTGGCAGGGGGCGCCAGCAAGCAGCAAGTTGAGTTGAGTGATTTCTGGTTAATTGCTGGGTGTGGAGAGCGGACCCATGGTGTGTGTGAGGGGGTGTGTGTGCTTGCGGCTGCCTGTGTGGCGCAGACGCTGGGCTGCCTGCCAATGGCCCATGTGGACCACATGAAGGCTGAGAAGCTGGGCACTGCGCAGCTGGTGGAGGAGGTGGAGGTGGGTGGACCTTGGGTCGGCAGGGCCAGGCTAGGCTGATGCAGACTGGCAGGTACAGGAGCATGGAGCAGAACCTAGAAAATGGTAGGCCGTCTGGCAGGGGCCAGAGTATGGCAGCTGCGTCATGGGCACAGCAAAGTATGGGACAGAGGGTAGCAAATGGAGGGGAAGGAAGAAAAGGGGGTGAGGAATGGCCGATGGTGTGACTTCAACTCCACCTCATCACACATGCTATGCTTTGCATCACCTGCCCCTGTATATCTATACATTGATCACTCTATGTACTTGAACCCCTCACTCCATACTTGGCTCACTCCATACTTGGGTTACTATGTACTTGTTTCTCCCACTCCACACCTAACCTGTTCCTAGTGAGTCTATTTGATTTGTTTGCATTTTGTTAATGGGATCATTTGTCTCCACACCTGGCTTGTTCTTGTGCACGGCTGCTCGTGGCTTGCGATGCCTGATGATGGCTTTTGTGATTGTGTGTTCAGGTGGGCAAGGGGCGAGTGGTGAAGATCACTGGCATACAAAATAAGGGCCGCACCGCCACCGTCCTCCTGCGCGGCAGCAATAAGATGGTGAGGTCCGCAGGGCAGGAGGGGAGGGGAGGGGAGGCAGGAGGGGAGGAGAGGGAGGGGAGGCAGGAGGGGAGGGGAGGGGAGGGGAGGCATGAGGGGAAGGGAGGGGAGGGGAGGAGGGAGGGGGAGGGGAGGCAGGGCACCTCGTGGCTCTAGGGGCCAGGGGGGTGGGAAAGGGATGGGCCCTGGCAGACCGCTGGCACACTCTTCGCCCACCCGCCCATGAGGTAGAGAGGAGTGCCCCTAGGTAGCAAGGAGTGGACCTAGGGAGCGAGGGGTGGGAAAAGCGACGCGCCTGGCAGGCTGCTGGCCTACCCTTTTCCCGCCCGCCCGCCCGCCCGCCCGCCTGCCCACCCGCCCGCCCGCCCGCTCGCTTGCTTGCTGTCCCACACCCGTCCGCCTGCCTGCTGACCCAGCTCCCACCACCTGTGCTGCCAGGTGTTAGAGGAGGCTGACCGCTCCCTCCACGACGCCCTGTGTGTGATCCGCTGCCTGGTCAACAAGCGCTTTCTCATCGCTGGCGGCTCCGCGCCTGAGATGGAGCTCAACCTGCAACTCAGCGCGTGAGGCTGCGCCCCTGAGGCTGCTGCCTGATGCCTGCCACTGCTGCTGTGATTGACCCTGACCCTGACCCTGACCCTGACCCTGACCCTGACCCTGACCCTGACCCTGACCCTGACCCTGACCCTGACCCTGACCCTGACCCTGACCCTGACCCTGACCCTGACCCTGACCCTGACCCTGACCCTGACCCTGACCCTGACCCTGACCCTGACCCTGACCCTGACCCTGACCCTGACCCTGACCCTGACCCTGACCCTGACCCTGACCCTGACCCTGACCCTGACCCTGACCCTGACCCTGACCCTGACCCTGACCCTGACCCTGACCCTGACCCTGACCCTGACCCTGACCCTGACCCTGACCCTGACCCTGACCCTGACCCTGACCCTGACCCTGACCCTGACCCTGACCCTGACCCTGACCCTGACCCTGACCCTGACCCTGACCCTGACCCTGACCCTGACCCTGACCCTGACCCTGACCCTGACCCTGACCCTGACCCTGACCCTGACCCTGACCCTGACCCTGACCCTGACCCTGACCCTGACCCTGACCCTGACCCTGACCCTGACCCTGACCCTGACCCTGACCCTGACCCTGACCCTGACCCTGACCCTGACCCTGACCCTGACCCTGACCCTGACCCTGACCCTGACCCTGACCCTGACCCTGACCCTGACCCTGACCCTGGCCCTGGCCCTGGCACTGGCACTGGCCCTGGCCCTGACCCTGACCCTGACCCTGACCCTGACCCTGACCCTGGCCCTGACCCTGACCCTGACCCTGACCCTGACCCTGGCCCTGACCCTGACCCTGACCCTGGCCCTGACCCTGACCCTGACCCTGACCCTGGCACTGGCCCTGACCCTGACCCTGGCCCTGACCCTGACCCTGACCCTGGCACTGGCCCTGGCCCTGGCCCTGGCCCTGACCCTGACCCTGGAACAGCAGCAAGCCCAACAGCGGCAGCATGTTTGGTGCGGCACACGGTTCCAAGCCATGGCTGTGCTGCTGTGTGGGTGCAGGTGGGCCAAAACGCTGCAAGGCATGGAGGCGTACTGTGTGCGCAGCTTTGCTGAGGCCCTAGAGGTGGGTCTGCCAACCACCTGCTGCGCTTCCCTGGCTCACTGACTCACTGACCCACTGGCGCACTGACTCAGCAAGGAGGTTAGGGCTTCAGCACATGTTTTGGAAGAGAGAACTTCTGCCATCACCTGCTGCCACTCCCTGGGTAACAGGCCAACAGTAACCCCTGCACCCTACCATACATACAATCAGGTTGCTAGGGCAGGTGGGGGGAGCAGGCGGCGCCCCCTTAGGCGAAAGCTCCTCCCTTGATGCATAACGGCTCTGCCGGAGAAGCCCTCCCTTTTTTTGTTATCAGGTTGCTGCGCTCGCATGAACGATGCGTCAAGCACACAATCACTGGTCGCAGGTCGTGCCCTACACGCTGGCAGAGAACGCTGGCCTCAACCCCATCCAGATTGTCACACAGCTGCGGCAGATGCATGCTGCCGGCGAGAAGTATGCAGGCATCAACGTCAAGAAGGTGGGTGGGGCATGGTGGGGTGCAGGTGGAGGTGAGGGTAGGGGCAAGGGCAAGGAAGGGCAGGTGTGGGACGGGAACAGGCAGGGGTACTGAGTTAAGGTGTCCGGCAAGAGATGGAGACTGGCAGCGGGTCACTGGCTGAGGTCAGGGGCGATGCAGTGCGCATCAGTATAGTGGCATTTAATAGCGAACGCTGTACATAGCTTGCAAAGTTGTTAACACTGATGTGCATACGGAAACGGGAGATTGGGGAAAGGTCAGGGGCAGCGATGTGCGAAAGCAACCATACGTTGGAACTGACAACCTTGTCAGGTGACCACTGCCACGGGTGGTGTCTGTGAACCCACTGTGGTGTGATCTGACCTTGCTAACTTGTCCTGTATCAGCTCAGCCTGTTAAATCCAGCCAGCTGCCTGCTGCACATTGTGAGACTTACCCTCACCCTCACCTTCATTTGCACTTACCAGATCCAGGTGTAGCTGCTTTAGGGAGGCAAGCACTGCCTGGTGGGCTTACTTGCCTGCAGGGCACCATCACCAACATGCTAGAGGAGAACGTGGTGCAGCCCATGCTCGTCACCTCCTCCGCCATCACTTTGGCTACTGAGACTGTGCGCATGATCCTGAAGATTGATGACATTGTGCCGGTCAGATAACCCTGGTTCTACAAGCAGGCGGGTCGCTTGGCGTTTTGATGGCGCACCGGTCGTGACGCGGCAGATGGGAAATCCAAAGACCGCACAAGCCTTCACACTTATGTTTTGAATAGCTCGTGATAGGGTGATCGGCCGATTACGCGGGGCACAGTGACCCTTGACCCGAGTGCAGGAAGGCTGCGTTGCGAAGTGGACGAGACGTGCCGAATGTTGAGACGTGCCTGGCATGTCATGGCCGTGGCGGTCGTCGGTTGTTCGGTTGTGCTATGCTGTCGACGCGGGCAGGGTTCAGGGTGGGGCATCCCAACATTTCCACAGCTTCCACAACTTGACAGCAGGGACATGCAATACACAGTGTAGATCATGTTTTGGCATGTGCATCTCATCATGTGCCAGCTATGCAAGATGTGCTCCTTCTGTGTAAGATGCCATCACGAAGCTGCCGCCTAGGGCACGATCGTTAGCATTAACAAGTTCTAACCCCTACAGCCCTCATGCCATACCACAATAATGTTACACCACGTTAACAGCACAACCTGAAGTCTTCACACGACCATGACACAACCTTGACACAACCTCAACACCTGGGGGACCCTCTACCCTGAACCCTCTTTGTGCCCATGGGGTTGTTTGCTCTGTGCGAGCGCATGTTGCCCCAGCCAGTGTGATGGTGGCCCTGCCACTGGTGCTGTAAGGCCTCACTCTCTCGTGCCAATTGCGTAACGTGCCGAATGCCTCGCAATGATCACCGGAGAAACCGCCTTGGGTACATCCATTGACGTATCTCTGTTTCTAAGCGGAACGACATGTCTGCTGGTACTTAAGCCATGCAAAGGCCTCCCTTTTTGCCCAGATGATAGCCTTTCCGCCAGCCCTCTAGAGATAAATCAGAAGCGACGACCCTCCTCCAGCCATCGGAGTCGTCGATGTACCTTTCGGTCGATGCCAGCCGCACTTGAGCCATGCCCCATATCTCGAAGTGAAGCCTAGCCGGGTCCGCTGGAAGGGCCAAGCGTTTAGCCATCGCTAACATAGCCCAGGCAAGGTGGCCCGGCCCAGCAAGGGTGAGGGCCGGACGGGCCAGCCGCAAACAGCTTTTCAGGCAATGTCTGCCGCACATGTTATTAGATAGGAGGATTTGGAGCTGGAGCTTGTGTTGGTTGCGGGGCATTACTAACATTCACAGCTTTGCGGGAGCTAGGGAGCCGAGCTACCCAGTACAACCGACTGAACGGACCTGGCCAGCGAGAGAGACGGGCCCCGGCCTTAGACTTTATACGTATGTGTACCGCTCCCTACAGCGACCTTATTGCGTGGACACACCTTCAGGCACGCTGAAGCTAGCGGTGCAATCGCGGTAGCAAATGGTGGCCTAAATGTGGAGAACAGCATGGTACCTAATTTTTCCCTTGCTTGTTGATGCTGCTTTTGAGGCTGATGCCAGTGGCATGATGGTGGTGGCAGAACACACTGACTGCAGTGCTCACTGCCCATGTGTAGTACGGACGTGCTTCAGCACCTTGGCCCTCAACCTTGAGCCTTCATTGCAGTCGAACACACTAATTGTGGACCACTACAAAAACAGTGTTTTTTTTGTGTGGTGTTCCCATCGCATGGCATGCCCATGGCCTATACATGGCATACACATGGTCACGGTCGCCTACCACCTGCAGCATTGCCTGACCCACAGGGCTATACCGTAGAGTTGGCATGTCAAAACATGCACTGAAGATTGTAAGCTGATGACAGCTCAGATTGGGGGGCACACACACATGCGGCTCTAGATCCGCGCTACTGGGCCGCTTCCTCGGAGGCATTGCGCCACTAGGCTCATATCAGCTCACACCTGCTGATACCTACTTATACCCAGGAGGCGATGTCACTCACTCTCGCACTGGATGTGTTTAAGCATGGGGCTTCACGACTCAGCACAACAGCTAGTGCACCCACATCTGCACCCTCCTGCACTGGCATCTGCACCCCCCGGCCTGCTCATGTCCCACTGATGACACGATGTCAGGGGTGCGGGGGCCACAGGCTGTTAGCCTTTCAAGCGTTAAGCTGTTAGTTTTGATGAGGTGCCCAGTGGTCAGGGGGTTTGCCCCAGGAACGTGCCACCGGAGTGGGGTTTGTGGTCATCAAGGGTGCGACCGAGGATGCTACGACGTGTTTGTAGTAGCTGAGTGAGATTACCCACAGGCAAGCATGTTGTTCCTTGTTGGACAAGTTTTGTTGACCTGTGTGCACAACCCTCAACACAAAAGTCTATGTGTAAGGAGCGGTTCTGGCTCGACTAATGAGAACTAATCCGCTGGCTCGACTAATGAGAACTAGCCGCCTCCGCTGTGGTGATAGTTCCGCTGTAGTCCCAGCTGCGTCGCTCGACTTCGACGGTTTCAATCGCTCCAGGTCCTCCTTTCAGGACCTAACCAGTAGCTAAGGACGCGTCATGAAATGCAACTTGGCCTGTGTGCACAACCCTAGTTTTGTTAGTCTATGTGTCCAGCTCGCATGCCCTACATACCCTGTCCAGCCCTACCCTGGGTCACAAGGGTGAGGGCAGGGTGTTCATCAGCTCCCACCTCGTCCGGCATAGCCAGGGGTCCCCACATGCGTGCGGTGTCCCTGTGATGTCCCTGTGGTGTGCGTATGCAACAAGCAGTGATGACTAACATGTGTGTCCTAGACTGGGCAAACATGGCACGGCAGCTTAGAGGGGTGGCTGGCAACCGTCGGGGATGGAGCTGACTTGGTGTGATGGACACACTCATTGTCATTGGAACCTGGCGGTCGGAGACTGAGCACGCCAGCCAGTCCTTGCCTGCTGCTGCTGCTCCTGTCGCCGCTGCCGACGCCGCTCCCGCAGCCACCGCCTCCACATGCTGCGTGTCACCTTTGACTGCCAGTGCACTGCCAACCTGTTGGCAACCTCGTCGGGTCAGAGGGACGAAGGGAGGGTGCAGTCCTTCTGGACCCCACCCTAGTCATTATGCCAGTTATATCATCCCCAGTCAGTAATGTGATCCCGGTGCGCCACATACAATCCAGGTGCGCACAAGCTAATGGAGCGTTCGCCATCGTAGCACACAAGGCTTCACGCATGCGTTCCAAATGGCCCGGGACTGGTGGTTTAGGCGGGTGTGCGGGGCACAGCTTCTGGACCCTACCCTAGCCCCAACGCTAGCCTTGCTTTTACAGCCTTACCCCAGCCCTTACCCTATCCGTACCCCAAAACAAGTTTTAATCCCTACATCAGGCGCTCCCAACTGTTTAAAAATGACAGGAAAACGACCCATGGTAGTAGGACGGCTGTAACTCTGCACTCACTGCGCCAAATTTAATGCTAGCTGGCTCAGTATGTAGCCAACCCAGCCAGCTACCTTTCACCCATCCAGAATAATCATGCAGTCAGTAGGCCGTGCACAGCAAAGCATCAAAGTTAGTGATTTAAGTTTGAGCCGGTTCGGGGCATGCAGTCATCGCTGCGACCACCCGCGCCGCTTAGGCTGCTCTACACGAGCATGCGCATCGGCAGAAGCAGTCGGATCGGAAAACGGTTGCGGGAATGTGGCACTGAGCCTACCTTCTCCCCATACCTTGAGGGCAATGCCACAGCTCGACCATTTGGACTTACAACATGCTACTTAATAGGTTAAGCTCATCTACAACAGTGTTACAAACGCTCATACTCAGATAAGGCAAAAGCTCACTTTGGTCTGTGACCCCCAACTACCTTAGCCGATCTCAGGGCCAGAGCCATGCAGTCAGTCGCACAACTCCACACCATGACCGAGTTTGGACTCGGCTCCTCTGAGAGTTACACTCCCCTACATGCCATCCACCTGCGTGCAAAATTTCATAGCTCAACTGCCACCCCACAGCCCCGTGGCCCTGATTCTGCTTGGAGAACATGATGTCACTTTGAAGATGTCAAACTGACAGAGGCCTGGGCTGACTAATGTGCTATTTGTTTCAAGAAACTCGCCAACGGGTCTAGAACAAACATTTTGTGGCCATTTTCGTTTGGGTGCAGCGGGTGCAACACAGTGGAGGAGGGGGGGTGTAGCCCGGTGATACCTTAGTGTGCGCCGACCCAAATGATGTATCTGGCGGAAGTGAGCACATCTATTATGTTTCATTCACCCCGTCTAGGTGCCCTGCACGCCCGGCAGGCATCGCGCTGGGTGTTGGCCGGACATTTCATTTGTGCACAACCCGCTCATTGCGCCAGGTGGATGGCGCCACAGGGATGTGGCTCACCGTCCCAAGGATACCCGTCTCGCCGCTGTGATTTGTTCGCGGGCACATGTGGCAGTACGCGAGCAAAGACTCCGATGGCTTGCGCTGATGGTCAAATGACGCGCATTGCTTCGCAGAGTTCAATGCGATAAACGGTATTGAAAACGGTGCAGAATTGAGAGAGTATCTGCATGAACATTACCAACCCCATGTTGGGAGCGCCTGACCCTACAGCCCTCATGCAACACCAAAATAAAGCATGAGTTGTAATCAAACACAGGCTGCGAGATCGCTGTTGTAAAGGCTACTGACAGTGTGCCTAATGCCCACTTCAGCTCAGCCTTCTGGTGTGTGTGCCTCCAGGCTACTACTAGCAAGAGCTCTACCCTACTCTATAGCTCTTACTCACACACATCCCCTTTGTGAGGGGGTCGGTATCTTGGATTGTCTTGCTGCAGCTGGCTATCGCCGCCACTTGCGCCGCCACTTGCGCAACAGGGCCTTGTCAGGCAGGTACACCCACTCTTGGCCTGGCCGGCCTGGCTTTGGCATGGCTGGGCGGCCATCCCAAAGCTCTTGCGGGAGGTGGTCGATGAGGTGGGGTATCTTACACTTCCTGCCGTGGTATGTGTTATCCCTATCGCGGGCAGCGCGGGCCTCTCCGGAAACCTTTCTATTTTGCTGCGCTTCGGTGAGGTCCGGCTGTAGTGCCTCGTCGCGGTCCTCAATGTCACTGTCCGGGTCCTCCGGCACAGGCCTAGGCACGGTTCGTCTTTTTTTCTTAGCCATAGAAAACAACATCGTCAAGCCATCACAAATACTAGGAATTATCGGTTTTGTTTGTTTGCATCAGCCATAACAGTCTACCGACGCTTTAACCGGGGTGATTGCAAGGCACGGGGTGACAAACAGAATGATGCAGCGTTAGGATAGCAGCTGAACAACTAGGTAGGCCAGAATCCCCAAAACCCCAAAACAGCAACCCTCTACTGCTCGATAGTGCCTAATGCTCACTGTGTGTCATGAGTTACCATGCGGTTTGTATTGTCGCTGGGTTGCGTCTGGAACAGGTTTGCAAAGAAAGTGGAGGCGCGACTTGTCCGACGAAAAGTGCTCACTCTGTCATCCCATTCTAAGCCTGCTTCATAGTGTCCTCATATCCCAGCATTCTCTGTCTTACGCTTCCGGGTCAATGCTGCTGCTGCCCTCCGGGTAAGGGTGAATGACTATGAATGCAGAAAGTGCAACAGTGTGCTGCAGAATTGCACGTTGAAGTCTTAGCCTCTCGCCAAAGATTAGCTGGTTCAGCCCTTTGGACGCACAAATATCACAAGCAATGCCCCACGGCCTTCAAGTCCTCGAGGCACGCCTACCTGCACTGCCGGACGCTGCAGCAGAGGTTCTCACCCATGCGAGGGAGCGCCTAGCACAGCACCGCAAGTTGCTGCATCCTCCCGCCTTGGACACTCCCTCGAGGCGCCTAGGCCCGCATGTTGACGACGAGGCCGAGGATGCACTTATCTACTACGAACTATCTGACGACGCTGACGACGAGGCCGACGACAATACTGAAGGTAACATTTGTGCAAATGCGAACCATGCGAGCATGGGCACTTGCACAGGTTCGACACGCACGCTCCCACAATGCCACGGTGCCACTACCAGTAACATGACACGAGCCGCTCATGCACACCCACACTAGCTTCCCCCGCCAGGTGCCTTGCCCAGATCCTGGACATGGGCCTAGGCCGCATGAGACTAGATGCATCTGGAACCTTGACCCATGAATGTCTGAGGCACATGCTCCCCTTTGTGGTGATCAGTGTGAGCATTGCCAGCACCATCATCAGCCCAAGCACTGCCCTTACTGGTGGTAGTGCCGGCCTGTGTGCACGTCCTGCCATTTAGCTTAGCTTGCCAATCCTCACAGTAATCATACCGTCAGGGTCTTCTTGGTCACACTGTCATCCATTGCCACCCAGCTTGTCACCGTACCTTGATGCAGAACATGAGTAGCAAAAAACATTGCCCATCTGCAGCCACGCAGCCTCAGCTATGCAGCAAAAGGCACACACATGCTGGCAATCTTGCCCGGCATGCTAGTTGCCCGCGATGCTGCTGTGCCATGGCAACACACAACGCCTCTCCTTGCCCCACACCCGCACCTTGCTGCCCTCAAGTGCCTGTCCTGCCAAACCCGGTTGCAGATGCTCCTGGCCTACCCAGCCCCTCTTGCTCGCCCGCTTCCCTTCCAGACGCTGCCCTGCAGCCCTGCAGCTACCCCATGATTGAGCGAGTCACCGGAGCAGCCGCCAGGGGGTCTGACCCTAGGACAGCCTGCCAGTCAGCAGGAGCAGGTGCAGTCAGCCATGGGCCTGGCAGCAGGGGTGGGGCAATTGAAGAGGTGGTGGAGGAGGAGGGCATGCGTCGTCTCGTTTCCTCCCTGCGCGTTGTTGACTTACAATGGGCAATGGCAGCCACAGCCCACAGCTGGGCCTCAGGGCCACTGCCTAAGATCCAGCCCAGGCGGCAGCTGCTGGCAGCCTCTGCCACGCTTGCCCCTCCTGGTACCAGCCCACCCACAACCAGGGGCTCTAGTAGCCCAGTGGCTGCCAACCATTCACAGCCCAGCAGTGGCCAGGCTGGTGAGGCCCAGCCCACAGGGGGCAAATCAGCGCTGAGCCATGCGTTTCTGAAGGCATTGGCGACCCTGGTGCCTTCATCTGCCAAGGCCGCCCTGCTTGGGCAGGGGGCCACAGTGTTAGGGGCCATTCCCGGATTCCGCAACATGCGGCATAGTTCTCGGCCTCGCGGCAGGCTGGACGGACTGTGCGCCAACGACCAACAGCTGGATTGTGGCGATCGAATCAGCGCGGCGAACGGCCGCCGGGAACATACCCGGCATGTAACAATGGACCCGCTTGCCGGCGCCAGCCGGACGGGGCGGGCGTGTGTCTTGGAGGTGCCGCGAGAGACGCAACTGAAACGCATTTCCATCCAGTCAGCGCAGCCACTAGGTCCAGCCTTGCGCAACCGCGCCTCGCACAGCGCATCTCAAATACAGGGCTTGTCCAAGCTTGATGCACCCACAGCAACCGACGTCTCGCTGCCACTGCTCCGAGTCAATCAGCTAGACAAGGCCGAGCCCGGCGAGGTAACACCGGTGAAGAGGAAGTGGTGGCAGACGCCCCGGTGATGACAGTGTCACCATGGTCTTCACCATCTTCCTGATGCCGTATGAGGCACTCGTGAACAGCTGCAGACGACGTAGGATTCTGGCGACATGGAGGTATGCAGGTCGTAGTGGTAAAGGTGGGGTGCGTGTGCTTACAAGGGAGTTCCCGGGCATGTGGAGAGGCTGTCATGAGGGGAAGGGGGGTGGTGAGGGGGCAGGCCAGGGGCATGCTGATGTAGAAGGTTGTGAGTTTACATGGTGCTGAACTCAGATAGCCATAGTACACGCTGTAGTACACTGTACACGCTGCTGGCACACATGGAGCCCTTGCCTGCACATCAGAGCCAAATGGGCCATGTGCAGCAACCAGCACAACATTGCTTTGCATAACCCACGCACAGCTTTTGGTCAGTTGTCCAGCACCCTGCCTAGCACTCCGTACACATGTAGTTTGCTCACACATCCATGGCGTCACACATGTCAAAGCTGCCAAGCATGAACCTCGTTGCTGTGGAATGTCTGGCATGGCATCTTGCTAATCAGCACATAAACAGTAACGTGATGCCCATGCCCCTTGAATAGAGTCGCACATTATCATGCACAACAAGAGGCCACAAGGAGGCAGCAAGAAGCATTAGAGGCCAGAAGACATCAAGCTTGATATGGCACAACTAGTTTCTTGCGTGTTGTCGTAGCGGTGCTGTGACAACCAGCTACCTTTGACATTTATATAATTGCATGTTGTTCTAGCCATGCTGTGGCAGCCATGCTGCAAGCCAGATCAGTTGCGTTTTCCTGCATCAGTTGCGCTCAATCAGTTATGATGCAAGCACAGCACATTCCTTGTAAGGCATGCATACGCCCCACTGCTGAGCCCCAGGCGTGATGTTCAAAAGGCTCACACAGAGCAGTTGTCAGAGGCATACATAGGCAAGGCGTGGTGTCTGCTGCCAGGCTGCTGGGCATGCACTGAAGGAGGCTCCTGCTGTCAGGTCTGCTGTGCTGCTGGGGCAGGACACCAACTGTTTGGACAGCTTACAACACTTAGATGCGTAGATACATTTCGTTGCAAGACACAACGCAACGTGACACACGCCTCAGGCCCTTTCAGTGTCTACACTGATGCCTGGGTGGTGCCTGTGCTGAGCAATGCCCTGCTGGTGCAGGCCTTGGTGCCGTGTTCAGCTGGCTTTTGTTAGCCTGCTTGCCAGAAGCTCAGCCTGTTTGCCTGGGTGCACCAACCTCTGGCCCACCCTGCCCTGCTCAGCCCTGCCCCAGTCGAGGCCAGCCTGACCCTGCCCTGCTCTATGCAGCCCAGTCCAGCCTCGCCCCAATCACCAACCCATCATGATTCATCACCGGCGCATAACTGGATCATGCCAAACTTGCCATTGACCTGCCAGTCTGGGTCACGCTGGTCCAGCAGCTCCGCCTGCACAGGCACGTGGTCCATCCACCCTGGTGACATGGTGATACTGAGCACACAGCCTGGAGTGCGTAAGCTGAAGCCTTGTGGGCCCATGCATCAAGCACACGGCCCATCCGCCACAATAAACTTGCATGCATGAATCAAGGTACTAGCCTGACCCTGACCCTGACCCTGACCCTGACCCTGACCCTGACCCTGACCCTGACCCTGACTCTAACCCTGACCCTGACCCTGACCCTGAACCCAGCTGGTGAGAGCCACCGCGGATGACCAGGCGGCACAAGGTCTCATAACAGGGTCACACCTTCCCATAGTTGAGTGCCAGCTAAGGAATACATTCTGGCCAGGTGGGCCCACCTGGCCTGGCATCAAACCCAACACCCTACTGGCAGACTTTGTGGCCAGCGTGAGCAGTGCAGCAGTGTAGGCAGCCACGGCTACTAGTGTGGGAACTCAGGACTAGCACAGTGATAGCTGGCTAGGCTTGTGTCCCAAAGTGATAGCAGCTGGCAAGGCCTTGTTCACCATACCAGGTTCCTTGCAGATTCCTTCCTGACACTGCGCTCCAGACCAGACATCTTGCAGCTCACCTGACCAGTCAGCAGGCCGGTGACCACATCTGCCTTGCAAGTGCGCAACGCAAGCAAAGGGGCGGGCAGGAAGCCAAGCAACGCTTGGCTGAAGGGGGTGGTGGGGGCCCATCGGCTGTCGCTCACTAGCTTCCTGCATGCAAGCATGCATGTAAACCCGGTCTATGCAACGCATGCTTCGCTAGATCTTCTCAAAAACCTCTCATGTGGCTTCATGCAAGCCCAGGTCGCAGCTGAAGGTGTTGCTGCTGGCTGCATAGTGCGAGTCTTAGAAAGTCACACCTGTAGTTTAGGTCGCCCTTGAATATCAAAAGAGAAGAGGTGGAGAGGTCGGCGTGCAGGTCCGGGGCAATAGAAGGCATCCAGCAAAATGGGTGGGGAGTGGTCCAGAAGGGATGGGTAGTGAACCTCCACCGCCCTGAACCAGCAGCAGCACTCCCTCCAGTATATACGCTAGGTATACGCAAACTAAGGTGGGAACTGCTGCTGCTGCACCCGCCCTGCACCTACACCGCACCTGCCCCGCTTTCTGCAAGCAACGGCACCTGCACACGGCACCTGCACAGCACCTGCACAGCACATACTCAATACCTGCCCTGCGCCTGCACTTCGCCTGCACTTCGCTCTGCAGGCACCAGGTGTCTGAAGCGAGGCGGGCGCAGCCACTGCCCCTCTGCTTTGACCAACCTAGTAGCATGATCAGGTGCAGGTGGGTTGCAAGGAGCCAGCCAGCTCCCAACACATCCCTAGACAAGCGGCAATGCTAAGGAAGAAAAGGGAATAAGACGCCGCCTTTCTCCACAGCTGTGTATCATGGGGAGCATGTCAGAGGGGATCTGTGCGTCCCCTTGCTACAATCTACTAACAAAAGACCGCAACACATGTGGCAACAAAAAGGAAAGGAATAAGCCGCCGCTTTTACCAACAGCTGTGCGGAATGGGAGCAGGTTGAAAGGTTCCTGTGTGTTCCCATGCCGCCTTCTTGCAGTCAGGTCAGATGCCCCTGCCATGAGGCCCTACCTGCTGCCAGGTGTGACGCCCAGCGTTGACCCAGCGTGTTGACCACCGCCCAGCCAGGGGTGGACGCTGCCGCTGGCCCCACCCCTGCCCCTGCTGCTGTCCTGGCTGCCATATCTTGTGCAGCGGACCCCGTAGTGCCTCCTGCTGCTGCTGCTGCTGCTGCTGCTGCTGCTGCAGTGGCTGCCGGTGGCTGCCCAGCTGGTGATGATAGACCCAGGGCTGGTACAGGGCCCAGACCGGGAGGGTGAGGTGCACAGCAGCAGGCTAGCAGGCTGTCCAGGTCAGCCGGAACCACGTCAGAGACAAACCAGCCAAAGCACTTGCCATGCAGCACCACCTACAGCCACCATGCATGACACCGGCAGCGGGGCTGTGACTTAATGCTGTGCCCACTTCAGGTGCCAATCACCAGGTGGTTGTGGTGGCAACAAGTGGTTGTCGCATACATACCCACATTTGCACAATAGTTTGTGGCCATGAGCACAATAGTCAGGACAGGGATGGTGCAGCCAGCAATCTCAGTGGTGTTAGCGGCTCCTGATACCAAGTGATGGTGGTGATGGTGGTGATGGTGGTGGCGGTGATAGTGGTGATGGCACATGGCAGTAGTGATGGTGGTACTGATGGTGACAATGATGTCAGCACTGTAATGGCAGCGGTGGTGCCGGGACCGGTGGTGCCCTCCACCCACCCACCTGCTCAGTCAAGCCAGACTCAATCAGAAAGTCTGCCAGCACCAAGTCGCCAAACAGCTCCAGGCCTGCAGCCAGCAGCCGCAGGGCCACACAACACCATGCATGCTCATGCAAACACATGCTCGGCTCTATGCAGGTTGAGGCAATGTTGAGGCGTATTGAGGCGTATTGAGGCGTATTGCCATTGTAGCTGTGGCTGCACTCTTCAACACCCCATGCCCCATGCTGTTGCGTTAAAGAAGCTAGCAGAGCCTCACCACCAGGTTGAGGTTGTTGAGGCATGTTGTGGGGTATTTTGCGGTTATAGTGTCCGCTGCGACGCTGCCTTTCAAAGGCTAGCACGGCGCAAGGGCGGAAGCTGCACTGGGTCAATGTGCCGCAGTGCGCTCATTTGGGATCGGCGCCGCTGATCACTCAGCGAGGGACGTGCTAGGGAATGCGAGGGATGTGCGGCAGGGCAGCAGTGACGGACTCGGCTGGCTGGGTGGGCGCATTGCATTACGTGAGTTTGGCTGTGTGAGGGAGGGGACAACCCTGATGACCCTAAGCACAGGTAGCACAAGGACAGCTATCTTGTTTTGTGTGGGCGCATTGCATCTTGCAAGTTTGGCCGTGTGACGCATGGGCATGCAGCAGCTTGACCCTTGACCCAGACCAGGGGTGGTGTTTGCTTGTGTGCAGTTATGTTCCCATGCACACAGCATGGGGGGTCTATCTAGTGCCTGCAGCGGTGATGATGGTGGTGAGGCTCTGCTAGCATCTTGAAAGCAACAGCATGGGGCAGGGGGTGTTGAAGCCGACACTGCCACAGGTGGCTGCACAAACGTGCATGTGCATATGCATGGGTCCACAGCTGTGTGCAAGTGGTGGTGTTGATGGTGGCAGTGGTGGTGGATGAGTTGAACGTCCAACACCCCTCCCACCCCCTGATGATGTGAGCACTCCCCCGCAGTGAGCAAGCCCTGTGGTTTTGAGCCCCTGACCTGGCAGGGTGAACACCCAGGTGGCCTCCAGCCTCACCGGCATTGTCCAAAACGATGTCCATGCGGGGCGAGCTAGTAGCCCCCTGGCCTGAGCCCTGCCCCACCGCCCCTGCAGCCTCAGCTTCCCTGCCGGCAACCGCCCTGCTTGTCGACTCAGGCTGCGGCGTGCCGTGGGAGGCTGGCAAGGGTGCGCTCCCTCCTGGTCCCTGCCTGACCAGGTAGCGCCACAACGCGCTGAAATCGTCCACGATGATGTTAGGGTGAGTGCCCGCACTGCCCACTGCACTGCTGTTCCCCTGCCCTGCCCCTGCCCCTGCCCCTGCCCCCGCCCCCGCCCCCGCCCCCGCCCCTGCCCCTGCCCCTGCCCCTGCCCCTGCCCCTGCCCCTGCCCCTGCCCCTGCCCCTGCCCCTGCCCCTGCCCCTGCCCCTGCCCCTGCCCCTGCCCCTGCCCCTGCCCCTGCCCCTGCCTCCACCTGCACCTGCACCCCAGCCTCATCCCCTGCCCCTGCCCCAGATGATGCTCCTCCCAGTGGCCCACTGCCCACCCCTCCCCTTCCCGCTGCATAGAGGCTAGCAATGGAGGGAGGTATGGGCTCGCCCTGGCTATGTGTGTGCACAGCTTCCACTGCGAGCTGCTGCAGGTGCAGGGCTGAGGCATCCAAGGCTGAGGAGTCCACCAGCAGGCTCAGGTCGGTGCGGTTGCCCCACAATGCGTACTGCACAGACAGACGGAGATTATGGATCTCCCTCTCCCTCTCCCTCTCCCTCTCCCTCTCCCTCTCCCTCTCCCTCTCCCTCTCCCTCTCCCTCTCCCTCTCCCTCTCCCTCTCCCTCTCCCTCTCCCTCTCCCTCTCCCTCTCCCTCTCCCTCTCCCTCTCCCTCTCCCTCTCCCTCTCCCTCTCCCTCTCCCTCTCCCTCTCCCTCTCCCTCTCCCTCTCCCTCTCCCTCTCCCTCTCCCTCTCCCTCTCCCTCTCCCTCTCCCTCTCCCTCTCCCTCTCCCTCTCCCTCTCCCTCGTCTCAGACACTGATCCTAGCCTTAATCCTAATCAGGCAACTCACCTGTAACATCTGGTACAAC